>WOVY01003528.1:0-212113 GCA_013436015.1 Rhipicephalus annulatus | reverse complement strand
GTCCACTGAAGGCTCCACGCTGAGGCGTTTTTTTCGGAAATCCAGGTGGCGCTACCATCGCCTTCACCTGAAGAATTAGCCGTGGTGCCATGGTTACAAGTCCCCTTTGCCCGCGGTTCGCGACGGGTGGGTAGTCTGATAGTTCGCGCGGTTCGCGTGCCTGCTCGCCGCGTCTGGCGCAGTCTCGCAGCGTTGTTGCTTCGGTTCGTGCGTGCGTGGCGTGAACGGCGTCGCACCGTGCTTTCCGCGCCATGTTCAACAAATCTAAATGTTTATATTGCGAAACGCCCTGCTCGTATAGGTAGTTCACGCACGCCAAGTACCGGTGATTTCCACGGTAATTGTTTACAATCAAGAGCGTTAAGTTGAATTTGGCTTTTGCGAAAACGTACGCATCGAAAGTGTAATATGAGCATTAACTGCGATGCTTTTTAAAAATGTCAATATAACTGGGATATATAAGTAAGTTTGCGTTTGGTGCAAATTTAGACTCACGGCAGCAAATTGAATATGATGCAAGACTAAAGTTACCAGCTGTTATCACGAGAATTAAAGCTAAAGTATGCGAACCCTTCTGCAAATTTGCAGCTATTCGTTAGGGACGCGTGATATTATTGAAAAACTGAACCAGTCCTGTTGCGATTACGTGAGGGTGTTGGCAAAGGAAGTTTAGTCACATCGGACGGCAACTGTGCTATTCGTAGGAAATGACTTATAGGGCGGACGCACGTCCGTCGCGGTGGTTTTATGATGAGTTTTTGTTCGGCATCTAGTGCTGGTATACGTTGTAGGTATTAATGAAATATGTTATATTTTACCTTTTCTCTTCGTGCCTGCGGTACGTGTCCATGCAAACATTTGTTCGAAACATGAACGTGTTTTCACCTATAGATAGGAAGTCTGAAAGACACCAATAAAGAGTGATATGCGCAAAATATTTTATTTTAAATTGACTGCGCAAGCTTTTCGCATAAATATAAAAAACAAAATAAATATCATCGAAAGACTTCGACACCGTCGCTCAAGGAACGTCAGGCTCTATGTTGTCCTGCTAAGCTTTAAGTGTTTTTGCTCTCGCTCGTTTCGAAGCGTTTTCCCTGTTCATTCCCTTCACTAAGAAGTGAAGGCGAGTGAGCACGTAGAACGAAACGAGCTTTGTGCTCACTGCATCTTTGTGGTCTGGACAGCCGACCGCTTTCGAGTTCAGAAAATTAGTTTCACCAATGAAAGGATGTCAGAGATGCTATCTGTGTGCAACATGGAAACACTGAAACATTCAGTAAACAAGTTTTCAAGTGAGGCCAATGAAATCATACAGCTGTCGTGAGGGGTACAGAAGTCCACCCAGTCGCATTGCTCCGTGAATTGCGAAGGAGCTGTTCAGCAACCGCGACAGCTTTCTCAAACAGAAGCACTTCTTTGCATTGTACGCATGCCAACTTCAATACACACTTTCTGCCACGTACCCTGCTGTGTAGTAAATGAGTCTCGAGTCACTCTTCTCCAAAGTCACATCGATGTGGTCAGCAAACTTTTCTGGCATCGTGGCAATCGTGCTTTCGACCTCGCCAAGTTTTCCCTGTGATATAAGATCATCAATTTTTTTGTGCGTGACCTTTAGACCCTGTCTGTCATGCACAGTGACAAGAGCGTTTATCATGTCAGGGTTTGCGTTTGCGCTGTCCACACTGTGCGCCAAGTTATAAAAGGACAAGCAGTTGACGGTTATTAGAAACTCATCCGGAGAGGGGTGCGCGTTGCAGCCACTTGACTGGCGAACGATGCCGAAGAAATGTTCCACGGGATCGGTGCTAAGTCGAGATGTCATGAGATATTTGAATCCAACGCTCTCTGTCAGGTACTTCAGCAATGAAAGGGTATTTGCTATAGTGACCCTAAAACCTATGGCAGTGGACTCGCTGAGAAAGTGCCGCTTGTTGTCACTGAATGATTCCCAGTCATTCAGGAAGTCCAGAAAATTGGACAGGAATGCCGCGTCTGTAGAAGCTGGTCTCAGCGCTTCGGCCCGAAACCTGGAAAGTCATCACGGTGATCAGTCGTTGGATCTTCCTGCAAAATAAACAAAAAGAATGTATGTCAGAAGAGCGCTCATCATGCGTTTGAGATGTTTACGATTACACTTAATTCATTTGGAACGTAGGCGCAACTCACGAGAAGAACAGCTGAGTTGCCTCGATGCTGCCACACCTTCTCTCGATGTCCTCCTTGTAGAAGGCCAGGCCCCGTAGGACATATGGACCGAATAGTTGGAAGGCGAAAGGGGTTCTCATCTTCTCAAATGAGTTTGGTTCCAGATGCGTCTCGTCAAATTGGGCATAACTTTCAGTGTCCTAACACTTCTGTCTAGAAGGTACGCCTCCCGAACCGGATGCACAGACACCTAGAAATATAGGTTGAGGTAATGCAATGTATGCAAAAAAACACAATCTTTGTAAAATGTCAACCATGAATCTATACGTACCAATCCGTCTGGTGTTGCAAAAGCCTTTCTGGAGAAGACCATTCCTGAGGCATTTTAGCAGATGCGGGAAATCGGAGATAAAGTGCAATTTCCTCATCTCGTCGACAGGATGCTGTATGGCGCCATTTATTTTCTTCGATGACGCCGACACCCCCGCTAGCTTCCACATTTTTCGATTCCAGGGGGCTCCGTCACAAGTGATGTGGTCGACGAACAAGCCCGCCTGTTCCACGAGGATGATAGCTTCCATGAGAATTTTCAATAAAATGTCTCCTCTCACATTTCCTTTTGTCGCAAAAACGCCCACAATTTGGCTCCATTTTCCAGCGAAAGGCACAAACATGATGACCATGCCGTGATCACATTGCTGGTACTTGTCTTCGGGCTTCGTAAATTCTCCAAGGTCCACGAAGCCTTGAATCTGGCCAGACGCCGTCACATTGAAATGTTCTGACAATTTCATTTCGTCCACCAATAGTCCGCCGTGTCTTTCGAGGTCTGACATGCTCGCGGTTTTTTCTTTAGAGTGTTCATTACTGCTTGATTAAAACCGAAGGCCGACTCGTATGACCTCAAGTATCTTTTCAAAGTAGTGTTGCTGGGCATCATGAGAATTTCGTTCTTTCTGATGTGCTGATAAAGCCGGGGACTCTTTAGTTCATGAGTAAACACTCGAGGATCCACTCCTGATTGTAGCGCATGCCCCTGCTTGCTGGTTTGTTTGGCAGCTTGAAAGCAAGCGCGAACACTTGCCTGCTGCTTTCGCGGTAGTGACGATATTTTATCCTCTAGTATTTTATCGCGACATTCGCATTGTTTGCCCTCATCTCTTCGAGACGACCAGCAATGTCCAACAGCCTTGTCGCCATCCGCTTGTTTCTCTGACTCAGGACCCGCAGTTTGGTGGAGACTGAGTTTCTTCGCTCTTTTCGTTTTAGGTAGCTTTTTCTGGTGAGTATTACTTTCCTCACGTACTTGCATGAAATGCATGAAGAACCTGGAAGTATACGAGAAAAAAATTATGAAGAGCTTCCAGTTTTTTTACCATGCATGTTTGAAACGCAATTTATGCACTTTCACTTTCTGTAGGCAAACTATTCTTTCGTAAATGTTAATGAGTACTACAAAAATTAGGGGCCACACAAATGTTCTAGCATTAAACAGGTTACTGATTGATTAATTGTACAATTACAAGTGACGTCTCAATAAACGTTTGCCGCACTCACCTTGTTGTTAACCGCTCCTTTGCACGTGACACTGAAGACAAGGCCGTCGGAATGAGAGATTTGCTGCTCCAGTTTCTTCGTAAGAAACGTCATAGGTGAAGTCCTTCGCCCTACCTGCTCCTCTGCAAGGGTGAAGAGATTCTGCGCAGTCCAGGACTTGTTTGGCATCTTCAAGGTTATAGGCGACCTTTTCGGAGATCAGCGTCTTCCGAACATATGTCCGACAAATCACTTCACTCCGGTCGGTACCGTAATTCATGAGCACAGTCCTTTTCGATGCTTACGAGTTCACGACTTAGGGAGGCCGAAACATAAGCAATTCCGTCATAATGACGAAACTTGTGCATTGCCCAGTGGTCGTTTGGCCGGACAACGTCTTCAAGTTCAAATGCGTTGTCGCTTTGCCTCGCACTTTCGCAATCTTCAAATCTCAGTTGCGGCTCAACTGATTGCAGCGCAGTTCTTTTTGACGGCTGGTCTTCACAGGTTGGTGGTGAAGCCGCTCTCTTCTTCGTTGACTGCTCCGGTGTGGGCTGCTCGTCAGGACACTTCAGGAGATGAGGTATAATTATGGGTACAGCATCACTGCGAAGTTCCGGCTTTCCCCGCTCTATATATACTTCTCGGCCTTCGATAATATGTACATATTGCCTTAGTATGTATTTTTGCTCGAAGTGCAGCTCGCAAATGGCATCGGTGACTTGCAAGGGCCGATCAGCGCGGTTGAGATTCTGGTCCCATAGCCGGCGTCTTTCTTCGTCTTGAGGTACTCCAAAGAGTGAGAGCTTGGGCTGGTTTTTAACTCTGCTGTATCCGGTTTGGCAGCCTACGACACAACAGTAATTTCTACGCCTAGACGTGCTCATCCTCTAATCTTTTGAAGCAGCTTGGAACGCTCCGTTATGCAACCAGCAGACACATATCTGCGCACGCAAACGTGCCGTCTGCCGCGTATTCTTTGTCCAGACGGCTTTGCTCAAAGGGAAATACAAACCTACGCGTTCACGAAAAAAAGCATACATTTTATTTCATGTCACTTGTTTTTGTCTCTAATAATGTGTAAAAAAAGAACCAGGAGACAAATTGTGAAAACAGCGCACGAACGACGGTGCATCGAACAGACGACGGCGCGTCGAGCAGACGACAACATCGAGCGCTCAGCGTCCCCGCCAGCGCGTCGTGCGGCCCGAACCGCCGCACGACTCGCACGCTCCCGCCGAAACTGACGTCACTTCAGGAGAAGGCTACTGCAGCGCCACCAAATTTTCCGCCGTTTTTGCTTCACCCGCACCGCTTGCCGCCGGCCACAGTGGACCCACTCCCCCATTCTAGTACACTCTAGTTCACAGCTTACTATATAGGCCAGCATTTCATTTAAAAAAATGACTGTTCATATGGCGGTGGCTTCTGGGACACCAACTGCGTCATCCGGTGACTTAACCGCGCGTGCTCGTTGCGCCATCCAAATCCCCCTAATGAAGTTGGATGAAGTTGTCGAGGGCAGGAGGAAGAGAGACTTGGAGAGCGTTTATTTACATTAAACGCTCACTATGAGTGTATGAAACACTCACCCCAAGCAATCTTTATGCCGCTTCTTGTTTCGACTATGTCCCCATGTAACTGCCCACCTGCTTGGACCTAAAGGTCTGCAGTATGTAATAAATAAAATAAATAAATATACATGGCGAGCTCTCGAATATGGCGTTCCTCTACATGGCGCTCCTTCGAATGAGCCGGGTGGCCTATTATAAAGGTCATGTTCTCCCCAGATCCCTAGATCGGGGAACACGTGCAGATGGTACTGTCCAATCACAGATCACACACAACTGGCGAAGGGGGACGAGCATGCACGGCCCACGTGAACGTGATCACTGTTTTCCAAGGTGGCGCCAGAGGGGCTCTTCCTCGTCGTGTGTGTGCCGCTGGCTGACGGGTCCCAAGCTCATGACAGCATACATCAAAGGGTCCGCCGAACTGCTAGCTTAATTAGCGGAGCGATTTGCGGCTGCCGCGGCATCTTTCAAGGGAGATGCCACACTCGTTGTCGTCTCCCGAACCGCTTACGGCGATGTGGCGACACGACGCCTCACCCTCCGTCTAGGAGGGACGATAACTGGCGGGCACAGGCAGCCGGCCGTTCGGCTACCTGTTTGAGGATTAAAAGAGCGCCGCTCCCTCGTCAGCTCTGGCGCCAGTCGCAACGGCTCGTCCGCCGGCGAGAGATTCAACCCTATAGGGTGACCAGCTGCACAGGTTGCCCGATGTGTCGTGTAGTGTGGTGCCCTTCTTCCAGGCCACTGCCGATGACGCCCAGCCAAGGACTCTTTCCCTCTCGTTCCTTGTTGCTCTCTTCTGGGAAAAGCATTCATACACACCACAACGGGCACGGGAGCGCGCCCTGCCAGCACTGAGACACATCGAGTCCTAATAATCTTCCGAAACGACCTTCCCTAAATAGTATCGCCAAACACAAAGCAGCAATCGGTACGCCTCTCTGAGCTTTTGCGCCAAAACTCCCAATCCTTATTCGAGAATTATCTTATCATTAGACTGCTTTCAAGAAAATTAACTGCCAAGTGATGCGTTCCCCATGGCATACCTGTGTGCTAGCGTGAGCAATCCGCTGTAACCTACCAGGCCTCATACTCGTAAAATAAAGCATTTTGCTTCACGCTATCTTTTAGTTCCCAAAATTTCGTGCCGCCAAAGATAGTCGTCAGTTCTCTCAGAGCTGACGAAGAGACAACTGTCATGCTGCACCTGCGTGGATGAGCTACCAATTCTGCCTTGCGGTTACCATCTTTATAAAAGCCACACGTTAATTCTCGAACTAACTTTCCCTACTGACGTCCTCCACACCCGACACATGCGAAAAAAAAAAACATTAAAACAACAAAAGAAACGTTTGCGTGAACCCTGGAAAAAAAAAACTCGCATGGAATATCTTTGCGTCTCTGCGCTCAGTCGTACTTAGTTCATAATGTCACCCCTGCTCGTTTACACGTATCTACCATGACGCAGGCTCCTATGCGTGTCGTTTATGAGATCGCACAATGCTTACCTTAGAAAAAACGTACAACGCCCAAGAAATGAACGAAACCAAGTTGGGTTACCTACGCACTATCTTGTAGCAGACATACCTATAGAACCCATTCCAAAACCCAACGAAACCTAAAAAGTCAAAAGCAAACGTCAAATCAAAACAAATCCACTAGTGACCATCGTCAAAAGCCTACGGCTGTCTACTCTTTTTTTTTCTTTTTTTCGGACGAACGCGTGGTGTCGCGTCGTGTGGGTCTTTCTTGGCGAACGGGAAATTGAACAATGGCAAAACGCATTCGCTTCGCCTCCGACCCCGCAAAGCTCCTCGCTGGCAACCAGAGTTCTTACTCTCGCTCAGTTACTTTTAGCGAGCCACGGACCTCGCACTTCCGCGGCCCATCGAACGAGCTGTCGATAGAGCGGCGAAAGGCTGACCGTCCCCTTCCTTCCAAGTAGCTCAGCTCTTAAGCCCTGCAACTCGCTCTAATGCGTATCACTATCCTTCCGATAGATATATATACGACGCATATAGGCTACAAAAACGATAGAGCGCTAACGCAGACAAAGTTCAAACTAGTTATTTACAAAATCACTGAAGTAAACAAACACAGAAAAATTCCTTTCTACAGGCCTGAGTCAACATCTTTGGGAAGCTAACAGCTGTTCTCAACAACTTTGTGTCGAATTGTGGCAGCTTGGGCTAGTTGGTATGGCATGACGATAGTTATAGCGCGAGAACGAAAAGACGACACAGAGACAAGAAGGACACGAAAGACACGAGCGCTAACTTCCAACTGAGTTTATTGCGCAGAGCGCGAAAACATATAGAGGAGACAGTAACCATGTGACAAATCCTGCGGACTAATAAGGCAGAGCAGAGGCGGCGACAGAATCCGAGCAACACGGATACAGAACGTGAAAGGATAGCCGTGATTCCTTACAAACACCAGATATCACACAGGCTCAAGAAAATCGGAATACGAGTTGGAGTTCGTGTCCTGTTCTCGGCACCGTTCAAGTTAATCAGCCTGATCAAATCTGCAAACCCCCTGAAAACGCAGTCATCAACGGAATGCAGAGTTCAACATAGAAACAGGTATGCGGCATGCTCCCGGGAAGTTGTCTACAGGACCCCCTTTTCATGCGGTGCTTGTTATGTCGGAACGACCGGAAGGTGTCTGAAGGATCGGCTGAGAGAACACGCTAACAATGTTAAAACGGGAAAGATGGTTTTCTTGCTCAGCACTGCACTGAGTGCAATTGTGTCTCCCTCTTCAAGGACACAGTGACGCTGTACAAGCACAGAGATGAGCGCACCCGAGTCATTGCCGAGACCGCGCAGATGGCACGCGAACAGGTGCCTTGCATTAGCAAGCCCTCCGTGGCTCTGTCCGAGAAGGAACTCAGGTTCCTCAGAGGTTTCGGTGCGCGCAAGTAGTTGTATTATCTTTACCTTTCTGTTTCGTTTCCTTATAGATTTTTCTTTGCCATTTTTCTGTGCTTTTTGGGTATTTTTTCTCTTACTCATGTTCTGCTCTTTGTGCCATATGGTTTTTGTCACATGGTTACTGTCTCATCTATATATTTTCGCGCTCTGCGCAATAAACTCAGTTAATTAGTGCTTGTGTCTTTCGTATCCTTCTTGTCTCTATGTCGTCGTTTTGTTCTCGCGCTATAACTATCTTCGAGGAACCTTAGTTCCTTCTCGGACAGAGACACGGAGGCCTTGCTAATGCATACCACCTGTTCGCGTGTCATCTGCGCGGCCTCGACGATGACTCGGGTGCGCTCATCTCTGTGCTTGTATACCTTGAAAAGGGGCACACAGTTGCACTCAGTGCAGTGCTGAGCAAGAAAACCATCCTTCCCGTTTCTAACATTGTTAGCCTGTTCTCTCAGTCGATCGTTCAGACACCTTCCGGTCGTTCCGCTCACCAAATCTACAAACCCCTCACCAATCTACAATCTACAATCAGCCTCGCCAAATCTACAAACCCCCTGAAAACGCAGTCATCAACGGAATGCATAGTTCAGCATAGAAACAGGTATGCGGCATGCGCCCGGGAAGTTGTCTATATAGGACCCCCCTTTCATGCGGTGGTTATGTGTGCGTGCCCATCTCAGAAGTGATAAGGTGTAGAACGCAAGGCGACGGGTAGGTGCCACCACCGTGTCTTCTTAGAAAAGCGTTGCACTCGCATTTCCGTGCAAGCGTTGCATGGTCAGCGTAGCGTGATAAGCGCTATGGTCCTTAAAATTACTATGTATGCCTTTTCTAGTAAGAGACGCACATGCAGAATATATACGTGTTGTTATGATGCCCCAGACATGCGCAATAATTGATTTTTAATTGACAATTGCACAAGCATGAACGCTCAACCTTGAGCAACATAAACATAGGTGGGCGCTGCGGATGGGGTTGGCCGTTTCAAGTACCCGATGCCGTTAAGAGTGGACAAACAGACATGTACAGACATACAGACCATAATGTTTGCGTTGAAGGTCCCCAAGAAAGACTATCGTCTTTAAAAAACTGTCAGATGGCGCTTATGTCTCACGTGTGACGTGACTCGTTCGCCTCCATAATACCATTCACCGATTTTCTTGCGCTGAACATCAAATAAATGTCTTGTTCACTCTCTTCACACGCAAGACTATCGTCTTTCGACGATATTTGCAGATTACATGCAGGGGGCCAATTTTTGTACTTCTTTTCTTTTATTTTTTGCAGCTGTGTGCTTGGGTGTCTTTACATACTGTAAGTACACCCGCCCGTTAAAACGGGACAGCAGCAAATCATCATCGTCATCGTCACCACCCGCGAGCTCCTTCCGCATGTGTAATCATTTGAATGCGCATTGTTTACGGACGCATCACGTGATGACATTTGAGGGAAGAATTGTGATCTAGCGATTTGTGTGTGTGTGTGTGGGCCGACGTGCTTATCACGTTGAAGGTCGAATGTAGGTGTGTCACAGGGCGACACATCTGTGCTTATACCCCTTCTTTTGTTCGCGCATGTGAGGCTGTAGTGGTTGGTGTTTTGTCTGCAGCCGCCTCGCGAGTTTCTTATCTTGTCCTGGTTCCTTCACACCTCGCTCCCTCTCTTTCTTCAGCTTTGTTGGGTGGGCGTGGTTTTGCCGTCGCGCTAAATGTCCATGTTGATGCTGCTGTTGTCGACATCTGTGCGGAAAGTGGTGGCCCATAACTTTTGCTGATGGATATTTTCCTGGCTTCGTTGTGGACAGCCCGTGTCTAAAACGACTCGCAGCGCCGGAAACACAGACGCGAAATATGTAAGACAAGAGAGGATCGTACAGTCAAGGAGTAAAGAAGGAAGAGGGGTATCGAGGTTGCTCATTTAGAGGAGTAACTAACCTGCCGCAGCCGTGCCTCCGTTTTAGAGTTATAACGGCGGAGTTACTTTGCCCTCTCGCGGGTACATCGCGGATACTCCTCACGGTTACTCTTCGAAGGAGAAATAGTTATATTGCGCAAAATAAAAACCCCCAGATCTTAGTTGACTTAACCAGCACTTTGAAGTGTGCGGGCAGGCATTTTATTACATGTACAATCGCATGCCTGTGTCCTCCGAGATGGCTGGCGCGCGGCGTCAGCTCGGAGGCTATCGGTATGTCTGCTAGCTGCTTCAAGGTGTCGCCAAGCGCTGGGAACTTTGTAGTCGCATGCAGACTTCTTTGTAGTCGCATGCAGCGTCGCCCCGTCGCGGTGGTCTAGTGGCTAAGGTACACTCTTAAAAAAAATGGAGTGACGTACTCTCCATTTAGGGAGGAACGGCGATGTCCCCAATGTTCGTCTTCAAATAGAGAAACGTTGCTCCCTCATCCACGGAGAAACACGTTCCTCCTTATGAAAATCAACATGGCTGCCCCCCGGCGAAGCGAGTAGGCTTAGCAAATGCAACGATTCTCGACTGGTAAGGAGTACACGGCACTGAAAGTTACAAAAAAAAACGGTCCCGCTGAGCTTGATATTGAACGAAATGATTATAAAAACAAGCAGACGAACCTGTGGCGGTGAACACATCGCGAAAGAGAACGATGGAGCAAGTACGTTTCGTTCGGTCAGCGAAGCCACGTTCACTCCGAAAGACACGGTTTCTGCAGAGCCCTCACCTGAAGAGTGCATGCTAGGCTTGCTGTATTTATTTCTCGCAGATTCACATAGTGTAGCGACGTTATCCATGCGCTTACGGGTCCGCAGGTCACGAGATGTGCCTCCAAACCGTACACTCGATCGCAGCGAAACCATTCCGAATCCGTAGTGCAGCTTTGATAGATAGATGTTCAGCGATATATAAATGGCTGGAGGTATGAGAGCGTCATAGCAATGAAGTAGGTGGTAGTTGGCGCCATCTGGAGGGATTGAACAAAATTAAAAAAAAGGTTGACTGCCGCGACGTTTGTTGTTATTACCCACTATCAGGGCTCCCTTGCGGATTGGATTGTTTACGCATCAACCCATTCAAGACCACTTTCGGACCCTGAAAGCCTATTATGTGCTGATGCAATCCATGTAGATACACATGCACACATGGTGACATAGTACACAAGTAGTACGCAACAAGTACACTAGCGTATACGCTAACAAGTACGCAACAAGAGCACAATCAACGATTCAAAACCAACGGCTCATACCTCGACGTGCTTACTCACACTCTACTATGAAAGCGCGCCAGCTTATATAGCGATGAATTTCAACTGACATGAGTGGCACAGGTTACAAGTAGGTTTTCTTACACTTTTTTTACGTTTTTTATCAATACCACAACATGCGCACACGTAAATATATTGTATTCGATGCTAAGGTAAACTTTAGTTAATCAATGGTTGCACAATAATGAACGGAATAATCACTAGAGCTTATCAGGTTTTCACGAAGGCGGATGCCCCAAGCCGTGCTTAGAATGCCCACAGCAATTCGAATGCTGCGCCATCTGTCGATCACTGCCACAATTACTTTTTTTTTTCTTGGAGCCTCTGAGAGTGCAAACACTTGCCGCGCGTTAGCCATTTCGGAGGTCACGTTTTTTTTCTTCTTTCTTGGAGAGGGCGCAGCATGCATGCAGACCAAACTTTGTCTCCGTCGAGGTAGGTGTTCTGTGGTCACGTCGAACTCGTTTAGTTGTTTCTTCTTAACGTTTGCTTATATACTTTTTACGTGCGTACCACAAGTGTGACCGTTAGCCATGGATATAGTAGTACACCACTAGCCCTTCAATGACAATGTTTTTGATGCGGTAACGACCGTCGTAGCAGTGTATACGTACGTTACAACGCGTGTCTTGCGAGATAAATAAGCGATGACCTCGCATCCGACGGTATTTTTTCGTGAGCCATGACAGTGGCTGTTGGCGCTTCGGAAGCTCTCATACTTGAGTGGAGGAGCTATCGCTGCAATGCGCAAGTTTACTATAACTTTATAGAATGTTGTGCCTGCATACTTTTCTGCTTCAGATGCCTCTCGCGATTCGCCTCGCGTGTCAACTTGCAATCATAGTGCGTGCCACAATTTTGTTTTTAGCGCTGTGGCTGTGGTGGTTATTACTCTGGATTCGGAATACTCTTTTGACAAAGGTGAGTGAGCGTTAGTTCTTACTTGCTGTGCACAGCTGCTACTAGAAGTGCATTTTGTGTTGAGTTTCTCACGACAAAGGAGAATCATGGACGAGAAAGACATACTGCTCGCGTGCATATTTCCTTCCTACTTCTCAGTGCTAGCATTGGCAATTCAAAACGAATGCGATTGAGAATTTGGTTTAACCTAGAGAAGTCATTGGTTCACTTTTCACAAAAGTTTAGTTATGATAATGTTTAAAAAGTTTCTGATGGTTGTAATCTAGTCTGGCGAATAAACGCGCGGTGAAACTTCGCAGCCTGTTTCCCTTTGTGCTTTCACCTGCCGTGGTAGCATAGCCTTATTGGGTGCCGTGTGACTATGCTGATGGACGCAGGTTCGACTTCCGGCCACGGCGGCCGTATTCGAATGGGGGTAAATTGCAAAGAACATCCATATGGTGGTAGTGGCACGTATAACTCTATCAATTGTATACGATCGTACTTTCATGCATGGACTGTAGAGTGGTATCAGGTTTCCTACACTATTGAAAAAATAAGTGTGATGCTTTTTTACGCACCTCGTTGAATTCATGAGTGCTGTTGGTGCCGTGCGAAACTAAAAATGCGTGGGCTTACCAAGTATGTCGACACCGAAAAAAATCATCATTTTTTTACACTCTAAGGTAATGGATAAAGCCAGACTGGTTGGGAAGCAGAGCTCCTTGTATTCGTGACAAATTGGTAGTATGAAACAACACGAGACACACATGGAAGTGTGCGGAGCATCGTGCGAGTGCCTGACGATAAAAAAAAAGAGAGGCTTTTACTCTATACTAATAAAACAGAAGAAAACGTCATTCCTGCATTGCTTACAACAATCTTAGGTAAAAGCAATCGCTCGCGACTGGCCGCGGCTGGCTATAGGCTTGGCGTCGCATGCGCGCGAGCAAGACCCCCGTGATTGAGGAGAAACTTGAACGCTGAAGGAGGAACGTTGCTCCTTTGGTCCTTGCCGCGAGAGGGCGCGACGGGTAAAGCGCCCGAAAGGGAGAATGTCGCTGCGCCGAAGGAGGAACGCAGCCCGTTTCTCCATTCTCGCTCCCTTTTTTTTTAGAGTGTACTCGGCTGCTGACCCGCAGGTCGCGGGATCGAATCCCGACTGCGGCGGCTGTATTTCCGATGGAGGCGGGAATGTTGTAGGCCCGTGTGCTCAGATATGGGTGCACGTTAAAGAACCCCAGGTGGTCGAAATTTCCGGAGCCCTCCACTGCGGCGTCTCTCATAATCATATCGTGGTTTTGGGACGTTAAACCCCACTAATCAATCAGATCAGACTTTAGCGTCGCCTTTGGAATTCAAATTAGAACCGCAACATCGAACGTAGTTGTTCGTCTCCGACAGCGCGTGCGTTAATTTGTATACGCGCTCCGGAACTCCGGGACAGTTGTTTTGCGTTTTTTTTTTTTGCGTCCTACGCGTACATCCGCTTATTTCGCCTTGCCATACTACAGTGGTGTTTGCTCGTCACGCCATTGCCGTAATTCTATATGGTGCATTAAACAGTCGTATGCTTCCTGTACTTGGGCCTTGTTGCAATGGTTGTTATATATTATATATTATATCATCCTTATAAGGATCTATAGTAACGTTGGTTCTCTGGTAGTACACTGTTTCTATGTACGTGAGGCTCGTTGGACTGTTAGTTGCTTTCAGGTCCCTGCCTCATTCTCTCTCTCTCAAACACTACATAGATATACGTGGAAATACATAGATACATACATATACACTCAGCTATCTCTCTATCACTCACCCCAGGCCAGACTAACTGTAACTGTATAGTCAGTCTAGTTACCGTGTTCTCTCGTTTGCGCGGCGGCAGCATCAGAGCAATGGCGCTATAGAATGTGCGCAGCTGTAGCCGTTATGTCTGAACGCAGCAGCAGCAGCAGCAGCAGCAGCTGGCGCGCGGTATTTCGCGATGACTCACACACCGCAGGCCCGCTCGACGTAGTATACAGCCGTTCGTAAAGTGGCGCGACGCCACCACGTGACTAAGCCCGCGTTTTTTTTTTTTTTTCCCCTCAAATGGGTGATCGTATATTATACGAACAATCGAGAGAAAAAAAAAGGTATACAAAGAAGAAATGCTGGCAGCATTGCGGAGGTTTTGCACTTTTCGAGAAAGAACGTGCGTCACATGCATCCGTTCGAGCCGCATTTGCGCGTGCAGTGCGCCTGTAAAATATCGCCAACACTTGTCTCGTATTTTTGTTTTTTTTTTCTTCAAAGGCTCACGTGCTTTCAGTGAATCATCGGCCTTGTACTTTATTACATTGCCATCTTTACTTTCAGGAAAGTGCGTATTATAGCACTGACTTAGGACGACACGGTAAAGGGCATTTTTTCTCACCCTCGATCGGTTCGGAGTTGTGCTTACATATATTCTTCGGCTAACTGCAGTCTTTTTTTTTTTTTTCAACATGTGCCCGGGGTATTGCACGGAACACTCGTTTAATGTCGTTATCAGCTTAGTTCCCTTAACGGCATTGCTTGTTGTGCTAGAGCGTGCTGTTACATCAGGCTGTGCTTTCTCTTGTAACGCTCTGTCCGCTTAAAAAAAAAGAAAAAAGAAACAGTCGTGTAATGTCATCATCACCTTAGATTCCTTGACACCGCTGCTTGTTGTACCACGCCGGTTTGTGCGAGAATATCTCGGCAGGCTTGTTAATTGTTTTTATAACGGACGACATGAAGGTCACAATGTTAGGATTGAATTGTAATGCGAATAATGGTTCTCCCATGCGTCGTCTTTGTTTTCCACATATTGGCATTTTTCTAATTAAGTTGCCAATTAATCTTGCCTTCTGTTATTTCGGTCTATTTACTGAACACATCATCTACGGTTAGTATGCTCAACAGTGCACTTTTATTGTCACGTAATTTGCAGTGTCTTAGAAAAATAAAAATCAACAATCTAACGGATAACATACCACGCCACTCTATCATGATGCATCATTGCATCATTGCATCCATGCCATGTACTGCTTTCGCGAGAACCTTTCGTAGGCAAAAAAAAAATGGCTGGCTGTTTCGTAAATGGATAAGTATAATTACGCACTATGCAATACGTGTAAGGATCATGTAATGTAGGTTGTGTAACATAAAAACAATGTGTTAGATGAACTGTATAGAATGTGAAACACACAAGAGTCGTCCCAATATTTCCGGTTGGATCGTTAATTCCGACTATTATGCCGGGGATATTTCTTCGTTATTTAGCGTGACCCCGAAGCTCTTGACGAGAGCTTTGGGATCCTCTTTTTTGTTTTTTTAGTCTGCCTCGAATGGAAGCAAAAACAGAGCGAACACCGGAAACAAAACAGCTTTGACGATGAATCGGAATGGGAGTCGACGCTTTCGTGCGCAAAATTATTTAGATCTGGAACGTATAACAGCCGGGAACGTAGTGGCATATGGCTCGTTCGTGCGAACGACAAATTTGAGGTTGCTCGCCTAAAGCACTCGCAAATCAAGCTTCGCTTGCTGCTTTGTTCTCACCCCCCCCCCCCCCCTTCTTTCCCCGTAGCTACGGCAAAAACATTAAAGTCGCAGTGAAACTACGAAGTATGGCTGGGTTACTCTCAAAACTCTAGTCTCGTTATTTTCACCAGGTTATAATGTAATTATTCGGTGAATAGAATCAACGTCGATTTTCGGCTGAAACCTCCGATCGTGATGTCACGAATTTCGAAATGGGCCTTTTTTTTTCGTAAACAGGTCGCTTTGATTGATATGTGGGGTTTAATGTCCCAAAACCACCATATGATTATGAGAGACGCCGTAGTGGAGGGCTCCGGAAATTTCGACCACCTGGGGTTCTTTAACGTGCACCCAAATCTGAGCACACGGGCCTCCTTCATTTCCGCCTCCATCGGAAATGCAGCCGCCGCAGCCGGGATTCGAACCCGTGACCTGCGGGTCAGCAGCCGAGTACCTTAGCCACTATAGACCACCGCGGCGGGGCAATAGGTCGCTTTGGCTCTCACCGAAATTTCCCGAATTTCGATTCTTTAATTTACTGGCTTCCAATGCAGACAGCGCGCTTAGGTTTTTACTGATAGTTTGAACTGCACAGACCCTAGTAGGAGCTATCAAGTATCTATGACGTCACGGTTATTTTGTACGCAAACTTCAGTGAGGCGTTGCCACATCACATCTTTATTTTCGTCGGTTTTCTCGCTTTCCGCGTGTCTTTTTTTCAGGAGGCGTGGTGTTTCTTTTTTCTTTTTGTAACGTTGAGTAACTTTTTTAACATGAGAGGAATAGTTTTAGGTAAAAAGTTCAAGGCACACTGAAGTGTGCCTTTAACAAAACCAAGTAAAGTCGAAAAAATAATAAAAAAAGCCAACGAGCCGTCGAATGTTCTCGAGAAAGTTCAACGTACGGACGTGTTTTATGTCATGCGCCCACCTCTCTTCCTTCGTGAACTCTCTGTGTCATCTGGCATTCCGCATCGCGAGTACACAACATTGAACGACGATCCAAATGCTCGCAAGCTTTCTTTCTTTTTTTTTTTTCCTCGAGCATCGGCGTGGTGTTTTTTTGTTTAGCATTTCACCTCGTCGCCTCGTCTCCCGTTCCTGCGAGAGAGGCGAAATTTCGATCGAACTTTCGCGAAAAGTCCCGTTTGCTCCGGGTCACCGTGTGATGAGCAAGCGAGCAAGCAAGCGGAAAGTGCAACGGCACGGCGAACAGCACTATAGAGAGAGGAGAGTGGTGGGTGAGTGAGCTGGTTTACCTCCTCGCCGCCGGCGTCGTCTTCTCTGTTTGCCAGCTGTGGAAAGGCGACGTGTTCTCGAACCTTCTTCGCACGCTTTTGTAAACTGTACACGCGTCCCGTCCTCGCTGGCCGGCCCTACTCGACACGCCGCGGACACTCTGGCGCGCGATAACGATGTCGCCGTTAATAGAGGGTTTTAGTACTGCGTACGTGGCGGCGTTGCGTACGTAAGGACGCCACGTTCTGCGTAGTGCGCATGCGCAGACCGCGACGCGCACGTATCGCGTTACGTACGCAGCCGCTACGTACGCACGCATGAGATGCGTGCGTGCGTACGTATGCGGTGATCGCGCCGCTCTCGAACAAGTTCGCGACAGCGCGAGACTTTGTTTTGCAAAATGGCGGCATGAAAGGCAAGCGCCGACCGGCTCTGTGGCTTAAAATATGGCCATAATCTGGCTATAACACTTGGATTGGCTCACGCTGGCTGTCAACAACACGTGCTTCTATTTTGATCTACCAGATGGCGCAACACGCTTCACGCTCGTTACGTACGCGGGTACTACGGCGTACTAAAAGGCGATTAGTGGCAAAGGACGCCACGTAACGCGAGGCGCTTGCGTGATGCGTACGTAGCATCATTCCGCCGCAGTACTAAAACTCTCTAATGTCCTGGCAGCGTTTGTCCGTTGCGGTGGTGTGTCGTGAATGTTCGATGAATATTTCGCAACAGCGATTTTGAAACGCGACTTAACGAAATGCGTTCTTCGGTGGCTAGCTGGTTCGTCATGAAGATTAGTTGCAACTATAGCGCGCGGGTCCTCAGCATCGGCGTTCCTTCGTATGTTCTTCGTTGAATCGGTGCTTTCCATGGCCAATATTTCAGAAATTAATCGAGTGTCGTCCAAACCGACGACGTCCTGGAATCTAATATTCGCCGGTAGTTGATAAGTTCGAACGCTTCGCCCACTAATTTTTGCGCACTTTGAATGCGCACCTTGCGCGCGTTTGTAGTACGTAAAAATATTGTAAAAAATAGGGTCTTAGGTCAAGAGCTAATTGAAGGCACGAAGGTGTTTAATTTTAACCGAAACGTCCGTAATACACAGACTTGAGTGCTTGTTAGGCCGGTTGGTGTACGTTTACAGAACGCGATAAACATATCGCTAGTAAAAGTACTGAACAGCGTCTTCATATAGCCCCGCCGCGGTGGTCTAGTGGCTAAGGTACTCGGCTGCTGACCCGCAGCGAGGTCGCGCGATCGAATCCCGGCTGCATTTTCGATGGAGGCGGAAATGTTGTAGGCCGGTGTGCTCAGATTTGGGTGCACGTTAAAGAACCCCAGGTGGTCGAAATTTCCGGAGCCCTCCACTACGGCGTCTCTCATAATCAAATAGTGGTTTTTGGGACGTTAAACCCCACATATCAGTGTGGCAGCTTGGACTAGTTGGTATAGCATGACGACAGTTATAGCGCGAGAACAAAACGACGACACTTGTTGTCTCTGTGTCGTCGTTTTGTTCTCGCGCTATAACTATCCCCACATATCAATCAATCAACATTTTCATGTAACTTATACGTGCGACCAATAACTGCAGTCAACGTAAACAGTGGCGTGAAATTATCGTAAAACCACGTTTTACGATAATGAAGCAACGGCTCTCTTAAAAAAAAAGGTGTACTCTTTCATGCGTCGCGGACTGCTGTGTGCCCGTCACGAACTTCCACGGTTCGTCCTATCGCTCGAAAAGCTCGCACTTCGACCTATCGTGCACGAAGGAAGCTGGGAAGAAGGCCGACCAAACTTTGATCTGTTGTAGTTGATGCGGATGAAAGGTTGAGAACGTTCGCCCCCGAGTTGTTAATGTCGCAAAAGTCATTTTGTCGGCGCTGTGGATGGAGAACTTTGATCTGTAACTGGTTTCTTATGTATAGAAGTTGCACTTTACGTTGAGGCTGTGTACTTTCGAAGCGGTCACTATAGTGCGTTTGACTACATCTCGGGCAAAAAAAAAAAACTACGAGTCAGTGCATTATGAGTCACTGCATTAAAAATGCGCTGGAGGTTAACAAGCAGCACGGCGATATTTAAGCGACATTTTTGTTTTCATTGATTTCCTTCTTTTTCGTGTAAAAGGAACTTTTTTAAAGCTTTTATTGATCCGTGCGTAATGCAACGGGAAAAATTTTCGGCGAAATTCGCTCTCCTCTGTGTTCGTCAGCGCGTCGAAGTCTACTGACCTACTGCGGGATTAATTTGAATCGAACGCCACGAAATTTCGTTCATATCTCGTATTTCGGAGCTTTGAATGTGTTTAGTGTACCGGAACTTGCTGATCGGATATGTTTTTTATTGTTTATTTTTAAATTCTTCACTTTAAAACTTTTCCGCAGCGTTTCACCGCAGAACGTTGAGAACAGCTGCAGAAGGCAAAAATATGACGTATACTATCAGCAGCAAAAAAGTTTGCGGGACGTTGTATCCACAACACATGCGAACTTCTGAAACATCAGTGCGATAGTATTCAAGCTGGTGACTGTATAGGTCGGAATGCCAAGTGCAAATTACGGGAAATTTATTTTGAAATTACGTTCTAACACAAAGCGGGAATTTAAACTTTATCCAACATATCGCGTCCCGCAAATTTTTGCTGTTGATAGTTCGTATGCAGCGCGGCGGCCTTGTATACGACGAAAGGTGGCGTGGAATCTGCGCAGAATTTGCATAATTCTGCCGATATTCAGTTTCGTCTCCTTTGTATCTATTTTTGAACGACCCTGTAAGTCAAGTTCTGTCACAGTTCCAACCGAGAAGCGCTTGTTTTTTTCGCTGTGGCCTTGACATAAGCGCGATTCCCCTTGGCATTATTAATGTTGATTGCTCAGCGACATATCCTTGTTCAAGCACTTCTTACCGTCAATCTTCCCGTGATTTGTTCGTTCTCCCGAGCGCGTTTTCGATGAAGGCGAAAATGTTTGAGGTTAGTGTGCTTAGATTTAGGTGGTCAAAATTTGCCAGGTGGTGGAAATTTCCGGAGCCCTCCACTGCGGCGTCTCTCATAATCATACGGTGGTTTTGGGAGGTTAAACCTCATATACCAATCCACTTGGGCCATAGTGTTGACTGCAGTTTGTTCCCGGCGCGAAGTTCGTGACCCCCTCCTCCCCCTCCGCGTTTCTTTTTATTGCTTACTCCATTTTCCTTGCGGTTGTTTTCGACCGCGATTTTCAACCTGACGTGCCGTCCTGATCTCTTGTAGCCACCACCCCCGGAACAGCGACTTGGCATTTGCGGCTGAGTGGCTCTGGAAAGGAAGGGACTGACGATGGACAGACGTCCGTTTCGGCGGGCTTCGCGCTCGAAATTCGAGGTATAATAATGATGAGAGAGCAGCGGAAGTAGGCTTCTCGCACGCAATGCGTCGCGGCGGCGGGGTCCACCGCGGTGTTGCGTTTCTATTCGTGGAACATGTTTACGTCGGCCTTTTGTGCCGGCCGGCCGGCGAAAGACGGGCACCACTTTTCCACGCCTCTCGGATAGTGAAAGCGAAGGGGGAAAAAAAGAAAGGGAAAAGTAATCACGGCTCTCTCCCTCTCTCTTTCTCTCGCTGTTACGTTCGGTCTGTTTTTTTCTGCGGTGCAGATGGGGCTGTATGTAATAAACACTGGGTCGTGTGTGTGTGTGTGTGTGTGTGTGTGTGTGTGTGTGTGTGTGTGTGTGTGTGTGTGTGTGTGTGTGTGTGTGTGTGTGTGTGTGTGTGTGCGTGCGTGCGTGCGCGCGCGCGCGGTACGTTGCTTATGTTACAGTCCAGAACACACCCTACATGCTGCCGCCTTGCATTTCTTTCATTTTTCGCCTTTCTTTTTGCATTAGTGCCGTGATCTTCGCCGTGCAACAACAGGTGGTGATACATATAGCCCTTGGCGCGGGTGTGTGCGGTATTGAATATGCGCGCTCGTATATTACATGCAAAAAAGCGCCGCCGCCGCCGGCTGTATGAAAGCTGCGTCCGTGCTGATATGAGTTGTGCCACATTTTACTTCTCTTCTTCTTCTTCTGCTTCTTCTCTTCTTATTCACGAGGGTAAGGGTGGGAGCCGAACCGGCTGGAACCGGCGCAGGGCCGTCGACCCAAGCGCTTCGTAGACGTGTGTGTTTGCATACCGTGGCCTTCTTAGCATTTGACGCTTGCGCGTTGCCGGGCTCTGTCGCAGGTGCTGCGCGCTCGCACCTCTGCGGCCTTCTTCCGTTCGAGCTTACCGTGGGCGGTGGCATCGAACCGGCTTCTTCACCTCATTCCCATATATATATATATATATATATATATATATATATATATATATATATATATATATATATATATATATATATATAATAAGTTCACGTGCTGCGTGACGCCAAACATGCGCATAAGAGTGTTCTCACACTCGTCGCTTGGCCTATAGAAGGCGCTGACTGTCACTCCTACTTCTAAATTCACAGATAAACCCAAAAAAGTGGATGGAGGGAGGGCCGCTGTGATAGCTCAGTGGTTAGAGCATCGAACGCGTAATTCGAAGGTCGTAGGTTCGATTACTGCTCACAGTTGGTAATTTTTTCATCCACTTTTCTTTCTTCCCATTTACATTCTATTGGTTTTAATAACTTCCCCTGTACATTCCTTGGCATTACTGTCTGTTAGATCTCATTAATATTGTGTTAAAACACGGAAAAACGAGCCCTTAGGTATACACTTCTTTCCCTTATATATATATATATATATATATATATATATATATATATATATATATATATTGTGATGATGATGATCAGATGATATGTGAGGATATTGGTCAAAAGAATGGTAAACGGAACGGATGGATGGAAGGGAATCGACAGATAGAATTCAGCTACGTGATCGAGAATCACATAGCTCGTTTTTCGTGTACGTGCTTGTGAGTTACGGAATTCTGTATGTATGTATGTATGTATGTATGTATGTATGTATGTATGTATGTATGTCTTCGGCTTCTGGTATTCTCTCTTCCTGGCTTGCCTGATTTTGAGTATACTTTTGTACAGCATGGTCTCCTCAGAGGCTTTACTCTATTTGACCTGATTGTGGTGAAGTTAGTGACTTGGCACATATGCTCTAGCAGTGCCCCTCGTTACGGGGCCCAAGTCGGCTCGCAGAAGAGGATTGGGACTCGCCTGCCTTACGAAGTTCAGGGTTGCTACCACAACTACGGGCTGTCCAGGGAGCCCGCGATGCGGTGGTGATGCTAGGCCTCCCCGTTCCTACGAGCCGGGAGCGGCCCGCGACCTTGCTCCAGAAGAGCAGCGTTTCTCAGGGCCCAATAAATTTCTCTGTCTGTCTGTCTGTCTGTCCGTCCGTCTGTCTGTCTCCATCTGTCTGTCTGTCTCTCTGTCTGTCTGTCTGTCTGTCTGTCTGTCTGTCTGTCTGTCTGTCTGTCTGTCTGTCTGTCTGTTATGTGTTCCTCGCGGACTGCTGTTCGCCAACCTCGTTGTTTTCTTGCCCTTACTGCAAAATGAGGCTCATTATGCGGGCACTTCTTCACGATGCGCGCTACGAGCGTCGCTTCGCACTTCCGCTCCGGGGCTCGCTTGGAAGGCTCGTAGACTGGGCATAGCTAGCGGTGGCGGCCTTCCGCGTTCAGATATCTCCTGTAGCGTGCTCCTCGCGAAGACGAATATGTGGTGCACGCCGTGGCCTCCGAACGGCGAGCCGACTGGGTTCGTGGAGGACGCGGCTCATTGCCGTCGACCTCCGTGAGGACGTACGTACTACATACGCCGCCGAGACCGGCGGACCTCGGGAGGGCCATGCGGCTCGCCTTGGGTCTCGTTTCCCCGTGTAACCCGCACGCTCGCACCGTATCTCTGTAGCGTGATGATGATGATGATCTCTGTGGTCTTCCCCTTTATACCGGGGGGGGGGGGGGGGGCACCTTTTAGTGTCCGGGACGAGAAACAAATAAAAAAACGAAAAAAAAAGGAAAGTGCCCGTGAACACTCACCCGCACCGATAGTGTGTGCGAACCTCACACTTGTCGTCGTTGCTCCTCACTTCGTGTGTGTGTGTGTGTTCTGCGGCATTCGAATACACGCCGACCTCTCGCCGCGCGATCTGTCCTTACACGCTATATCCCCTCGCTTTCTCTGTTTCAACGGGGAAAGCCTTAGCTGGTGCTTCTTATTGTTCGAGCTTTCTCTAAGAGAGAAAGCTCCCCCCTTACCAGATCCTCCCCCCCAGATCCTCCCCCCCCCCTTACCCAATGCCCTGTTCTGGGGCCTGTAAGGTCTTTTTTTAATAAAGAATAAAGAATAAAAAATAAAAGGCCGACGGGTGATGTGTGCCGTATTGCATGTTTACGCGCTTTGTTTGGCGCTGCTATAGTGTACGTTCCAAAAATCACGATATGATTATAAGGCGCCGTATATCGGATGATGATAAAAACCTTTTTTAGTTTTGAAATAAAAGGTGGGGAAGTGATGGTACGTATTCTGAAACACCTATATGACCTCTGCGACAGAACCCGCTCACCACATTTTTTTCAGCCTTCCAGCTCACGTTCATACTGACCCCTATACACTCACCCTTATGAGCGCTCATTCGAGTTCACACTCACGTCCACTGACACTCATGAGTACTCACTCATACTCACACTCACCACGTTTAAATAAGTGTGACTGAGTGTACTCGTGAATGAGTGTGCCGTGCTGGCCTATCTATGCACGGGGGTGCCGTCATGGGCCACTCATTGCTCTCTATGGGGTACATGTATGGTGGGCCGGATTCTGGCCACCAGGCGTACCCTATAGAGCAGTGGAGCTCTCGTGTCGCCATACAGTGCACCGCTGTCTTCTGAGAGAAAGTAGTCAGCGGAGAACTTTATGGTTACTTGAGGGTTCCTGGAAATGTCAACTAGCTGGAGCTCTTTGACGTGCGCCTAGGTCTAGAACACGGTTCTCTAGAACATTGGCCTCGATCGAAACGTGGCCGCTGCGTTCGGGATCCGATCCCACGACCAGTTCGACGCTGTTCGTGTTTGGGAATACAAAGGGTGTCAAGCGACAGGAAGACGGTGGCCTGTGTACCATTGGGCAAATGAGTGTAAATGTTGGAATCGATGAGTACGACTTTCAGTTTTGAGACGTATAGGGTGGTGGTCGTCTGTGCGGGAAATGAAAAAAAAAACAAAAACAAAAAAAACCCGCATGCAGTCGAGGAAGACGGGACTGGACAGTGTGCAAGACGGACATTAAGGATTGGGACACTTGCACGCAAGTCGTGCGATCACGTGATTTGGCGAAGTATTCCAAATTCGCAACGCCAAATATCATCGCGAACGA
Source organism: Rhipicephalus annulatus (assembly GCA_013436015.1). Taxonomy (NCBI): domain Eukaryota; kingdom Metazoa; phylum Arthropoda; class Arachnida; order Ixodida; family Ixodidae; genus Rhipicephalus; species Rhipicephalus annulatus. The sequence continues at coordinate 187,651 of WOVY01003528.1, read as the reverse complement.
AGCGATGTAGTAATTCGCTCGATTCAAATACTGCGCGTTTGCTTTTGAGGTTTATTTCGCCCTGCTTTTTTTTTATTTAGTGTGGAACTTTTTAGGGGCTCGGATGGTCGTGCGCTGTCGTTGGTTAGCCTATAAAACACGCAAAATTACGCAGGTATGACATATTATAGCTACATCTGTACCGTGTTGAGCGCGCGCTCGCGTCGAGAAGATTTCCCCCTCTTGTTCCGCTTGAGTGCCATGATGGCGACATGAAGCGCGAAACATGGCCCGGGCTGTCGTGTGCTGCCCTCTCTTGGCGTAATACGCATTTAAAAAAATATAACAATAGAAAAAAAGGAAGCAGAAGAGAGAGAAAGAGAAAGGGAGAAAATAGAAAGAAAAATAGAAATAAATATAAAAAAACACCGAAGCGAGACGGAGAAAGCTGCCCAGCTCCGCATTTCAATCAGTCCGCGGGCAGCACTCGGGCGAAGCTGCATGTGTGCCGTTATGTGACTTTGTTTTGTTTTCCCAAGTGTAAATGTCGCCTTCGTGAATCATGTATTACACGGGATGTCCGTAATTCCTGGGAAAATACGGTGCAGCGTGTATGGTATAGCGCGCATCCTTCGTTGTATATAGAGTCCCGGCGAGGAGTATAGGGTGGAGACGACTGTCTTTCCGCACAGCAGCAGCCGCAGTGCTTTGATAAGGCCTCGCCGCACTTGGGAGTGCGTGCTCGGCATGGCGTGGTCCTCGTCCCCCGCGTGTCCAGACCCGCGTACTTGCATGCATTGGTGGTAGCGGTTTTAGAAGATCACAAAAGGCACCTAATTTCCGCAACCCGGTCGGGAGCACGGCGCAGTGCCTGAGCAATGAACGTGAGCAATGCAACGTCGCACGTATGCATTGCTGCATACGTGCGACGTTGTGCCTTTATCTCTCTCTCTCTCTCTCTCTCTAGACGCGCACTGTCCATGTGAAGTCTCCGAGAAGGGAAAATTTTGCCGCCTATACAAAAGCAATGGGAGGCTTGACTTTATGTCCTATTTCGTGGGTTTTCTGTTTCGAAACACAACCGGAATATAATAATAATAATAATAATAATAATAATAATAATAATAATAATAATAATAATAATAATAATAATAATAATAATAATAATGATGATGATGGTGATGATGATGATGATGAGCGCCAGGCCTGCGCGGAAGGCGCAGCACAGTCGCAGCAAAATCACGAAGAGCGGCCTTTCAGAGGCTTTTCTAAACACTGTTTGAGTTATAGTGAACTAGAACATTTTCTATTTCACTATACTTTGAGTAAATGCTAGAAGCACACTTGCTGAGTACCCAGTACACCATGAAGTATTCATAATTTTTGAATACTAGGCCGGCATTCCCTATGCTATCGTTCATTCTTTGGAGAAGCATGGTATCTGATAAACACACGTAACGAGTTTTTTGTGTTGCATTCAGTGGCTGACGACGATGAATGATTATGCCTGAAGTAAGTATGCGCCACAGTTAAAAAGAGAACAAGAACAAGAGTTTGTAATGGGTCGGATCAATGGACGACCCACTCGGTCGTTACGCGATTCGCATTGCGTGACGTTCTTTTTTTTTGCGGTTTCAAAACTCTTTATTGTTCATTATATAGTAACGCGATTCCTTTCCCGACATCAAGCCTGTCTGAAGCAAATTAACGAGCGAATCCCAAGCACCGGCGTCGCTCTGCGGTAGACTACTGGGCTGGCACGCAGTGGTCCGGGGTTCGAATCTCACTATCACCACATGTCTTTAGTTCTTCGTATAATAAGTTTCTTTTATTTGTATTTTGTGTGATAGTACGCATGGCTACGGACACTGGCGGCGGCGGCGGAAAACTACGGCACTGCGCGTGATCCGAGTTGTGATCTCCTAACAGCTTTGGCGTTAATATCGGCGATTTAACGTCCCAAAACGACGATGTGATTATGAGAGATGCCGTAGTGGAAGTCTCCGGAAATATCGACAACCTGCGGTCCTTTAGCGTGTATCCAAATCCAAGCACATGGGTCTCGAACACTTTCACCTCTATCAAAAACGCGGATGCCGCAGCCGGGATTCGATCCCGCAACCTTCGGATTGGCAGCTGAGCGCCATCTCCACTTTACCACCGCGACGGGGCAACCGGAATCCGCTCACTAGGAGTTTCAACACGTTGTCTGTGCTGAAAATGGTGCGGACACTGCCAAGTGGCTCTACACATCAAGAAAGAAGAAAAAAAGACTGGTGAATTAAACTCTTTCAGTTAGCGGTAACGGCTGAACTAATTTAACGTCTGTCGGTGTCTTTGTTCAGGCTTGGGGTCACCTTAACCGCAGCCAGCGTGTTGCTGCTCGCATTGAATGCGAGTTTCGACATGCTGCCAGCGTCGCCGTAGTGACGCCAACACTGCAATGTGGTGCTGACTTGGGAAACAGTCAGTGACGTAAACACTTCTTTCGACTACTGGTATTTTCCAAACTAACTTCACTTTGGCCGGCGTTGCAGTGTTGGCTTGGAGCCCTTGTGCCATGGCCACCCTGTTGCAACTCGTACTGCGAACCACTGTATAACGTGTCGCGGTTGTATCCTTTTTGATTCCGCTCCCATCTGCCGTTATGAAAGTTAATGATGAAACTCCCGGTTTTCACACTTCGAAACCAGGATATTTTTATAAGGCACGCCGAAGTCATCAGGCACTATACAGTGTATATTCCGAGTCGTTAATTTGACCCTTGTTTTCTGCGTCGCTTTTTGTTTTATCTTGGTAGGAAGCGCAGCAACTATTGCACACAACACAAGCCCTGTGTTGTGTGTAATAGTTGCTGCGCTTCCTACCAAGATGGATTCATACCAACTGGCCCGATACAATTGTTTATTGCTTTTCGTTTGCCGTCCTGAACCGAAGGTCGCGACATCGAATCCCTCGGCCGTGATGTCAAGCATTTAAATGGGAGGCAAAAGGCGGGAGACCAGTGTACTTTGATTTGGGCGCACGTAAATTAACCCTGTAAATTGGGAACTCTGTAAATTAACTCTGTAAATTTGGGAACTCTGTAAATTAACCCCCCCCCCCAGGGGGGGGGGGCTAATTTACAGAGTTCTCGTTTTTGGGCGTCTTTCGTAATTGTATATCTTGGTGTTGGGAATCGGGGAGGTGAACGCGCACAGTTAAACGTCATTCGCATCCTGCCCGCGCCAATGTGCTGGCCCGCTCGCCGAACTGAGGCTTTTGTCCTCGGACGATCCTCTCGCAGGCCCTTTTGCTTTAGTAGAGTCTTGTCATAACTTGTATTGAGGCACCCTGGTAGTAATACTAGCATTGCATTGGTGATCAGGAACATTTACTGCATTATACTATCCCATGCAGACTGTCTTCTTTTTTTGTGTAGCTCGATGAAGACTTCGTTAATGTGCGCAATCGGCGTCAGAAGTTTGGGTACAGTGAGACGCGAGATAAAGCAGAATATTCCCGCCGCTACACAGCAAGCCGGCTTGAAGGTTAGATTTCCGGCCTTTCAAAAAAAAAAGAAGAAAAATGCTAAAAACCGTACCGGTCTTTAGCGGTGCTCTGCTGGGGTCCTCTGCATGCTGGAGTTTTATGGACATATATAGTGGTCTCTAAAACCTTCGACGCCGACTGTACATATAAGCATGCGAACTTGTCCTCGTCCGTTGATTTCGTAGGCCACTTGCACGCGCAGACAGCAGCGTTCGTCACACACAAACGTGTGTGTGTGTGTGTGTGCGCGCGGGTCGACTTATAGCAAACCCGAGTATGGGATGCGCTTCTGCACAGCCCAGAACTTCAGTACCAAATCCTGGCCATCCAGTGTGCCCGCGACAGGGCCCTCAGGCTAGTCCTGCCGGTCCCCACGTGGGAGTAGCCGGGTGACGCGTGGCAACCTCAGCGTTTGCACTGGACCATAATAAAGTTGTACTCACTCACTAACTCACTCACCCACTCAATCAGGCCATACTCTCAAGCTACCGTTGAAGCCCTGAAAGAAAGCGCAAGTCAGTTGCCGCTGGCCTTGAAAGATAAATTGGGCAAAATTAGGCATATATAGTATTTGAGACAGGCGCCAGCGAAGTCCAACCATTGTCCCGCAAGGCGCGCACGTGCGTATTGTTTACTGCGACTGTATAATAAGAAAGAAAATACGCGCTAGCACGGTTTTTTTTTTTTTCACGCTCGGGCGGGTACACCCCCGAAACGGCCTCGTTCGCATTGTTCTCCCCGGTCGACCGCGTCGCCTCCGCGCTTGATTCTTCCTCGCCGGCGGGCGCAATTAAATCCGCGCGTCTTCTACTTCTTTTTCGTAACGAATGGAAAAAAGGTAAAAGTAAAATAAAATTATATATAGACTTGAGGAGCCTCCCGTCTTCGTCTCTTAGTAGCAGGCACTCTTCGAAAAAAAGAGCGAGATCTTTTCACCGTATATAACTTTCTACGTCCATTCCGTCCTCCTCTCTCACACCGTTCGGCTCGGCGTGCATGTGCGCAAGCTCACTGCCTTCCCTCCTGTCCCGTTCTCTCTTTGTTTCCTCGAAAGCGCATGCGCGAGCCTTGTGAGAGCGTGCTGCTCCGGTCATGCGCATGTCATATCGTGCAGTGTTAGGAGGAGGAGGAGAGGTTCAGAGGAGGAGGAGAAGCTACATGCGCTGTTATCCCGAACGAAAGGGGCGACTGAGTGTGGCAGGTTGGTCTAGTTGGTATGGCATCACGATAGTTATGGCGCGAGAACAGAACGACCACACAAGGCACCAGAAGAACATGAGTTGGAAGTTAGCGCTCGTGTCCTTCTTGTCCCTTGTGTAGTCGTTCTGTTCTCGCGCTATAACTATCGTCAGGGCGACTGAGATTCGAGATGTCCTCTCGTGCTCTGTTCTTAGTTTTTTTTTCTTCTTTTTTTGGCATCTTTCTCTTTTTTTTCTACTCTTTTGTCCTTCCGCTCTTGTCGTCCTATGTGTGTGTTTTTTTATCTCTATCCATGTACTGTGTGTGCGGAATTGAGATGGAGACTGAGGAAGGGAGGTAGGAAGAGAAAGGTGTCAAGGACACCCTCTCCGTGTGCTTGCTTAATGCCGCTCCTGTGAGGCGCCTCGTCGCTTCGCTGTGATGGCTTCACTGCCTCAGGATGATGCTGCGGAGGAAATAGAAGAAAAAAGAAGAAAAAAAGAAAGCTACCTTTCTTGGCAAGCGTGGCTGGCGTTAGTCAAGCGTTCGGCCTTTCTAAAAAACCTGTGTGTGCCGACGCAACTGAACATTCTTCAAAGCGGCACTGAAGAATATATATATATATATATATATATATATATATATATATATATATTAGAGTAACCTTCTTTAACTGCGTTGTAGCGTATATGACCGCTTTCTGCGCGCCAAAGGCGTCAGAAACAGCCAATCAAAGTACCATTACACCGTTCTTTGCTCGATTTCACTTGCCCCGCGCAGGATGGAGAACCTGACGTCATCATACCGGCTGCCTGTTTCTTTGTATCACCTGGTGCTCGAGTGCTGCAGGGGTGTGAACATAATTATAGAGGGAAAGGGGGGTAACTACTCATTATGCCTGGTCGTGCGTGCACGTGTACACGAGGAAAATTTAAAAACTGCGGAGTATTGAAATATGCAATCGCAATTTCTTTTCATGCCAGCAAGCACAGAATGTAATGTTCGTGTCCGTGCCTTGGTCTTTGCGACATTGCTCATCAAAACATTTTCACTTACGTTCATTAATTGTCGGTTGTAACCCAGAACACGTTGGTTCTGGCCGTGTAGGTTTGCAAGCACGTAGACACCGTGGAAACGAGATTATCTTTAATTATCTTTATCTGTTATGTTCAGATACTTTGGTGTGATGAATGTCTGATAAGCGGGGTACAGCGTATTTGCCATAGCTACATTTTGAAAAAAAAAAACACATCCGGCCACTGACGACGAAAACAAGACGCTTGCGAATGTAATATCGGCGACTGGATGGTGTTTACGCAGTTTGTGTTGTTGCACCCTCGTACAATCTTATCAACTGCTCGCTTTCGTCAGATAAGGTGATCAGTACGGTTCGGTAGAAACTATGTTTGATACGAATGTAAATAGTTGAGCTTTGTGCTATAGCCCCGCCCTTGGTGGTCTAGTGGCTAAGGTTCTCGGCTGCTTACCCGCAAGTCGCGCGATCGAATCCCGGCTTCGGCGACTGCATTTCCGATGGAGGCGAAGAAATGTTGTATAGGCCCGTATGCTCAGATTTGGGTGCCACGTTAAAGAACCCCAGGTGGTCGAAATTTCCGGAGCCCTCCTCTACGGCGTCTTTCATAATCATATGGTGGTTTTAGGACGTTAAACCCCACATATCAATCAATTAAACAGTACGTATGTTTTATTTAACAAATCGCTCCGTGTTTTGTAACGATGCCAACAGAAACATGGGTAGCCCCGGCTAGCGCTACGTAGACAGACTTCACGGGAAGGTACTTAAGCATACAGGTGACATAAACACGAGGTGACGCCTGTATCATGAGAGTACATATGTCATCATCATTGTTACAAGCTGCCACTCTAGCGTCGCCAGCGCGAAGTCGGCGACGGGAATGACAGCAGGTTGGTTCGTTCCGTACGCAACCAGAGACAGTGAAGAGATCAGAGACGTGAGAAAACAAAACAAATTTTACTCTAGTGATATGGCAGCACACGGGATCTAATACAACACTTCTATACAATTAACAAAATACAACGACACTTGATAGTATTAAAGAAATATATAACAGAAACAATAAATCAGCTTACGAGAGAGAACTATTACAAGCTACACAAACTAACAACAATAGAACTGCGGAGTAGAAAGTTCGAAGATATAAACAGGTGAAGGCATACGTGTGATAACCGGCAGCGTTGTGTCCCCGACGATCGGATGCGAGAAGTCGAAGAGAGTTCTGGCACGACTGCGATGTCGGCGGTGTTGCAACGCTGGTGGCTCCGGGAGGCTAGTGCTTGCAGGTGACTTCGAGCAGGTTGAGCTAACTCGAGGCGAAGTCCCGATGTCTACGTTGCAGACGTTAATATCGCGTCACAACTAGACGAACGGCTAAGTTAGGTGGCCAGCCGATACAGAGCCACACTAAAAACTTCTAGAAGAGATGCTTGTTGATCTGTTTCTACACCATCTTGGTCAGCGACTAGTCTGCCTAGCAGGGCAAAATCCTGCGCTTAAATCCCCCTCGTGTCTCCTCGCTCTCTTCCTTGGGGACAAGAGACCTCTACCTGGGTCCAATCATGCACGTTTAATTGATGGGAAACTCCGCCCCAAAAATATTTTGACCCCACCCCTTTTTAATTGGAAGAGGGCCCGCAACTAGCGAGAGTGACAACCTGTCGGGTTGTTGTCATACGGCTTGGCCCCCAGAGCGTTTCCCACGCTTTTTTTCCGTGGGAACGGTCAACCACTTAGCTCTCAGCCGTGGCGTCTCGTAGTCTAATCCTTTTTCGGGGTATACCGTGGCCTTCTACGACCTTGCAGACGCCGCCACAGTTACAAAAGGATTCACCTTCGGCGGCGACGTTCTAAGAAGAGCACCCCATTCTGCTCTTCTCGGCTCCCTTTCAGCGCCGCCGTTTCTCCCGGTCAGTCGGGGAGTACGGCGCCAGTTAATTGCCGTGACGCGGTGTCGCCAAAAATAGCCGTCCGTGACAATCATCATCATAATCAACCCAACATATCCATCCGAACTATGTGCTAGTATCAGCCCCCTCATATTTGTGTCGTCTACGTGTGTTGTTGCTTCTTTTTGTCGCCTCCTCTTCCGATATCTACCGTCGCGCGATAGTGATAAGGCGATGCACGTGGGAATCATGCGTGGCGATCGATCTGCCGTTCCGTTGTACGTGGAAAAGTGTCTGCCGGCCGCTGCTCGGGCTGACCACGCGATAAAAAAAAAGTTTCCAAGCGTTCGTTTTTTTTTTCTTTTTTTTTGCGCTCCGAGTATGATGATGATAAAACCCGTGCCGTTATATCACTTCCGCTCGTTTCCCACGTGCTTGCTCACATGTGTCCGGCGTTGCCAGATTCGTTAATCTTTAAGCTTCGCTTTCGACGTAGCTCAGTTGAATATTGTGGGAATGAATCGTCGCAGGTAAATTAAGGCTCCTCTATAAATTCTTTCTACACCGTCTGTTTTTAAGGCGTAGCAATCGGCTCTTTGATCTTCTGTTCGCGCTTGACATAATAATAATAATAATACAAGACAAGACAAACCCGGCATCGACAAACTCATTCATTAACATTGTATTTCGCCACAACAAACATTTTCAAATACTCGTTTTTTCCTCGAACCATAAACGACTGGAACTGCCTGCCTCAATCGTTAACCAGCTCTGTAGAGGCACTTAAGCGTAATTAACCGTGACCTATGTTTTTGAATCTTTTGTATATGATGTAACCTTTTTGTTCTTGCTGTTTTACACCTATGTGCAATGTTATATTTGCCCCCTCCTGCTGGGGCCCTTAAATGGGCCTGCAGTATTTTGTAAATAATAATAATAATAATAATAATAATAATAATAATAATAATAATAATAATAATAATAATAATAATAATAATAATAACCACGATATGGTTGTGAGAGAAACCGTGAAGGGGGCCTCTGGAAACTTAGAGCACCTGCGTTTTTTTTTTCTTCTTGTTGTTGTTAACGTGCACCTAAATCTAAGTATACATGGCCTCGTGTATGTCCTCCTCTTGACGTAATCTCCTTACTGGCAAGACCAAAACCTGTGAGTCAAAACATCGCCCTCTCCTGCGCTGAACGAAATGGGTTTTATTGAGCCGGTATTCCTAAGATTCACTCCGCCCTTTGGTGCGTGGTATTTTGAATACGCGACGGCACCTACGGGAAGTTCTGCCGTCTATACAAAAGTCTTCTTTTTTATTCTTTCCGTCTCGTTCGCATCCGTTGCTGCTTTAGCAAGCCGACGAGCGCTGAATGCAATAAGTGTGCGAAAGCAGTAATAGCTTCAAACCGTGGCCACAGACTCAGCCGTATACCGAGTATTTTTCTTTTTTCAAACTGATAGGAATATTTCAAGGCTCCTAGTTGTTTCACGGTGTGCTATATTATGCACGCCGTATACTTTTCAGGCGAAAAAATGAAAAAAAATATGTACTTAGGTGCCTCATCAAACGCAAAAAAAAAAATGTCGACCGTCGGTGTTAACACGCGGGGATGCAGAAGATCATGTTATGGCGGCAGCATGACGTCACATATATAGCGTTAAAATTGTGCCTTCATCACAATGTCGTCGCTTGATCAAAAGTGGACCGATCACGGAGGCAGTGCTAAGGCTCTGTTAGGTGCAGAAAGTTTACAATGCTTCCGATCTCGGAGGCAACGCATAAAGCACGTTAGGTTCAGAAAGCTTTCGGACCTCAGGAAGGATCAAGACATTTAGTTACAATAAAATTTTCGTGTTCGAGCCGTTCTTTCGTGTTCGAACGCATAAAGCGACCCTGTAAGTTGCTTAAAAAAACACACTAGACATAATGGGATTCGAACCCGGATCCCCTGTGCGCCAGCGCAGTATTCTACCACTTAGCCACGCCGATGCTTTTTTTTTCTTTAATGAATGCGATTATCACCAGTAAAGTACACAGAACATACTTCATGAGAAATCAGGCAAACACACACAAGCGTCAAGAACGGGAAGCCACTCCGGAACGGGGTCAAAAGTCTCGACAACACTGCGCACTTGAGCAGCTGCTGTGCCAGGGCGATGCTTGTTCGGGAATTTGCCTTAGGCAGGCTTGATGTCGGGAAAGGAATCGCGTTAATATGAGTAATGAAGCTTTTTATAGCACAGCAAAGGAACAACTAGGCGTCACACAGTTCGAATTGCGGAACGAGAGGGTCGTCCAATGCTTCAACCCACTACAAAAACTTCAGGCAGAATTCATCGTCGTCGGCCACAGCATTCAAAAAATTGCACAAAATTCCTTGCAAGTGCATGTGTAGCGGGTACCACGCTCAGTCTCCGAAGAATGGAATAGTGAATGTCTACCTACTGCACAAAAAGTGTGATTTATGGCGCAGCGGGTACCCTGCAAGTGTCTTGCAGTGGTTACCCAAAAATAATGTTCAAAAAACGCTCTAAAAGGCCTCCCTTCCAGCTTTCGTTGTGACTGTGCGAAGCGTTCCGCGCAAGCCTGGTGGTGTTTTTTTTTTTTCATTTTTATTTCATAATCGGGTAACACCTGAATAAACACCATGCCTTTCCTTCGCCTCCCTCTTTCGTCTTTCTCCATCTGTCGCATAAATCAAGCAGTGTCAGCGTGTACCGCCTTGTGACGTTCTTCACCGACAGAATGATCACTGCTCGCTCGTCTGATATCGCAGGTTCTCGGAAGTCCGCGACCGCTGTTTGTCGTCCGTATCGCCTGTTCCGTTATGCACGGGGAAGACGGTAGTTATAGCGCGAGAACAAAACGACCACACGAAAGACAAGAAGGACACGAAAGACAAGAAGGACACGAAAGACAAGGAGGACACGAAAGACACGAAAGTCGTCGTTTTGTTCTGGCGCTATAACTACCGTCATGCCATACCAACTAGCCCAAGCTGCCACACTTCTAAGGTACGGAGAAGGCTGATGCTGCAGCGCAAGATGGCGCGGTGCGGACGTTATTGGTTCGTTATCAGTCAGCTCTCGCAATCGGTCGCTTGCCGCGAGATTCGTGCGGGCCTCTTCCATCCACGGTCTGCCATGGTGCGTAAACATGCAGACGCGAATGCGATGCCGACCGTATTCACTCGTGCACCTATACCAGCACTGGCGAAGTGATGGATAGTGCTCGCTAATTATGAGAGAAGGCGATTCTTAAGAGAGAAAGGAAAAGTGAGCCCCGTAACTGTCTGCTTCAGTGAGCGACACCTCAGCAGTAGCTCACAAGGGATGAGGGTGAGGATGGATTAAAAGGGGTAGGAGTAAAGGTGTAGAAAAGAGGAAGAGACGTGAGGTGGTAAGCGAGAAGGAGCGACGACATATCGAGGGGATAGGAGAGATAGGAAAGATGGAAACACGGTCACTGGAGTCCGAGCACGGGGCACCACTTACGAGAGCTCTTGTCGGCGTTGGTAGATGGCCTAGAGCAAGTCCAGTCGGTCAGAGCTACACTGTCGTTGGATGTCGTCGGCGTCAGGAGGTGACGTAGGGCGAGCCCAGTCGGCCAGAGCTACGCTGACGCCGGAGATCGCGAGGGCACAACCGGTCGGCACGGAATCCAGCAAGCGAGACCGCTAATTATGGCTAAATGAGTGTCAACTACGGATCAATATTGATTGCGTTTCCTATATTGATCAGAGATAGATGAAGGTAGAGGAAATGCAGGGATGTTGACTTGTGTAAATCCCCGGTTAGCTGTCCTCTACTGGAGAGAAGTGGTATGCAAGTACGAAAGAATGCTAGAGAAGAAGTCTCTCTGACTACACTACAATGCCATGATCAATAGCACTGTCTAAAAGCAGAACGCCAACATTGTCTAAGATCAGTCGTAGTACGCCTGACGATAGTTATATAGCGCGAGAACAAAACGACGACACAGAGACGAGAAAGACACGAAGGACACTGTCGTCATGCCACTAGCCCAAGCTGTCCACACTTCTTAGTGCGCCGTTCGGTCCGTTTTCTCGAAGAAACCGCAGAACGCCTTCGTATGTAGCCGCTCGCGCTGAAGACCTGCAGGGTGGGCTAGTGGCCTAGCATTTCGTCTTCTGTGAACGCAGTTGTCTAGCTGGCCCAGTGCGACTGCGAGAGCTGCCCCGTGGGTGTGAAAACTAGTTCGTTCGCAGAGAAAGTGCGCGATTGTTTCGCTGTACTTTGTGTTAGCTATAAGTCGTTCATATAGTTTTGGCAGGATGTTGCCTATAGTTATCGCTAACTTACGGCAGCTGCTGGCTATAGCTGCTGTTTATAGCTGGGGCTGACGTTGGCTATCATTTAATACAACAGCACCTTCATTTAATCTCACTGTAGCGATCGAGATGTCCACCTATTTTTTTTTTATTACTGCTTGTTCCGCATTTTTCGGCAGTGTTCGTAGGTCTTTTCCGAATGGTATCAATGGACGAAGCTGGTGGATGTGCTTCGCGTTTCCCAATTTCGGACCCGGACAACATTTACGCGGTTCCATTCGCTGGTGTGAATGGCGCGCCCGGCACTTGTGCAGCGGTCGCGGTCACTTTGTTGACTTCGCGTTCCGTTTCCACTGGCGTGACCTCTTCTCGGTTGTCTGTCTCTCTCCGTCTTGTCGGCGAGGCGTGAAAGCCTGGGCATACAGAAAGAAAGAGAAGACAAACAAGCCAGCGAACGAGGCGATATAGGAGTAAGAAAGAAAGAAAGAAAAGACAAACAAGCCAGCGAACGAGGCGATATAGGAGTAAGAAGAGAAAACTGGTTCGCTCGAGAGCCTGTCACATACTGAGGCAACTTCTATAGGACGCATAAAAAAACACCACAAAAAAGAAAGACACACAGAGAAACGCGCTCTTTTTCTGTGTGTCTTTCTTCTTGTGGTGTGTTTTTTTTATGCGTCTATAGAAGTTCCCTCAGTATGTGACGAACCAACTATCTCAGCAACAAGTACTTCTAAGAGCCTGTCACTTCCGCGGCAGGTGACTGGCGTCGGTCTTATAAGGCGCCTGGCACGGTGCTTTAGGAAAAGTGAAGGAGATGTTGAGGGAGGGGGTTAACTGAAGTGATTGGTAGAAGGAGGGGGGGAGCGAGTACGAGAGAGTATTTGAAGAGCAAGCTTTGGCAGCGCCTCGCCTTCAAGCTTGTTGCTGTTTCTGTTGGTGTCGTACGATAGCAGTAACGAACTGCGTACGCAAAGGGCGCACGTAGTACACACCAGCGGACGTGGTGTACAATCTTTCCCGGAGCCGTTGACACACTTTTTCGTTTCCTCTGCGCGCATATCTGCCCGGTCGGCGGCTGTTGGTGTTTTCCTGTAATTTACACGTGTGTGTGTGTGTGTGTGTGTGTGTGTGTGTGTGTGTGTGTGTGTGTGTGTGTGTGTGCGTGCGTGCGTGCGTGCAAAATATCGAGTACAGCTGTAATATGCCATATAGATTGTATATATATAGGCTATAGTTTCTCTTCGGATGTCTTTCACGACCCGACCTAGTTGCCGTCCATTGTCCGGCGGGCGACGACATTTGAGTGTATAAAAACTTGCTTTCGCGATCCAATTCTACTTGCCGTTATTGCTCGAATGCTGGCTTGTAAACGTCGGCTGGTGGTTTACTGCTGACGGCTAACTGCCGGCAAGAGATGCCGAAGCATTTACCGTGGTTTTCCAATAATCGCTCACAGCAGCGTGCACGGTACTCACCTAGTCTGACGTGTATACGATTGCATGGTTATAAGGGCTGCAGCGCGAGCACGAATGTGCTAGAAGAAACAGACTAAAGTCGAAGCACGGAAGGCAAAGAGGAGAACACAGCGCTCGTGTTGTCCTCTTTGCCTTCCGTGCTTCGACTTTCGTCTGTTTCTTCTAGCACATTCGTGCTCGCGCTGCAGCCCTTATTACCATGAATTCAAACCAACTAGCCCAAATCGCCATTCTTCTTCAATGTATACGATTGCGCTGCCCACAGACAGCTTCGCACACTCGCCGCACCCTTCTTTTTTCCGCTTTGTCGATCTTCGCCTAATCGCTCGTTCGGGGTCGCCGAACTGTATACGCCTTCCTTTTCGCGCACTTCCCTTCGCCCTAAAGCGAGGTCGCGCACGTTCGCTCGTTTCCTGCGCGCTGCCGGTAATTATGTTGGCGAGTCGCCAGTTCGACTTCGCTAACGATGATGAGGTCGCAATTTGTTTGTTTGTTTGTTTGTTTGTTTGTTTGTTTGTTTTTTTGGGGCCGAGCACCTCAATATACCGCGCGATGTCCCTCCGTTCATCAACCGCCTCCCGGCGTCCACGGCAGACGTAAAAACAGAAACATCTGTAAAGAACAAGTTTGTTTCAAAAGGTTGCTAACCAGAACAAACAGTAAGTGGGAATAGTAGTAGTAGCAGTAGTAGTAGTAGTAGTAGTAGTAGTAGTAGTAGTAGTAGTAGTAGTAGTAGTAGTAGTAGTGGTTGTGGTGGTGGTGGTGGTGGTGGTGGTGGTGAAATCCCGAGCAAGCCACCCCCCCCCCCCATTTCTTCTTAAAACGTCGCTCGTCTTTCGCCGTAGGAAGAAGGGGGGGGGGGGCTGTTAGTACTCGGGATCCCTTGGTGGTGGTGGTGGTGGTGGTGGTAGTAGTAGTAGTAGTAGTAGTAGTAGTAGTAGTAGTCATGCAGCTCACCTAACAAGAGTTTTGAGCGAATAAAAAAATGAGTAAAACGAAATGATGAATGGTAACGCTACCGTTGTATCTTTGCCACCGTTATGATTTCTGGACGAGTGGGATGGTTCTGGATCGCACTTGCGCTACTACCACAGCGCTATCATAGCGTCCCAGTGCGTCTGAGGATCAGCTTATATATATATAACTAGCACGGTACTTACACGGCTGAGCCTGGGTGAGCAAAGAAACAGCGAATGAAATGATTAAGTGAAAAATTTATTGCCAGAGGAAAAAGGGGGCAGTTTTAACGGCTTCGAACTGGGTAGAATATTTTTTCCCCTTCTTTCTTGAAGTTTAGAAAACTCCGTGTAACGCGTATCGTCCTATGCTAAGGCACGTTGCCGGGCTAGTTGGTTGAGATTCATCATTTTCACTGGTATAGCGCACCACGACAAGGACACACGCAAAGGAGAGATGCACACACACACACACAGCGCTAACTTGTAACTAATGTTTTATTTGCTATCACGCACGCTGTTTATACCACAGTAGACCGATAAAACCTGGATAATGTCACGTCCTAACCGCGCGCACATCAAGGACGTCCGCTAACCCTTTATGACCGTCGACGGCGCCAAAAGAGAGAGAGAGGCACGCTCAGGTTGTTAGCCTTCCCTTTATCCTCCTCCCACTGATTTTCCACGTAAGCTGTGTATGAATAATGCGTTTGCCCTCCTAAAACTCCCGTAGGCACTGCGCCGTGCTCCCGACCGGGTTGCAGAAATTAGGTGCCTTTTCTCATCTTCTAACCACTACCACCACCAAACTCCCGACGGCGAAGCAGCGAGACTTCCAGCTTGTTTGTAAACAGCTCCCTTCCTTCGGAATAAGTGAGGGGGGGGGGGGGGCAGGTATAAGCGTC
Organism: Rhipicephalus annulatus; assembly: GCA_013436015.1. Classification (NCBI taxonomy): domain Eukaryota; kingdom Metazoa; phylum Arthropoda; class Arachnida; order Ixodida; family Ixodidae; genus Rhipicephalus; species Rhipicephalus annulatus. Next base: position 172,396 of record WOVY01003528.1, on the reverse strand, counting down.
CTTTCTTCCTTCAAGGCCCGTGTCTGTGCACCCCCTCCCCCATTCTAACTCCCGTATGTCTGTTAAAAAAAAGACAGACAGAACAGGTCAACGTGTGTCACGTGTTCGTGTATTTCAATGTAAGCCACCGTGCGTATGGGAATTCGCTTGTTTACACCGCCGCACGCTGCTCCAAATGGTTCAAGGATTGTCGTTTATGCTGCTGCTGCTGCTTTCCGTTAATCCTTATAGCAGAGCTTTGCGCTGCTTTGCCCCCGAAGGGTGATAACTGCCTTGGCAACCGCCATGGTGCGGAGGCTGACGATGTTCCGCGGCGCAAGCACAGTACCATGCAGTGTGGCTTTCGGGAAACCCCGCTCTCTCTTAAGAAAGCACTCTGTAGAATTAAACACCTACTCGTATGGTGGTTTTGGGACGTTAATCCCCGCATATCAATCAGAAATAACACCTACCGTTTCTAAGAAAATAAACAGACAAGTTCTAAATGGAATTTTGCATCCTCTTTCTCGTGATCGTCATTATTTTTGTTAATTAGCTCTAGCACTTCACAAATCTCGCTCGTTACCTGGTCATAGCAAGGAAATAGTGTGTGTGCCCCGCCGTGGTGGTCTAGTGGCTAAAGTACTCGGGCTGCTGGCCCGCAGGTCGCGAGATCGAATCCCGGCTGCGGGCGACTGTATTTCCGATGGAGGCGGAAACGTTGTAGGCCCGTGTGCTCAGATTTGGGTGCACGTTAAAGAAACCCAGGTGGTCGAAATTTCCGGAGCCATCCAATACGGCGTCTTTCATAATCATGTGATGGTTTTGGAACGTTAAACCCCACATGTTGATCAAGGAAAGTGTGTGTCGTGTGGAAAGTAAGAATGAATATGTGATGGCCGTTAAATCGTGACGTCAGTCTTAATGCGGGAATTTTCTTCGGGAACACAAATCCTTGTCGAACTTTCTGACGGATACTGTCGTTTTTAACGATAAACAACCACCACAACAAAGACTTTCTTGAATACGCGCTTTTTTTCACATTCTGAGTTGTCCGACTAGATTTCCGTTTCTCCTCGTCGTCCTAATTAACAGAAAAATAGAAATAATAAATGCTACGTGGATACAGTGACGAGCCTGAGAAGCTTCTGCTATCTCTACGGTGACTTCAGGTACGATGTACGCCAGACGCACATTTTGCCGCACTACGCGGTAAATTGGGCGTTGTCTTTCTTCGAAACGCCTGCATGATAAGCTTCTCGTCGACACGACATCGAACACATACATAGCCGGCATATGACGAGCCGCGTACGCGTGCCTTTACTAGTGCTGCACGGTACTTGCAGCGAGGCTGGAAAGTGCGTTGGCGTTCGGGGCACGTATCCTATACGTACACGTTTTGCAGTCTCGCTGTTTGATAAGGGGCAAAAGAGAGAGAGAGAGAAACGAGAGCGCGCAGGAGGCGGGAGGGTGAAATTTAATGAGCGGTGTGGCAGTGGGAGGCGATCGAGGTACCACGTTCCTTTGGGGAGAACCCCCGTCCTTGAAGCGGGGGGATCTAAAGAAAAAAAAAGGGATAAAATGTACCAGGTGTTTGACGTCGTCGTCGGTGCGTGTTTTTTTCCGATGAGGCCGATTGCTGCTGCCCATGCTGGCGAGCTTTCCTGGCGGTGTTAGTCTCGTTCGTCGAGACAGTTTGCGCTCGGGCAATTATGCGCGTAGCCCTGGAAAAACAGCCCGTGTGTCTCACTTCTGTGTTTTGGGAAGCTACAGAAGAACTCGCGGAGCATTCACACTCGTCCTTTTTTTTTTTTCTCGTTTGATTGGGATCCACCCGTAGCCGTCTGTGAAAGCATGCACACAACGTGGTTTAACGCCCGACTCCCAAGATCGGAGGCATTGCGAAGCTTTCCGCGCCTCACGTGGTTGTGCGTTGCCTCGGTGATCGCCGTCTTTCACCGACAAGCGATATCTGATTTTGCGATAACTTCGTATTGGGACGTCGTCACATTAGGATCATTCTTTTTTTTGCAACAATCGTGTTTACACCGACGGCCAATTTTCGTGTTCGATGAGGAATCTAAAAGCTGTCGCCCTAGCGGTGAGTTTGGGGTGTGGCCGTTCAATTAGCACTGGAGCAGTCGCGGTGCCAGCAAGAGGCACGGGGAGGGGGGGGGGGGGAAGGTTTAAATATGGTTGGAGATGGTTGTTAACGTGGTTGGAGATAAATGTCAGTTCCGATCGTTATTTATTGTCGTTTGTTTGCTTGTCCTTGCGTATGCAGTCAAGGTACTTTCTACTTATTTTCTCCTATCAGTGGTAATAAGAAAGAGAGAGAATGTAAATTAATGCCTGGGACACACGGGTGAATGCTTTGCATTTTGAGCTCTTTCAGCTGTTTGCTGTATTTTTCGTCGCGAGGAAGAAGATGTTGAGATAGATGGTTGCGTCTATAGCGTGACGTGGAAGTAGAATATGTTCAGCAGTGAAATGCTTCGGTGCAAAAGTACGTTGAATAAAGATAAGCAGTACAGTTACTTTCCTGCGTAGATACATAGTGTTAAATGTACAGTGTCTTTCCGTTTCCCTACTGCTCCTCAGTCGCCCATCACTGGAGAGATAGCCTGCCTGTGTGTTCTCTGGCCTTGATTGATGTAATTGATTGATATAATTAACTGATTATCGCCCGCCTGCTCGAATAGAGAGACTTGAATCGACCGCTGTCACAAAGTTGTCCCCATCCATCGCAGGAGTGATAAACGTTTTTTTTCCCCTTTTTGTGGATGCGCTGTCCTCACGTAGGCTCGCGCGATACGACGGCGCGGGTATAGGCCATGACAAGCGGTTATAAATCTTGATAAGATAAGGACAGTTAGGAGGGTACATTCTGGCTTTATTATTTGACTGGGAGCCGTGAAGGGGGTAAGAACTTGCGCGCCTCGCAATTTCTTCTTTCTTCCCGACTGTTTACGATTTGGCCGACACACTTCAAACCCGCATCTCTCTCTTATCGTGACCTTATCGTTCTCCGGAGGGGGGGGGGGGGTTCTCATCGCTATCTCATCTCGCCCGTTCTTCATTATCGCTGTCCTGGTGGCGGCGAGGGACACTTCTATGCAAGCACGTATATAGCGATTGCGCGTCGTTATATACCTTGTTTACTGGCTCGTTTTCTCTCTCTCTCTCCTCCTTAAGCATACGCTGAGAGTGCGCTAATCCATTGTTAGGGCGGAAAGAAGGAAATGCCCTGTTTGTCCCGAGAGTGATGTGTTTGCGCGCGCGCGCGGCTGAGAAATAGAAATATCCGGGCCTGTTTTTATATTGCGCGTGTTCTGTTGTACACCCCTTATATCTTTACTGTTGTCGGAGGCGGTGGAACACCACCTCCGAGGTGAAGTGGGCGAGTGGTGAGGGTGAAGTGAGAGAGTGAAAAAAAGCGAGGTCGAGGGTCGGTCGGTCGGCCTGTTTGTGTCGTTCCGCAGGGGGGGTCGACCGGGCCGACCATCACGCCAGCCAGGCCACCTACTCTATTTTCGGGGCTCGGCAGCCGTTGTCCCTACAGCTCTCGCTCTCCTTCGTAACTAATCTTTGTCTTTACTCTCTTTAGTGCATGCTCTTGTGTATGTGTGTGTGTGGACTGATCGTCGCCCCCCCCCCCCCTTTCTCTCCTTCCCTCCTCCTCCAAGCGGATCGTACGATTCTTGTTTATGCTCGTGCACGTGCACCGGTGTCCTCTGGTGTAGCTCTGGTTTCCGTATGTGCCTTTCCCCCAACTCCGTGTGCACCCTTACCCTCTGAGCTTTCCTGTTCCATTGTTCAGGTGTAAGGTAGGTATAGCTTGAAGATATGGAAAGAACCAAGGAGGAGGAGGATGGGATGGGGGCGATCGGAGCGGCGCCGTTGCCACGCAATCTATCATGTTTGGTTTTATCTTTATTTCTTTTTTGGATCGACTCGATTCGCGCTACGCGATCTTTCTCTCTCTATCTCTCGCTTGAGTGGTTTGTTATGCAAGAGAATGTCTCTCTCTCTCTCTCTCTCTACACAAACGCGCATGCTGGTTACGAAAGCGCTGAAGGAAGGGGAACACTCGACGACGACGGTATTGAAATGATAACTTGCGTCTCTTTGGCTATTCTGCGTTTGTCCGGCTTGAGATAGTGATGTTTCCTATATGTTGATATTCTTTCCGTCTCCGTCGCCGTTCGTCTATGTGCACTGCCTCGTGCAAAAATAGTTCTCGAGTGCGTTCCGATGCAGTTCACACAGCGTTGACACTCTCCAACTCTGCTTTCCTTGTTGCCGTATAACCTTAACTGCAAACCTCTGCTTTATTTTTGTTGCATTGTTCTTTTATAGACGATAGTCTTTCTTAAGGGGCCTTCGACGCAAAAGTTTTGGTCTGTCTGCCCACCCTTAACGGTACCGGGTACTTTAAACGGCACCAGCCGACACCCCAAACGGCCGACCCCATCCGCGGCGCCCAACCAATGTTGCTCGAGATTCAGCGTTCATACTTGTGCGATTGTCAAATAAACAGCAATTATCGCGCATATCTGAGGCACCCTAACAACTCCGATTTTCTTGCGCAGAACATCAAATAAATTCTATGTTCACTCTCTCCACACGCAAGACTATAGCGTCTTTCGACGACATTTGCAGATTAACATGCAGATACGCGGCCATTTGTTTTTCATTTCGCTCGTTCTGTGGAAATGACATTTTGTTTCATGCGCTTTGCATGCGCGTATAAAGTGTGAAGCTTTCTTTCTGCGTACGGTGTGACTGCTAGTCCACAGTCATGATTGCTATAGGCACATTATTCGTGTGCGATTGCGTTACATACGTTAGTGACGATGTCCGGAAGTGAACTGTCGAGCGTGTACACTATAGCGATACTAACAAGGGCTACTTCGAGCTGAAAAAGACAGGAATGATAACGTGCACGGACTCCAGAATGGAGGTGGACATGCCAGGTTACCTGGGGTGTAACGGTTGTGCCTTCGGATCTTTTTTTAGGGGCGAAGCTCCTTAGGGCGTGGGCTGTGCGTCCCCTGTAGCCTGTATGTAGCCACCTCTAGTTTAGTTCTTGCAGTGTTCACTAGATGGCGGTACCGTCCCCTGTATGTAGCCACCTCTAGTTTAGTTCTTGCAGTGTTCACTAGATGGCGGTACCGTCTCCTGCATGTAGCCACCTCTCGTTTAGTTCTTGTAGTGTTTACTAGATGGTGGTACTTGTAGCTGATGGTGAAAAGATGCAAGATGTTATAAACTAGAAAGCGGTACTTGTAGTTGATGAAAGACGCGAGATCTTATAAAATAGGAATGATGTCACATATGGCGCGTGTCATTGGTTGAAGGCAATCGTTCGATTTAGTGCGGCGACGTACGCTGGGGGGAGCGATGTAATAAAATCGAGTGGGCAAAATGTACAGAGGATTCATGGTTTACCAGGTTTACCTCCGGAGCTTCGCCCACTCATCATCATTCACTTCGTGGATATGGCGGAATTTTTTTTTTTCTGTCAGGACTTTTTTTTGTTGATAGAGGGCGTGGCGTCTCTCCTTCAGAAGACGGTTCTGCTTCTTTGCGGTGACTTTTATACGCTTACGCACGACCGGGGATAATGGGAGCGAAGACTAATAATCGTGCTTTAACGTCCCAAAACATCCGTATAGTTATGAAAAGAAACGCTGTAGTGGAGGACTCCGGAAATTTTGTCCACCTGAGCATATTTAACGTATTTGACGCATGTCTCGAGGATTATGACCTCCCATCTAAAAGAACGAAGATTGCATTGAACGAAGATTGCATGGACCTGCCATTGAACGTTGTTCAAATTATCTACTAAATCTGAAACCACTACATCTTGGCGTATCCACCCGGAGTGGATGTGTGCCATATTCTGCAAGGCTCAAACAAACAAAGCACGCTTCGTTGTCCAAGTACAAGCATGCCGACAGTCTGCGTAGTTATGCTATGACCAAATATGGGCCACTTCGTGATTCACGATTGCAGGAGGGGAAGGGGGCTGGAAGGGTGGAATAGAAGTTGCGGTGTCCCTTCCAGTCACGGGGCAGACCTTGTCGTCAGCCTTTCTTTGTTTCTTACTCTACTAAAGGTCGCGTCCAGGCGATCGCTCTCCCGATTCGGAGAACTGTTCTCATTTCGAGTGGCCGCGCGTCGCCCTGCTGACCGGCTGCAACGTCTCGCCGTTAACGCTGTCTGCAATCGGTCTTTGTCGCGGTCTCTCGTTTTGGCAGCGCTGGCCGTGTCTTATTTGCTTATCCCATTTATAAAAAAGGACGTCTATTTCTTTCTTTCGTCCATTCTCTTTTCCCCTCGTTGCATTGTGTACAGTTTTCAAAAGAAAGACCACCACGTGCCTATACGTTTTCGTCTCGGCGTCGCAGATTGCGAATCTGGGTCAACGAAGGTCGCCAGTGTCGTTCGAAGTGTGTGTACTTGTGTGTGCGTGTGTGTGTGTGTATTCATGCCTGCTAGGCAAGCCACGAGTTCTGTTGTATGCGACGTACACACACACACACACACACACACACACACACACACACACACACACACACACACACACACACACACACACACACAATAAGCCTTTATATATATTTTTTTCACCTCGCTCTGAGCACGTTTCTTTCTCTCCCCGTCCCCCTTTTTTTTTTAATTGTTGACGATCGATCTCGAGTGGCCAGTCGTTGTGAACCCCCCCCCCCCCTTCTCACCACTTTTTTTTTTTAACCATCATCTCTATATCTCGTGTAACTGTGGCCGATCCGTTGGTTAGATGGACCATGCACGTCGTTTCATTGCTCTTTCTCCTCTCTCTTAACCGCTTGATATGCGTGACGTCACTGCGTCGTGTAAGAAATTCCTCGGAAGTGTACGTAGGTGTCGTTGTGTGCGAGTGCCATGTGTCGCTGCCACAGACGATACTACCCTAAGGATACTACCCTAAGGATATGTTACTTCTTTAATTTAAAGCGCCTCCTGGCAATCTCACGGCGCCCTGTTTCTTCTGGGCTCCCAGCCACACTTGTGTATCGGTGATGGTTTCAGGATTGTCAGCTGAAACGCTGTAGTAAATTTGTTGTGCTTGCAATGAATGCTACTTGTAGACTTTCGTTCAAGATGCGATTGAACCTAATGATTTTGTTGTTTTAGGTGGTTCATCTCGCTTCCTTGTTCTGGCTGCTGAGCCGAAGGTCGCTGGTTCGATCCCCGCCGCGGTAGTCGCGTTTCGATGGACGGTGAAACGGCCCGTGTCGTCAGATGATCAAAACTTCCGGAGCCCTGCACTGCGGCGTCTCTTATTGTCACATCGTAGTTTTTGAGCGTAATACCCCAGATATTATTATTATTATTATTATTATTGTTGTTGTTGTTGTTGTTTTGTTGTTGTTGTTATACCTCATATATACCAGCACTGCTACGCAATCTCTGCCCCCCTGCCCACACACACACATTGGTGAGGTTTAACGATGGCGATATAAACCGACGAAAACCGGAGAGATTAAAACGAACTCATGCTCTAGTTTGTTACCCTATTGGCAGCTTCCACGTGACGTGCACGCTCGCGTGCAGCTTCTCGGCTCTTGCTACAACGTGGAGCCTGCAACGACTTTATAATGTATAGCGTATTCACTGCTGCGGGACGTTGGTACATGCGTGATAACATTCGCGTAACTTCATTCACGGACGACGCGTTTTCTCGCCGCGCAGCGGTCGTACAGTGTAATTACTCCAGTGACGCCACTGCAGTCCATCCGTCTGTATATCCGTACACGTGCGGTTGGTTATAGGCATAGCTCGGTATACTCACTCATGAGTACACTCACTCACACTCATTCATACTCTTTTGAACGTGGTGAGTGTATGAGTGAGTACTGATGAGTATGAGTAGGAGTGAGTAGAACGTGAGTGAGTACTCATGAGTATGAGTGAGTATGGACGTGAATGAGTACTTTCAATGGGAGTAGAAGTCAGTATGAACGTGAGTGGGTGCTCATGAGTATGAGTAGGAGTGAGTATGAACGTGAATGAGTATTCTGGGTGTGAATAGGAGTGAGTATGAACGTGAGTGAGGACCTATGAGTGTGAGTATAAGTGAGTATGAATGTGAGTGAGTACTCTGAGCGTGAGTAGAATTGAGTGTGAGCGTGAGTGAGTATTGTGAGTGTGAGTAAGAGTGAGTACGAAGGTGAGTGAGTACCCTGAGTGTGAGTAGGAGTGAGTATGAACGTGAGTGAGTACTCTGAGTGTGAGAAGGAGAGAGTATGAACGTGAGTGAGTACTCATGAGTGCGAGTAGGCGGGAGTATGAACGTGAGTGAGGACCTATTAGTGAGAGTAGACGTGACTATGAACGTGAGTGAGGGTGAAGGCTGAAAAAATTGTGGTGAGTGAGTGTGAGTGAATAGTCTCTCATAGTGCTGACCTATGGTTATGGGGTCATAAAAGGATGCGAGCGGAGACTATAGAGTCCCGACCATTCATACGCGCTTTGAGCACGCTGTTATCTATATACGGCCGCAGTCACCGAAATCTGTCCTCCTTATATAGGGTAGGTGTCCGCGTGTACAAGGGGGCTCGTGTGGAAGGTCTTTCTAGGCCACGTGATGGAGCTGTCGTCGTTTTATATGAGACGTCGTCATAAGCGTTGTATATACGCGACGGACACTATAACGATAAGAAAACATGTAGCGGGAGAATGAAGGAAAGCGTTGCAAAAAAACACGGCTATGCCAGTTACAACGAAAGGCGCACGTGCCTAAACACCGGGTGTATACGTATACACCTGTACTGCCTATAGGTTTGTATACAGCGCGTTGCATAATCAACGTGTTTAATTGTGCGCGCTCAGGCTCGAAGAAGCGCTTCGAGGTGGAAACGGTGGTGGCTGCAGCGCGCGCTAATTTGCGCGCGAGAATTATGCGCGCGCTTCTTATTGCGCACGCTTGCTAGAGCGTAAAGAAAAGCGTCCCCCCCCCCCCTCTCTTCTCATTCGAGGAGCCGAGCTTTCAACTGCGCACCATCCGAAACGTTTCCAACTTATACGCCTATACAGCCTCGTTGAAGGCATTCGCCTCGAATCGAATCACCTGTCGTATATTCGATTCAGAGTTTGTTTTTTCTCTGCGAAAACATCCATGTGCCACGTGGTATGGGGATGACGAAATTAACCCTATAGGGCTCCCTCTTCATTCCCGCTGCCGGATACTGCAAAATCCGGTCTATCTTTGGGAGGCGTTGTTGATTTAAACCTTAAGGACCAGCACCGGCTGGTGAAGGAAACTTGGGTCTCGCCTGCCGGCCATGGTGACGTCACCCACCTCTGTGCTCAGAGAACGCGTGCTTGTACTTGTGTAATAAAGTTTATCTCTTTTTTGACCGGGCGGCAGTGGCTTATCAGTAAGTCTATAGGTGTGCCGAGCACTCGGGCGTCTATAGTATCGTCAGTGGTGATGCGCGATCTCGGAATGCGCAGACCCTACTTCCGGTCTGAAAAGTGGATTATTGCCACGTAATCCTGAGTATTCTAATCGGCGAAAACCAGAAATCAAGGATTACCTCAGCCCTGCGTCGGGATTGGTATTAATCTTGTATATGCCCGGAGTATTCGCATTCACCGAACTTGTATACTGCCAAGCCGTCTTCCTTGGCTGGGCCTAGCTGATTCGCTCATTTGGCATCGATTCTGCACGCGCTTATTGAACCACCGCCTTATCTAGCTTGTAGGAGTGTAGAATGCTAGCGAAATACACCGGTTTGCTGTGGATAATACTTTCACTTGTCCCACGTCTGTCACGGTGCCTTATTTAAAAGAACGGGAACAACTTGCTTCGCCAAGTTTCGTGCGTTTGTTGATTCATTTATTTGTAGTTTAATCTGGATGATCCACTAACGCCAACACGTGTGGCGTACTGCTCGACATGGCCAGAGGTGTACAGCGAGCGTTGGATACATCGATACCGTGCCAAACGTATGCATATATATCTGCGACCATCTCGAGACCTTGGTATACGGTTCTGTTGAAAGCTCGTTCCACGTGGCGCTGCTTCAAGGTGAATATATGCCCAACTTATCGACACCGTTCACATGTGTTCTCTCACGTGCGGTCGAATTCGTTTGGAAATGTATACCTGTAAACGACTATATATCCACTGAATGAGGAAAATGATCGATTCCCGTATACGCCTAATCTGTAATTGATCGTATAAGTAATCTATTTTACTGTAACGCGACTCACGTGAGACCGCGTAGAATGCGACAAGCAGTGAGTGATGAGTGATGAGCTTTATTAAAGCGACTATCTCCGTCGGTGCTTAATTTGAAACAGCAATTAAGTGTTCTCATTGAAGATTTACGGATTAATACATTTATTTTCTTCGTGATGGTATACGCCTGCCTGTTCGTAATATGCGTTACTGTATTCAATAAACAACCAGCAGCGTAAGAAAAGGGGAACAGGATAAAAAGAGGCAAGAATAATGAGAAAGTGCGTCTACTGTATAGTGCGATAGCATATCAGGTAGACACTGGCGAAGCCAGGGAAGGGGGATTCACCCCCACCACACCCCCGAAATTGTCACAATACACGCACACACATACAGACACGCGCTTACATAACGAATAGTTACCTGCACCCCCCCCCCCCCCCCGAAAAATATGGCTGCGCTTCTAGGGATGGTTACCCCCCCCCCCCCTTGAAAAAAAAAGAAATCTGGCTATACGTGCCTTATATCAGGTTAGCAACCTCCGACGCCTTTCATTATACGTACGCTCGCAAAGTTGGCCCGTTTTTTTTTTTTTTTTTGGCGTTAATGCCAACTTTGAATGTGTCAGAAAACCTGCCTTTGAAGGTCTGTAATTGTAATACGTGGTTCAGTGCGTATAACGTCGGTGTAAGCTCCTTGACGCAGCGAGCGCTGTCGGTGTGAACAATGTGTACGACAAACTCCGTCATAAAAAAAAAATCATAAAGCGATCCGCACGTTGCCGGCCAGCCGTTCTGACCCGGATTTCATTTGTCACTGCTAGGTACGTAACTTCTCTCTTAGTGACCCTTTTGCAGGTAACTTCTCTCTTAGTGACCCTTCTGCAGGTAACTTCTTAGTGACCCTTTTGCGGGTAACTTCTCTCTTAGTGACCCTTCTGCAGGTAACTTCTCTCTTAGTGACCCTTTTGCAGGTCGCGCTATCACTCTTTGTGTCCTCCGTCTGTAGAAAGGGTGCGGGGAGGTTCCCGGAAACAGGCCTTGCCAAAACTCCTCTGGTCTTGCGCTGCGTGTTTTTGCGTACGTGTGGGCCGGTGCTCTTGCAACGGCTCTGCGACCTCTCTCTTTCTCATGGCTACAGCCTCTCTCCTCACTGTTGCGCTTCGGGACGGAGACTCTCGCCGAGTTGGCGCCACCGCGTCTAGCATACGGGGGCGACAAATAAAGAAAAAAGAAAAGCGCTCGGCTGCCAGAAAGTAAAGCGTTCCACGCGGTCTCGTCTCTGCCGCCGTTGCGTCAGCGATGTCTCGTGCTCTGGCCGGTCGAAGATGATACGACCTTCCGCCGCCTTCTCTCTGTGCCGCGTCCTCTTCGGCAGCCAACCGTCGACTTTTTTTTTCAATTTTTATTTGCCGAAAAACCGGAAGGCTTTTTGTTTTTGTCCGCATCACCGAGATGACGTTCGCCGTTCTCGAAGAGAGAACTGCGAGGCAGGCTTATCCCTAATCCTCGCGACTTTCCGAAAAAAAACACTTCCAGTTTTCTGTGGCTTCGTGATCGAGCTTTCCTTGGTGCCTCCTTCCTGGTGAAGAATAGTGAAGTGAACCACGCGTAGAACTTTTTTTCCTGGGACCGGAAAGAGATACTTCGACGGATGCGCCGTTGTAGGCCCGTGTACTCAGATTTGGGTGCACGTTAAAGTACCCCAGGTGGTCAAAATTTCCGGAGCCCTCCACTACGGCGTCTCTTATAATCAAATAGTGGTTTTGGGACGTTAAACCCCACAAATCAATCAATCAATTCGACGGATGCGCCACCTCCGTAAGACGCCCCCTAGTCGTCAATCATCTCGGGAGGGCGCCGAGTTTTACCCTGTCTGATCTGGCCCGTCATGGGCTAATGTGTAGGGTTAGGACCTTGCGAATTTTCGACGACAATGGCAGGTGAGCATGGGCGTAGCCAGGGGGGGGGGGGGCGGTTCCAAAATTCTTCCCCCCTTCCCCCTGAGAATTTTCAGTTTTGCTTCTGTATATAACACCTACCCGTGCAAACGCACGCACGAACATACATAAATCATGGTGACCCCTCCCCCCCCCTTTCATCCAAAAAATTTCTGGCTTCGAAACTGCAAGCGAGCCCTCCTGGTTAGAAAAACTGTATAACTCTACTCCTGGTGTACTCCCCCCCCTCCCTAAAAAAGCCGCGGGGACCGAAACCAGGCCAATCAGCAGTGCTACATTGCTTCCTATTTACTTTGCTTCCTTTGAGACGCTTGCTTTTTTTTAAGTAAAATTCTTCCCCGCGTTCCTCGTCCGCATTGGTAAACCCTGCGGAAGCCTCTGCTTCAAGCTACAGTGGCCGCTATATGATCTGAGTACTTTTTGACGGAGTATTGAAGTACCTCTGGAGTAAGACAAAGCCTGCCAGTGTTCCGGTTTGCCGAATGGAATCGAGACGAGACAAAGCGTCGTCAACGAAGTTTCGTCCATACCTGCCTATATAGTCAGCCCACCTAATGGAGAGGGGGGGGGGGGGGGTGCCTGCCTCTTCCAGCTGATAGAGTGAGCAAACATTTGAGCTCCCGGAACAGTTTCGATATACAATTCCTCTGAAACGATGTACCATTCTGCACGCACGCATGCAGTGAAGGAGTCCGGACGTTGTAGCAAACAAAAGCCGCCTTCGTTATCACTATCACCTGCAAACGCCGCTTCGCTTATCACGTGTGCGTGTTAATAAGGTCACGTGAAGTCGAAACTCTTCCGTTGCTCGAAAGAGCGGGCGCTTTGTATGGGGCGATAGTCGAGTCCACCGCCGCGCGATAAAGGGGCGCGCCACCGACGTTTTTAAATCCAGCTCGATAAGATACGGCTGCGGACCGCCCGCCAAGCGCGCTATAGTCCGGAAAAAATAAACAGTTGTTACTGGCCAGCAGCGCCCAGCACCTTTCGACCAGCGTTTCTTCGACGGGATAAGGCAGCCGGACACTTGGGAGTAATAATAATAATTAGTGGTGCTTAACGTATACTCAGAACCACGATATGATGGGGGAGGCCGCATAGTGGAAGGCTTCGGAAACTTTGCGCCACCTGGGGTTCTTTACCGTGCACCTAAAGATAAGCCCATGGGCATTTTCGCCTCTTTTGAAAGGGTGGCGCGATTCTATCTTGCGACCTTCACTTGGGAGCGTGTCTCCGCTTTTTCATGTGACAGTTGTTAATATACGGTATATCTGCTATCTAATCCCTGCAGTGGCACTTTCTTTTTTCTCCTTTCTTTTTAAGGGAAAGGCGATGGGGGCAGGGTCCGCTAGTTGCTTTGCGTGTCGTATGTATGAAGAAGGTCAGTGGCCACTAGCGAGCCCAAATTTCTGCGTCTAATAGTTAGCCAAGAGTTGTGGAGTTGCTCTGAACCCAAAACATCTTGCATTTCAAAAACAACGCGTAGTTGCGATTTACTTTATTTAGAATTACAAGTTTAATGCCAGTGATGAAGCACGAAATGAAGATTTCTGGAGCACCATTTTACGACAAGGTCCTGGCAATTTCGATCTCTATTACGGGGGTTCTCAATTCTGCTTTTCGATGCGTTCTCTGCGTATATATTGCACGTGCTTTTTTCGTACAAAGCTACAGGGGTTACGTATAATTTAGTTGTGGGAGACTATTAGTGAAGAGTTGAGTGGAAAAGCATGATTTTGTCTTTTCGGTCGCCTCTCGAAGCATGCATGTGCAGTGTACGGCGGCTCGTGCAAATTTATTAGAGCCAGATCACCGTGCAAAAAAAAAACTGCGAGTATCAGGTACTACTCGCATACGTTTTCCAGAAGGTGCCAATTGCAATGTAACCTTCGAAACGGCAATCTTAGTGGTTCGCCTTTGCACATTGCAAACGGCAATACTCGAACTCGCTCATCTCGGAGAGAGCCACTTTCTTTCTTTTTCGTGTTCTTTCTGTATCTATGCCGTCACCATAACTGCACTTGTTTTGCCTTTCCTTCACTGATACCTAGAAACTATGAATAAGTGTCACGGCTTAGCGGTCTCGAAAAAACAAAAACAAACCAAAGCCTGGACGTTCCGGCTAGTTGGTTTGCGTGTGCCAACTCGGGCAAATTATGCGGTGTGCAGCGACAAGAAAGAAATTGAACGAGTTGACGCAATGGCCACGTCTACTGGCGCTCCTCAGCCGAGTCACGAGACGGGAAAACGTCTTTTTCGACCTCTCTATTTTCTTTCTTTTCCTCGCGAATGATCACGCGCGCGCTTTCCTTCTATATTTTAATCTTTTTTTCTTCGCTTCCCCCTTTAGCACCGTATCACAACAGTGGAGTGAGTCATTCCCAGCTGCATACGTGATCCGACGGGGAAGAAGGCGCGTTTGTTGCGTGCCCTCCAAACGGCCGCAGCCGTAGCGCAACAGGCTGATGAGCGAGGGAGAGGGGAGGCGCGATTTTTGTTGACGTCATTTTTTCTTTCCTACCTTTAGCCAATGGGAAGGCGCGGACGTGCCGGTCGTGCGATTCCGCACCTAGAAAATGGCGCCCGAGTCGCGTGGTTTTCTCTCGTCGTCTGCTGCCGTGCGTCCTTCGGTGCGTCGTCTGTTACAGCAGGAAGACAGAAAAAAAAAAAAAAAAGGCCTAGCGCTGCGGCGGCGCTTGTTGCCTGTCTCGCGCTGTTGTCGTCGTCTTCCGGCGACGGTGGCGCGGCAGCCGGCTATTTAGCTGGCACGCAGTCTCCTCCCGAGGCTCAGTTCTTTGGAATGAGTAGAGCGGAGCGGCGTTGTGTGGGCACCGTCGGGCGCGTCGTGGTGCGGAGCGGTGGCAGCGGCTTGCCTTCTTCGTCGGCAACTGCTTGTTCTCCTCCTGCGGCTCCTTTCACGACCACCGTCACTGTGTGCTGCTGCCGTACCTACGTGGAGTCGCGTCGACCTCGACCGATCGGCGCTGTCTCGGCGCCCGCGCAGTCTTCCTCAACCCCCACCGTTGCCGTTCGGTTTCGTCGACGGAGTCGCCGTGCTGTCGGCGTCTTTCCTCTAGTCACTTCGTGCCATCGCCGTCCCTGTCTGCTCCATCGCCCGAGGAGGCCTACGCATCGGCGAGCTTGCTCGACGTCCTAGTCACTGCTTCACGCACAATTGATCTCACACTCAACATGGTTCAAATAAGTGAGTTGCCTCGTTGTGTACTAGCGTTTTAGTTCGCGTAAGAAAAACCGGACCGACTGGCCCGAAAGCCAGCGCGTACGGAAGCCTGCGCCGTGTTTTTTGTTTCGTTTTTTTGTTCCGGGAATGCACGCGTTGTGCGAGCTCGTACGGATGTAATATGCGATTGTGTGTCGTGTTTTCTTCGCCGTTCGTAATAGCCTCGCAGTTGTCAGCTGTGCATGTATCTCCTGCGTTCTCCGCCGCTCTGATGATGAAATTTTCCCGACGCATTGCATCAAGCGAAACTATTTTCGGGAGCGCCGACCTGAATCCGAAACCCGACACGTTGCCGGGCTTTCGCTGTAGACTGCGTTTGCAGTGCCACCGTAACTAGTAGCGTGTGGTTTCTTAGCGTTTACGCGCGTCCGACGTACCGGCGTTTACTTTTTAAATGCCCCCCCCCCCCTTTTTTTTATCCGCGTTAAGCGCGCTACTCGATCAGTGCCTCACTTATAAACATTGCACCGCACCGTTTATCAAACTCTTCAAGCATGCGTAGCAGGAATCACTGTTAGCTAAGTTCCATTAATATCATCTTTGTGCAACCAGAAATGCAGCCTCGAATAAATAAAAAAAAGCTTACCAGATTACAATTTTTCAGGTGTGATATACCATGTCATAGTTTCGTGCAACTGGCATTGTTGCCTAGTTTTCTTTGATTGTGCGCTTGCTTACATTTTAAAAAATATATATTTTGCCCCTTTTCCAACCATGCTGGACAACACAAAATGAGATGGAGCTGCATTTCTTTGTCGATAATTAATGTCTATGATCAAGCCATTTTGTGTTTTTCTACAAAAATTAACCAACAGAACGTTACATCCTGAAGGAGTAGCCAACTAGCTAGTCACCGTTGCAATCGACCTCAAATTGTTTGGATTAAGAAATCTGCAACTTACGAAATTATCTCCTGAAAAAAAATCTCTAAAATTCACGCATGAAATAAACAAAATAAATAATTCAAACAATAATTTATATTAAACAGAATATTTAAGTATGTTGGCTTTTCCTTACCACTTGCTGTAATATTTCATTGAACTATCGTGGAAATTGCTATGGTATTGTAGTGCAGTCAATGTGCAAGAAAGAGTACTATAGGCAGAGTTGGTTGCATTTAGCAAGAGAAATTGTTTAACTTATTTCATGGAATGCCTTGGCTACTCTAGGTAACTTCCGGAGTGCGAGTCGTGTAGATATGTTAATATTGTTGTTAATATTATTAATATTGCAAAATGTCATGTAACTGCTCATTCAGTATGCATGATCCCTGATGGATACTAAGGCTAAGTGTTTCGAGTTGGTTTAATTACTTTGCAGGAAAATCGATAATCGTCATTGTTAAAAGATTGCCGTTCGGCATGAATCCACATAAGTTTACAATTGTTGGGCGAAGTGAAAAACTGGTGAGCATGGGGTATCGCTGGAGGCAACATTTGTCCAAGCAGTGTTGCCTTCTTCAAATCTGCAGCTACAAAGGACCTAGTGAGCTGCTATCAGAATTTCATCATAATTTATCTTGCACACCATCGATTCATCCATACTTTGTTCAAGATGCACCAGTCGCAACCTTGAAAAAATGACCGCTTGTCGAAACAAAATTTTCAGCTCCTCAAGTTTCCATCTTCCCCAACTACTGCCTACTTTAATTGATGTGATATGTTTCTACTAAATTTGAACCTTTTCAGTGAATATTCGTATTTGCACTGTTTGTGTTCTAGATGTTGTGTGGGCATGCCTATCCTTTTCCATGATTAATTCCTTAGAGAATAGCTTGACCTGATTGTAAGGTTCATCAGCCGTTGTCTAAGCAATTCTCTCTTGTTTTGTCTCTCTCTTCCTTTTCTGTGGTGCAGAAGATCTGCCTAGCATCCTCTCTGTTGAGGAGGGGACGCTCTGCGCTGAGGAGCAGCAGCAGCAACAACAGCAGCGGCAGCAGCAGCGCCGGCGCAAGAAGAAAAAGCGCACGGGCTCGAGCCTGGCGGCGAGCAACTTCTCCGACTTGTACTCCCTCACCGGGGAAGTGCTCGGCGAGGGTGCCTATGCCTCGGTTCAGACTTGCATCTGCCTCTACACAGGCAAGGAACATGCCGTCAAGGTGCGTTCTCTTTGTGCCTAATGTTTTTCTCTGATTTCCTGCGAGCGTTGTACGATGTTTCACACATCGAGCGCAGCGCTCGATGTGTGAAACATCGAGCACAACGCTGTGCAAGCTATGCAGGAGGTTCAGTCAGCAAGGGGTGTATGATGCACGGACATACACAATTTGCTTGGCAGTCTAGTTAGCTGTGACTGTGCGCTGCCAGAGCTCATGGATGCTGCATATGAAAGCACTTAAAAGTGATCTAGAACAACCTGTTCAGGCATAAAGGCCTAAAGCACATTTATTCATTTCTCAGCTTTTAAAAAACGGGCAAATTCATTGAACTGCTTCTTAATTCCAACTCGCCTACTGCAAGAGGTGTCACTAGTTGCCATGCATCTGATGTATGAAATGTTATGTGATGTCTACAGAGGCTTCAAGCGTAGCATTTAAATCAAACTGCCATCGATGACTAAGAAAGGGATTGAGCTTCATTCATACCTTCCAGCTTTAAGTGCGCTCTGGTAGTGTAGTGTAGTGGCCGAGCTGTTGTGCAGCTATATGCTCAAGAGATTGGATATAGTGCCCCGTTGTGTCGGGAAGGGCAGATGGTGGTCTTCAACGCAATCTGTCTGGCTTTGAACATCTTCGACTTCGCAAAATTGTTTTTGCCTTCAGCATAGAGTGCTGAAAGTGTAAGAGTGGGATGATTGTGCCACAAGCTGATTGTGTCGGTGCACAGTCCCTATTATTTCGCGAAATAGGATTGTTTTCTGTAGACAGCCTTCTATTTCGGCAGGTCTCGCATATTGTCACGACGAAAGTCATCGCTTTGTAGGCTGCAGCTGCCAATTTTGTAAATTGTTTGATCTGAAGCTGTTCTCGAGTGCTTTTCACTGATTGCTCTTCACTGTCCCCTATTTGGCTTTACAGATCATTGAGAAAGGTCCTGGCCACAGCCGGGCCCGTGTATTCAGGGAAGTGGAGACATTCCATCACTGTTCAGGCCACAAGAACATCGTTCAGCTGATTGAGTTCCTTGAAGATGAAAATCGGTGGGTGTGCCATCTATTTGCCTGTCTTGTTCATGTCCTTCGCTCTATATATATATATTGCTTAGTTAGCCTGTTTAGGCTTGAACAGTGTTTAAAGCTATATGCATTCATTGCTTATTCATTAGATTTAAAGGTACCATTCGCTGATACACTCTCGATTCACACAACTTTTTTTTCCCATTAGAAATGAGGGCCGATTTGCAATGAGTTCTTTACTTGCTGTCTTTGTGCCCTATTTGTAGTGCTGGGTCATTTAAGCTAATAAATTTTAGACAAGGTCAGACTACAATGTGAAATCTGGCAATGAATTCGCCTAATCTTTGCGTTTGTAGCCTTCGAAATTGAAGTGTAACAATTATTGCATTGTAGCTGTATCTAACAAAGACTGCTCTGACTAATGGTCAGCCAGAAGAATGTTAAATAAAGAAGGTCCACATTTGTCTTTCAGGTTTTACCTTGTTTTTGAGAAGATGCGCGGGGGTCCCCTGCTGCGACACATCGAACAGCGAGTGCAGTTCACCGAGCATGAAGCGAGCCGTGTGGTGCGGGATATTGCCGAAGCTCTGCGCTTCCTGCACTCCAAGGGCATTGCGCACAGGGACCTCAAACCAGAAAACATCCTGTGCTTCGACACAGATCAGGTGGGAATGCTCTTTAGTCTGCAACGGCTGCTTCACTGTTAATGATGCACTAATTTCCTGGCTGTGTCTTGATGAAGAAAATTCAAACTAAGAATATAATTTTAACCGTAGCTAATGGAAGCTATCGCTCTCCTGTATGTTGAGTAGCTGTAACATTTGACTTCGTTTGTATCGAAAGGCATGCTACTAATGGTACTGCAGTCACTTCTCGCATCTGATATCCATGAGATGGCAGATACAGTCGAATGGGGCATTTAATTCCAAAGGGAACTACAGGCCATGGTATGAAGGTGAACGAGGTGCATGCTCCAAAGTATGAACAGTTTGCGCAGCAATGCTCTTGTTGGTGCCCACCGATGTGTTTGCATTAATAAACTGCTGCAAGGCTGCATTGTAATGGGGTGAAGCATACCAAAGTGGAAGGGGAAGTCTTGCTGAGAAGTCTGCTACCTATGGCATACGTATCGCAAGTTAAACTACTATGTCCAACCACTTGGCATCCCTTCAGATTTAGTACATTCAGATTTGGCTGCATATGTCCTGCTGTAGCAAAGCTGTGCGCTTGTTATTATCGTAAATGAAAATCTTATAAAGAATTTCGCCCAAGCTCACTTGCCCAAACGTTGTCTTCAGCGACATTTTTTCTTCATGGGCTTCTCCACACTTCAAACCTCCTCCTTTTGAAGTGCTGTGCTACTTGCCATAAACGATAGATCTAAAATTCAGCGCCCTTTTGTCAGCCGATGGAGGGGCGTGGCTTTAAATTCTCAATGAGCCCATATTTTTTTTTTTTTTTGCTTTCTTTGACTGTGCAGATCTGGCCCGTAAAGATCTGCGACCTCGACTTGGGTTCTGGTGTGGTGTTGCTGCCGGGCAACGAGGCAACGCCGCCCACAACGCCCGAGCTGCAAACGCCTGTCGGCTCGGCCGAGTTCATGGCGCCCGAGGTGGTCGGGGCATTTGTGGGCGAGGCGCACACTTACGACAAGCGCTGTGACCTCTGGAGCCTGGGTGTCATCATCTACATCCTGCTGTGCGGCTACCCGCCGTTTTATGGACGCTGTGGCAGCAGCTGCGGCTGGGAGCGTGGAGAGTTTTGCCAGGCTTGCCAGGACCAGCTGTTCACCTCGATCCAGGAGGGCTGGTATGACTTCCCCGACCGTGACTGGGCCAGCATTTCAGACGAGGCCAAGGACCTCATTTCGCACCTCCTCGTCAAGGATGCCAGCCAGCGCTACACGGCTGAGGAAGTTCTCGCCCATCCCTGGGTGGCCCACGGTGGGCCCAGTACTGCCCTGCACACCCCTTCGATCATTCGCAGGTTAGCAGAACCTCTCGCTGTGACCAGACCACTCTTCTTGCTTTTATTTGCTGCGTATAGCTGCACGGAGAAAGAAACCAGTGTTTGGAATTGACAGAAAAGCAAATGAATAAATTGGCTGTAATGTTAAAGAACATTTTCAAAATAACGAATGTGGTCAGTCATTGGGAACCCGGCAGAGTTGTAATTGACGCTTCGGAGGCACTGTGCATTTCGAAACGTTAGCCGAGACTGCTTTTGTTGACAAGAGTGGAAATAGCAGATTCTACTACAAATTGAATAGAGATGCTTATAACATGGCACACCACAATAACGCCATTACAATAAGTGCTGTTACTTCACTTGGTCCCTTATTTGTGATGCATTACTGTTGAGGCTATTCACTTTGATAGTGCAAAGTACAAGGCTATGCAAAGCGAATTTGGTGAATGCACTGATTGCTGACCCTTCGACTATAGAAAATTTTTCATTGAAAATTACAAGCAAACTTGTAACAAATGATCAGCACTATGCTCTCGGATTCGAAAAAATTTGAAAGTAGGGTTTCCTTCAGTTAGGTGTCAATTTAAGGTTTGCGCATACCGGGCTTCTTTCATTTCTGTTCTTGTATCCATTCTCCATTGCTGCTCTTTATGCCTGTTTTCAGGAACAACAGTGCTCGCGACCTTGCCGCATTCGCCGAGAGTGCCAATGCGGTCAAGCGGCTGGTCCAACACCAGATGGCTTGGAGCATGGAGCTGCGCTGTGGCCCGCCCCGTTCACTGGACACCCCCGATCCATCTCCTCCAACTGGCGGCTTTGGCCTCTCCCCTCCCGGGGAGTCGAAGCTCGCCCAACGCCGTCGCGCTGGCCGTTCTCTGAGCCTGCGCAGCTCAGTCGAGTCCATCTCTCTCTCTAACTGACTTTTGCTTTTCCCTCTACCCTCTTTTTTTTTTTCTGCCTTTTCTCCCTGTTCCTGTTGCCTTTTTTTCTCCAGTCTGTCTTACTTGCTATCTCCACTCTAGCCCCTCCTTGAGCCATGGACTGTAAAGAAGTCCCTCAAAAACTCCCGTTTAAAAGCGAGTTCTCAAAACTTCCTTTTAGAGGAGAGTATTTACACTCCGAAAGCTTCCTTCAGAGGGTAATCCCAACATGCCCCGGACTCTGTGAAGAACTCCACGTCCTTGTTTTTTTCCTACCTCAACCTCTTTAAAGAGACAGTGTAAAGCTGCGCCTTCTTCCAGGGTTCATTTGGACTGCAACTGACATTTGAGTGCTAGAGTTGTGCGTTGTCAGCAACCACAAAACTGTATGTGGACAATGATCTGTGAACTGGCTCGGTTGTGACGACAAAGTGTTGTTGCTCCTCAACGAGAAGTGCGACGGCCGAGGATTTTTCTCCTCCTTCGAGATCAGTCGGTGCCGTCCCACGTCGAGTCGTCATTGTCGTTTCTGTGACAGACTGCCTTCGGAAGTGTCAACCTTGGTGTCAAGCCAGCTCGCGATTACGCATCGGAGGGCTTAATGCGTCGGTGCTCGGAACTTCAGCTGCAGTGCAGAAGGCTCCCGGAAAAAAGTAGCTGCTTTAGTTTTCTGGAAGCGTCTCGTAAAAGTATCACCAGAGAGGGGGGGGGGGGGGAGAGGCTGGTGAGTACAGAATCGAGACCGCTTCACCCAATCGGCGACCCGCTCCGTGGTCAAATTTTGGGGAAAAGGAAAAAAGGTTGTGTGCAGTGTTTAGAGTTTCTTCTGGCTCCATCCTCACTTAATTTTTCGCTGCCCACCTCCTTTTGCCACCCACCGCAGAACAGTCTCTCACTCTCGAGTTTTCTGGCTGTGTGAAACGAGGAGTGAAGGTGGGGAAGGTTGTGTGCGACAATGCAGCAAACTTGCAGGCTTTTCTGTGTACTTAACCAGCCATCTTTTTAGTTTTCCAGATTAAAAAATGGCAATGTGTGCATAACCACTTAACTGTCTGCCAGATGAAGGGTTCCCTCTGTTAAAAGAGAAAAAAAAAAAGTGCACAGGACTGTTTGAACAGGGTTCGCTGTTGGTTCGTCGCAACCTCCCTGTATAGATGGAACCTGTGAGTGCTGTCCTGAGAGGAAAAAAAAAAACCAAAAAAGTTTATTTTCTTCAATGTCAGAAGTGATAATGCTATAGTGTGCCTCAATGCAGTCTCTCATGGACCGCGCTTTTTCTTTTTTCCTTTCTTGTGTAGCCTAACCGTGGGTTTTTTGGAAGGCATCGTTGGTTCTTGCTACGGTTATACTTTGCTCTTTTGCTGGCCCTTGTTTCTATTCTCGTCTCACTTTTTCTGCCAATTCTGTTGTACCTGTGTAGAACTGTGGCGTGCCAGACTAATTCCAGCGTGCGATTTATCTTGCTTAGTCTTCTACACGCCTCTTTGATGTGTGTCGGTCTATTCTAGTGGTGGTGCACGTCGCAAGTCGCTCGTGTCAGCCGAAAGCCGTGAACTGCTGTTTTTCTTCCCGAACACTATTTTTTTTTTTAATTTGATCCGAACGTCTTTGTTCGTACTTTTTTTCGTTTATTTATGATGTAGTTTTTCATTTTCCTGCAAAATAAAATGGGAAGAAAAGAAGGCTTTAAGAATAACGCATTGCGCCCATCGCTCAAGGAAGATAATGTGCGTCATGTTCCATTGCTCATTGTCACCCCTTTTCTTCCATTCTTTTTTTTTTTTCTCCCGAGGACGGGTAGTCTTCGAGTCATAACAAATCATTCTCAGTCATCTCTTTCCTTTTCCCAGTTATATATTAATTTTTTTGTAAAGTTTTACAAAAATATTTTCTCGAAGGGGGAGCAAAATTAGTCCTCTTTATTTCTCTCACAGTAATTATTACGTTGAAAAATACCCCTTCCAAAGTCTTCTACCTTGCTCTACAAGTCTTACGAGGTTTATAGAAGCGGTGCCTTCGTGTTGGGAATCTTTTTTCCTAAACAGGTTCATCCAGATGTTCTTGTCTGTTCTTGTCAGAACTGATGCCTGGAACAGCTGTCGTGATTTATGCCTTAATGAGCTTTATTCTCCTCGAACCCAACGCCATTTTCTAGTGTGCCCGTTCTCTCTCGTCTTTTTTTTTTTCTTTTACGTGATTCCATATTTTGTTGGCATCCGCACGAGTTCTCTCCATGTTCTTGAGAGAGAACTTGGAACGCTGTTCCTTGACCCCACTCCTTCTGAAAACCTTGTCCAGTCCGTGTCAACTACTGCTGTTACTACTGGAAATTGTCGTCCATGTATCTGTGATAAGCTTTAAAAAACCTTTTTTTTTCTTTTCTTTTGAAGAAAATGTTCTTCGATTACTTCGATCGCAATGAATGCTGCTGTAGTGCCAAAATTTGAAGCGTGGTTATAAAACAAACCGGTTTTCGTTGCATGTCGTTAGGATCGTGCAAGCATGTGAGTGAATACCGTTTTGTTTCTCCTAGATTGTGACATGTTCAAACAAGCACACACATACACAAGATGATGGTAATAAGGCGAAAATCTTGCTGCACAGTTTTACAAAATGTTGTAAACATTGCTGCTTGTACACGTTTCCAATCATATATATACATATATGTACACACACTCTGTACACTGTACTATTGTCATTGCAGACTGCGGTCCTGTCACATTGATAGGGAAACGTGGTGTTGTGCATTTTGTTTCTCTTTGTTTTCGGCTCCATTTTTTTTCTTTATACGTAGCGGGAGAAAAAATGTTTCTGTGCTTCCGGATCAAAATTGTCATGTTATCACAACTCTTTCTTCAGAACGTACACGCATCCCATGTGGGTATGAAAAAAAAAGTACAAAGTTTATTGTTTGATTTTTCTTTGTGTTGATATAATGACAGAGAATTGTGAAAAATAAAAAAAATCTTTCGACCAATGCGAAAACAGTGTGTCCTGTGTCTTTCGTCTGTCTCGGCACAGTTTCGAGTCGAGACTATGAAGAACAGACAAATGAAATCGGAGCTTTTGCAGTCTGCCGTTTGAGGGTATACTAATTTAGTATTCTGTTCCAGCTTCTAGAACTTGAGGCATTAAAGATAATGGGAAGCTCTTGTAATGTGATTAAGTGAAGCTTAGTCGCATTAGGGGTTTAGCATTGTGAGATTGCATTGGTTGCAGCGGAATTTATGCTATTATTAATGAACGGTGCTTAAGAGCTTGTTACACAAAAACTGAAGGGACTGCGTTGGTATCGGTTTTGGGGTTAGGTGCAAGGTATTAATTAGCATTAGTAACGTCATTCATGGCAATAGAATAAAAACATGGGTCCAATCTGGAGTTGAACCCACACTTGGTGCTTGGCAGTTGAACATTGTTCTGTAGAGCATCGCCAGTTTCTTAAGCTGCTTCAGAAAAAAGACCTCAAATCTGCATTCTGTCGACTAAAAAAATCTCAACTGGTGCAATATTGCGTGGCATAAGTGTATCGGAATCGGGAACCCGAGTGGGTGCTCAGTTTGATGCTGCTCGTACATTACAGAGCTTGGGTCATACTTTTATCAGCCACATAGAAAGTTTGCCACTATGTTGATGTGCATACCGATTCACCGGAACTTGCAAAATGGTGCTGAATCATTACATAGCGGGTAGTTCAGAACTGTATTTGCAGTAGGTCCAAGTAAAAAAATTCCCCCAGACCATTTGGAAATTTTCAATTAGATCCCATTGAAACCAATTGGACATTTCCAATTGTAACCAATTAAAAGTTTACTGTTGTGTTTTGGGACACCAATTGGAAAGTTCCAATGGGTTTAATGGGTCATCTTATTAGGTTTGAATGGGTCTAAACGACATAATGAATTGGTGACACAATAAATATCCAAATGGATTCACCAATTAGACTAGCTGGTGAACCCAGTTCACTCATTTGAAATAACATGGGGTTTCTATCGAATTTATCAATTGTGTTGAGCGGCGGGCGCGTCGAAGACGACGATTGCGCTCGGCTTTCTTGGCTCGCGTCTCGTCGGTATTACCCGAGCGCCGTCTGCCTTCTCGAACACAATCGGACGCATGCACGGACGGATGGATGAACAGATGCTTCGCCCCACTCGTCATTCACTCTTTGGATATACTGCATTTCTTTCTTTTTTTGTTTTTGCTAAGTAGCCCTGGGAGAGTTGACAACTTTGGGTGTTGTGCCCAGACCACGGAGGAAGAGTACACAGGAGGGGAAACTGGACTCCTTTCCGCGTCGCGATTGTGTCACCTCCTGGGCGGCGAACGTCGTGACAGCGCCACCTACAGAAGCGCAGCTGAACTGACGCGCCGGAGCAGCAGACGCGAGAAACGTGCTTCCCGCTCTTGTCGGCTGCTTGCACGCTTACTATCGCTGCTCAGTGTATTAGTGTACAGCTCAGATACACTCGCTAAGCGAGACGGCAAATCGGTACGACGAGTTTTCGCTAAGCTAGCCAGATCGCCTTGGGAGATAGACCGTACCGCGATATATAGTTTCGCGAAGCTGTCCACAAGCACTAAAAATCTTAATTTTCACTCTTTCACATTCGCATGCGAGAGTAATTGATTGATTTGTGGGGTTTAACGTCCCAAAACCACTATTTGATTATGAGAGACGCCGTAGGGGAGGGCTCCAGAAATTTTGACCACCAGGGGTTCTTTAACGTGCACCCAAATCTGAGTTCACGGGCCTACAACATTTCCGCCTCCATCGGAAATGCAGCTGCCACAGCCGGGATTTGATCCAGCGACCTGCGGTTCAGCAGCCGAGTACCTTAGCCACTAGACCACCGTGGCGGGGCTCGCATGCGAGAGTGGAAACAATACTTGTGGGAACATGGCCTACAATAAGCTTTTCATGTCAAAGAAAAAAATTTTAAAAATAGAAACGAAAAAAAAGGAAAAACATTTTTCTCGTGTGTCTGCTCTGTTCCGAAGCTTGTTTTATGCTGGAACTTCCTGAAATCCACTCGTTCACGCCTAGCTGCAACAACCAATCACGTAAAACTGAGATTTTCGCGATGTAGCTTAGCTGGAAGTTTGGAGGTTGGTAAAATATTCGCCGAAGACTTCTGGCTCGTGACGAGTTTCCTCCACCTTCGCTCGTTTGGCGCTGCTTTCATCGGTAATTTCAGTGGTATTCTGGCCAGTTCTTGGATTCATTTCTGGGCACGAGTAAGTAAAACCTCCGCTCAAGTATTGAAGGCACAGCTTCAGCGAGTCACAAGATCTTTGGCTGGTCTGTATAATTAAACTTGGCATAGTGTCGCACCTGCGGACCGTTCGGCTGCAAAAATTATTCCCCTTCATATAGCCCTCGCCCATTCTTGCTACTGTTCTTGGTCAGACGGAGCGTTGAAAGGTCAAACTTTTCTTTTTTTTGACGCATAATTGATTCACAACTCGAGAAAGTCTCTGCTCTTATGTTCAAATCGATTGCCGTCTGCTCAAACGTGCTTCACCAATGTCCTGTCTTTTTTTCGCACACAGTTGTTCTGTATGACACTGTTATATCGAAGAACGTGCAAACTATCCCTTGTCAAGCTACACAATGGGTGATTTTAGGCACGCGCCTAGCTACGATTACAAATCGTCTGTATTTTTTTTTATTTGCCCCGCCGCGGTGGTCTAGTGACTAAGGTACTCGGCTGCTGACCCGCAGGTTGCTGGTTCGAATCCCGGCTGCGGCTGCTGCATTTCCGATGGAGGCGGAAAGGTTGTAGGCCCGTGTGCTCAAATTTGGGTGCACGTTAAAGAACCCCTGGTGGTCGAAATATCCGGGGCCCTCCACTACGGCGTCTCTCATAATCATATGGTGGTTTTGGGACGTTAAACCCCACATATCAATCAATGTTTGTTTTTTTTAATTCTGCCACTTCATTTCTTTCGTTGTCCGCAGAGCAACTGATCGAACGATATAATTTTAAAAAATGCTGCTGGCACTAAGACGTTCTACTTGCTTCATTTTGTTTTAGCAAACCGCACCGGCGAAAAACTTGCAAAGCTGCGTCCAGTAGCATAGTGCAGTCGGTGAGAAGCAGGTCTAGCAGACGACATTCGGGTGCGTCGGAGACCACGAGTGCGGGTGCTCTCCTCCCGCGGCGGGAAACGAATACTTCTGTGCGTCGCCGCAAGGATCGCTGCGCGCACGTAGTTCGGCTGCTGCATTTCCGATGGAGGCGGAAAGGTTGTAGGCCCGTGTGCTCAAATTTGGGTGCACGTTAAAGAACCCCTGGTGGTCGAAATATCCGGGGCCCTCCACTACGGCGTCTCTCATACCGACGCACCCGAATGTCGTCTGCTAGACCTGCTTCTCACCGACTGCACTATGCTACTGGACGCAGCTTTGCAAGTTTTTCGCCGGTGCGGTTTGCTAAAACAAAATGAAGCAAGTAGAACGTCTTAGTGCCAGCAGCATGTTTTTAAATTATATCGTTCGATCAGTTGCTCTGCGTTAAGGGAAAAGTCAGGGAGGCGGAGAGGATTTACTGGATGGCAGCTATGGAGAAAAAACCGGCTTTGAGTAACTACCGAAAGGGCAAAAATGAAATAAGGAGGGAGGCATTTTACGATAATTCAAGGGGAAGCGCTTTACTGTTTGAAGCGAGATCGGGTTGCCTTAGAACGCGTAGTTATAAAGCAAGATTCAGTAAAGAAGAAGAACAATGCACATGCTGCGGGAAAGATAAGGAAACGGCGGAGCATGTTCTGATTGAATGTGGAGATATCCACCCAGGTGTACGTTTGGGCACGAGCCTACAGGAAGCCTTGGGTTTTAGGGACAACAATGGAAAGCTGAACACACCCGCGATTGAAATAAGTAAGAGACGGTTAGAGTATTGGTGGCAGAAAATTAGAGAGAAAGGACAAAAATAAATATTGGAAAAATAAAATATGGACAGTGTGCCGTAAATGGCAGAGAACTTAAGCTGAAAATTTACCTTTTTTTCCATTAAGATAGAATTTATCGAAGTAGAGGCATTAGGCCAACATCAAAAAAGAAAAAAAGGTTTTTTTTTTTTTGTCGAGCCTGGTGGCATACTTGTCACCACCCCGTTATAAAGGGGACGCTCATAGCATCCATCCATCCATCGTAAGGTCCCTAGATGAAACTTGTTTCATCTAGGGACTTGTTTCATCTAGGGACCTTAGTAGTTCGCTAGAGTTACTGCATACTTTAAAGGTAGCATATGGAGTAACTAGTAAGTAGTTCGCTACAGTAACTCTCGTAGTTCGCCAACCTCCTCTCCCAAAGTGACATTATCGCGACGCACGCTCGCGCTGGGCCGGAGTTTCCCCTCCTGTCCTTCTTGCTCAATGGATCAGACATTCCTCCCTTGCAGCATGACAAACTTCGGGCAGTCCAGCTGGCTGAAGACACTGCCAAGACCCAAGGTATGGCCACCGGCTGAGAAAGCTTGGCTCCAGTAGAGACTATTCTCCCGACGCCCGCCTCCCTTGACCCAAGCAAGGACAAAAAATAAAGTTTTGTTTCTCTCTCTCTCTTAGCAGCTGTAACCGAGAAGCAAATTGCAAGCAAATGAGTAAGCGCAATAGTGTTTGATAACACCATCACGCTCCAGTAGTAAAGGTGAAGCATAATCGGCATGCAAGCTTATGCTTGAATATCAAGCTACTGCAAGAGACCTGTAACATATATGCATGCCTATGGGTTCTTTCCCTCTTTTGCCTTCTATATATCATATCAAGTCCTGCTGCTCATACGTGGCCAACCAATGATGCGCCACACAACTGATATTTTTCTTAAGCAGGCAGTTACCTGATCGTTGCACACCTAAAGCTTGGTATAACAAATTATTGGATATAACGAAAATTGCTAAACTTGATGCACTGGGTTGCTTTAAAAAATTGCTGTAACCTTTTGTCCTCAAGGTAGTGCACTCACGTTGACGGTGGGGCGAGGGTGTCTTGGCGACAATAAATGAGTATTGCTGCTTTCCTACGTCACCGGCCTACCTACACCAAGGGGGGGGGGGGGGGAGTCGGGGCATAAGGTCCCCAGATGAAACAACTTCATCTATGGATGACGATAGTTATAGCGCGAGAATAAAACGACGACACAGAGACAAGAAGGACACGAAAAACACGAGCACTAACTTCTCGCGCTATAACTATCGTCATACCATACGAACTAGCCCAAGCTGCCACACTTCTAAGTTTCATCTAGGGACATTATTAGTTCAATGCTTGTAGCGCCATCTCTCGAGCTCCTTGCAAAGCAGAACATTATCGGGCAGCATATAGTTTGGAGTTCGCTCACCTAAAGTATTGTTGCGCTGTGCATTTACATTATAATGATGATGGTGACGCTATTCCTTTCGTAGCGGGCGGGCACTCTGTGACACCCTAGCCGATGATAAGGTTTCAAGGCGTCATCTGATGGCGCCACCGCATTTCATCTCGTAGCGGCTGGTTATGTCATCTTCATTGTGCGAGTCCTTCCCTCAGCTGCCGTGCAGGCGACGAGGATGCCGTGGGATCGCAAAAAACAATTTCTTTGAGCCAGCTGTTGATCACTTGATGGAAGAAAAAAATACGGTTTAGTTCTCTGCTATGGTTCTCAGCATGCGTTTTTATGTGCGCACGATCCCGAAACTCTGCTTTCGTCTGATTGTGGCAGGTTAGGTAAATTAGGTCCACACAAATTTCTCCACTCGAGGTCGAAGAAAACGGCTGTATTTTCTTGCCCTGAAAGTCCAGCACTGCCACAAGTACACGATTTCACGCCTGCGCCCGATGCAAGATGGCGAACGTTCTTAGTAGTGTCATCGCCAGACTCGCCGTGTCAACGCATCACAGTTTTTATCAACAGTAATGTCCTACAACTATTAGGTATTTAGCAAAATATATAGATCAATATAAACAAACAAAAATCATTATCAAAAAGCAGTTGATGATGATGATAGAAACTAACATTTACAACATACAGCTTGTCGTGGTTACCATAAACTGTAGCCGTAACTACAACCCTCTGTAAAATCACCAGAAATTTTATTTCACTGATTATTGCGCCACAGGCGATAACTTCTCGAACGTAACTCTCGCGGCCGCTAAACGTTATTAGACTGAGCTGCCAAATCTAGCAGAATACGACTACAATGTGTGGCCACCCGGGAGCGCAGCATTTGCGGGTTTAGAGTGCACTAGTATAGCGGGTTGTTGAGTGTTTTTGTGCGATGTGATCGGTGGAAGCTGTAAATATTCGCGTTGTAGTGCCATTTAATGCCAATCAACATGGAAATGCCTGTCGCCCCTCCGGGTAAGCTAACGAACGCGCTATTTCTCTCGTAGCCGCTCACTCCGGGCGGATGCAACGCGAAGCGCTTCACCCTCGTTGGCGTCGCACGTTTCGTCCTCACGGTGTGCCGCCGATCGCTTGATGACGTCCGGCTCGTTGAAAACAAAACCTCATCGAGGGTGTCTTTGAGGTCCGCGTTGATGCTGTAGACCGGTAATCTTCCTCACTATCCAACCGCGCATTGCGATCTAATTGCGTGCCGGGAACTACGCCGTCTAATCCGCTGAGCTTGGGTAGCAGAACGCTGCAGGCATTGGCAGCCACTTCGCGCGCTGTCGCGGGATTCTGAGCAACCCGCTTATCACCGTGCTGCGGTTTAATAAAGCCTTCATATCCATTGTGCGCTGAAGTGTCTCAAGCGGTTGTGGTTGCGCGGCTGACCTAAGCGTTAACCAATTCGCAATCGTAACTACCGGCGTGAACCAGCTACGCGGCAACGTGCGAGCTTGCAGCGGTCGATTCGCAAGTTCGCTGTTGAAGCCTTTTTAGTTCAACGATGTCTACCCTGAAATCTCAGGATCGAGCACGACTGCATTTTCGATGTAGGCGATTACGCTTGAAATCCGTGTACATACTTAGATCTAGGTGCACGTTAAAGAATCCCAGGTAGTCGAAATTTGCGGAGCCCTCCACTGCGACACACCTCATAATCGTATCGTGGTTCAGAGACGTTAAACCCCAATAATTTTGGTTTATATTGTATAATACCGCAGAAGCTTGGTCGCCGCGCCGTGTGGTTTGCTAGGTTTTGCGAATACCGCGTAGCCTGATGATTGCCTGCACCGTCTCGCGAAACGCTTCTGTCACGACCGGTGCTGATCGCCCGACCGCGTTTCGTTTCGCAGACCAAGAGCTGCGCAACATAATTGACAAACTGGCCCAGTTTGTTGCCCGAAATGGCCCGGAGTTTGAACAGATGACCAAGCAGAAGCAGAAAGACAACCCCAAGTTCTCCTTCCTGTTCGGCGGCGAATACTACGCCTACTACAAGCACCAGGTTGCCACGCAACAGAATTGTGAGTGAAATGACCTTCCGTTCCTTGCACTTGTTCAACGTCGTCTGCAAGGTTTCTCTGTTTCATCGGGCTCTGCGAAGTGTGTGGCCTCGAACATTTCTTGCATACATGTGTACATTATAGCTTTCACCTGAATGACGTATTCATTGAACACATTGCTCCAAACACTTCAACCAAAAAGCCACTTGGACCGCCTAGCCGCTTGCTGGAAAAAATTGAGTTTGCTGAAAAACCTATAAACAAACAAAACAGCAATATTCAGTTTAAATGTAACAATTAGGCATAAGCTACATCAATTTTATGTTTGTAAAAAAATTAGCCGCCTCCTAAGAAAATATTGCTGTGAAAGCACGCTAGTTAACATACTGTAAAATCCCGAGAAAGTGTCCCTCTTACGGTGAAGGATAATCTGACAAGATCCGAAGGGACTTTCTTGGTCATGAATTGAAATTCAACATGGTGGCGGAAGAGCCGCTAAAAATAAGGAATTCATGCCTGCACTTCTTCGATACGTTTTCAAATATGCATGCATTCACTATTTTAAGTCGTCATTGTCGGGTGTATGAAAACGATGAATGAAACCGCGAGAATTTGGTGTAGAGGAGGTGATGCATATTTGTAATTCCCCTGTAGTGAAGGGGCGCACAGCTCGGGTAGGGACGCTTGCTCAGGATTTTATGGTATACCTTGCATGTGACGGCAGACACGCAGCCTCCCACCATACCGATGCTCTGATGTGATGGCTAATGAACAAAATCAGTGTATCTGTGCCACAGAACACTGCTAGTGTGTGTGCAAGAACCTGCAGCAGAAGCACTACGTGCTGCATTGTGACTTGAGCAGCAATCCTATTGCTGCTGTAGTGTGTACCAGGACTTACAGCAGAATCCTCCATGTCTGACCGCGGCAAATTAAGGTTTCCCTTGTCGGTGGCACTCTGACACGACGGCTGAGAGGACGTCGGCGCAAGCCATGTGTAGGAACACAGAGAAGAAGACAGCACTTGCAACCATAAATATACGAGACACGGTAGTGCGTGCCGAAATTGCCGTCTGCACCTTCTTGTGTTGAGCTGTCTGCTGTCAAGAGCTCTACCTTGGCAGTAATGTCACCCGAGCAGTGCTTTCAGCAGCAGATGGCTCACCTCTTGGTGACACGGACAGCTACATTGACACAAGCTTCTATGCTTCCTATACTTTCACTCACAAGTGTAGTTTTGTTAGAAAACAATAAAAATTTTCACAATACAATGTATTAAACTAGTATGTCTGATGCTGCATCCAGAATTTCAGTACCAACTTGTGTTGTTCAAAAATGACATTACAGACATTCTTCGTTGTTAGTAATAGCGTGATGGAATGAGCCGATTGGATATCAGTTCGCACAAAATGCCGGTGAAACTGATTCACTTAAACATCTTCCGTAGCCCTGCTTGCATCCAACTTCAGATCAAGGACTTTAAATACTCACTTTCTAACTAATTTTTAGAACAGCCTAAAAGGGAGGTATGCAGTTAAGTACTGTGGAATTGAGAGAGCCGAAGAACTGCTTGCACAAGTTGAACATTGTTATCCCAGTGGAGCAGCCGTTGCGACCTTCAGAGTTCTCGATTCGAGCAAACGAAACTAAATTAAAGGTATGGCTTGAAAGGACGATCTTGCTGTGCTCTTCTGTGTACTCGTTTTCACTGATTGCAACACCTAACTTTTCAGTGTAATGATTGGTATGCACAATTGCTTGATATCACCACATCATGTTGCTACACAACTGGCTGCTAAATATAAGGCTGGCTTGGATCTGAATGTTGTAGTCAAAATTACATTGGTATTGATGTGAATCGAAGGTAGTGGAAGCAAAAGTATGTGCATTCCTCAGCCCAAAATTGTCACATATCATTCCACGAGGACTGTACACACCAGTAGTTGCAGTGTTTGAACACAGCTATTATGGTGTATGTATCTCCTCGAATTTGGGAAATGTGTGCATCACTTGAGTGTACTTCAATAAAGTCATAACGAAGAATTCTGGCCAAATGTTCCTTGCTGCTATTGCTTAGTTTGTCATCTTAACCTTCTCTGTGCTGTTTGCTAGCCTGGCTTTCTGAGCACCTTTTAGCTTTATATGTGGGAGAAAAGCACAGTCTGGCAAACAGGTTTTTAATTAATGGCATTTCGGGCTTATCCATTGGTCTATGCATGTTGAAAATAACATTCCAAGGTTTCACAATGAAAAATAACATAAATCACTGCTCTAATTACTGTCATTGTGCATCCAGTTATTGTTCTCGCGTCAGGTAAGCTGTACTTGAGGACTACTTACCGGCTATGTGGCTTTAAACAGTTTTAAAAAGGCATCTGCACATTTTTATAGTAAATAAGCACGCACGTGTGCTTGGGTCTCCTTACTGATTAGTAAAGTTTATCTTTTATTTTTCACACAACGAACTTGCTCGTAATGGAAGAGGCCTTTTTTTTATAAAAGACAGTCATTTAAGTGACATTTTGTAACATAATTGTGAAACCATCTGAGCATGTTTATAAAAAAAAAGAGTTTCATTGTTATGTTACAATCCTTAATAGGATGAGCAGTCTACAAGACATTTCTCTGTTTGCAAGTGAAATTCACATTGTGAAATACAAAGGAAGAAGAAGAAGTACTTGGTGGAATGAATAGGCTAAAGAAGAAGAAGAAGAAGTTGTAGTTCTTTTCCCTTTGTGAATGTACACTTGCAAGCTTGTTGTGATATTTGTGTGCTAGTTGCCCTCACCTATTTGAGGATGTTTTTTGGACAATCATGTAAGCATCTTGAGAGACATTTTTTGTGCAACATTCTGCATGTTTGAGGGACGGATGAGAATTGTAAACCATGTAGGCCTGAGCATTTCAGTCAACTCATATTCTGCTTAGCACGGAAATGTACTTTTGTTTCTGGGATTGAATTTAGGGCAACATTTTTTTACCCTTTTTTTAATATATTTGGCTGCCCAGCTTTGCAGAGAACATAGATTTTGTAGTTTAATTGTTGGTACACCTGTTATTTCTCTTTTCTCATTCTTGAGTGGGCAATACTTCTAATTCACTTGATTGTTTTGTATTGAAACATAAGATTGACAGAGGATTATAATGGCATCTATGAAAAACCAAAATTATTAAATCTCATGCTTTAAAGTAGGTATAATTTCAATGGCTTTTGTTTCTAGCTTGTTACGTCTGGGTTTTGAGATGTGACACTCAGGGTTTAGAGTTCATTTGACTGGAAAAATTTTAGTTTATAGTGGAATTGCGCCCCTCTGACTTGTCTGTGGTTTAAACATGTTTAAACATTTGTATCTGCAAATCTCGTCACAGTATTTTAGTGAATCTTACAAGAGTATCAATGCAAGTCCATTAAAAAGCTCATTTCACAGGAATTTTGGTGTTAGTGTCAGTGGTTGGGAGCGAAAAACTAGCATTGTCCGTTTGAGGTAGACGAAAATGAATTACGAAAGAAACTTTGGTTCGAAGGAACCAGAGATTCGATTTTGCAACTCCTCACTCGGGGTGCAGTGCGTTTGGGTTCTCGGCCACCACGCATACATGCCGTGACATACTGTTCGTGAGCTCTTTATGTGCATCGTTTGCCGTTCGGAGTACACACATCTTGGAGGTGCTTCAGCATGGGAGAGGCTCTACTATCACCAAAGAGGTGGCACAAACGACCCACGGTCATGCTTTCTATGTCATGTTGCAATACATGCATCAATCTAGGAGCCTGAAGGTGTCTGAACTTTGTGTTTTCTCGTGGCATTGTTTGTATAAACCGAGAAACGAAGCCAGGCTAGCAATTGGGGAGGCGATAGGTACGCCATCTATTGGCACTATTGTGACATACACCTGAAAATGAAGCACAAGCATTCTTAGTTATTTTTTCTGATATGGGCTTGTCTGATGATTGTTCGGTACAATTGAAGATCCTGTCGCAATTTTCGTCCCCACACTTTTGTGCTGGGTTACGTGTGAGTGACAGCTTTGACTTTCGATGTGGTCATGTTATTCACACATGGGAGTATTTTTCTGCTGTCATCTTTGTTCGATGCTCTGCATGACCTTACTGCCTGTTCTAACTCGAGCAAACTTTTTTTCACTACTTGTTTTTTAAGTAACAAGTCTAAAAAGAAGTTCACAATGTTCCAAGTTATTGTTGAATTAAAGGACGAAAAAGGTGTTTTGCCTGGATCACACATTCTTGTGCTTGTCTAACAATCGCTATTTATTTTATTGATTGCACCAGGGTGGCCTCACTGGCTTTTAAAAACTTACGAAGTGTGTTTTTGCAAAGTTTACTTACAATTGCAGCCTCATGCTGTCCAACTTTGGTAATTGTGCACCTTTCATTGTCTAGCGGTGACAACTTATGGTCTTTACCCGCCACAGTGGTCTAGTGATTGTGGTGCTTGATTGCTGACCTGAAGGTCGTGCGATGGAATCTCGGCTGTGGTAACTGCATTTAGATGGAGGTGAAATACTAGGATCCTATGTATTTACGTGAAAACACCGTATGCTCGAAATTTCCACAGCCTTCTACTATGATGTTCCTCGTAACCATGTCGTTTTGGGACGTAAAGTTCCTAAAGTTATTAGTTTGAGGTTGTTTCAAAGGTGACTGCCAATTATGGGCTCTTTTATGGATACATTCAGCAGTGATAACCTGCTGTGAATGTCCTTTTGTATCTCTAACAATTCAACATTTGTACAGTGGGCTTGAGTGTTTGTGCATGTGAAAATGGTTGCAGGAATGCATTTCGTGTGTCACAACCTTATTGACATGATGCCATAACGTGCGAAGCTGTGAAATTATTTGGGTGAAAAGTTGAGATGGCGGCGCCCATGATTCTGAAACTGTCGTCTGCAGAGCCACCTACTTGAGCGGAACTATACGGAATTTTTAGTGTTGATTGCCGTCGTTGACCAACTCCTTTTTCGTCGTCACTGTCATGCTGCAGCATTGAAGCCGAAAGAGGAAGTGCCGCAGACAGTGTCGAGCGCTCCACCGGCTCCCATGCCATGGCAGGCAACGTCCAACGCGGCGCTTGCTCAGCTACAGCAGCAGGTGCAGGAGATTCAGGAGCAGATACGACAGAGTGAGGTCAACCTGGCCGCACAACACCAAGTCCTTTTGCAGCAGCAACAGGTGAGCGGGAGAGGGCTAATTTAGCCTGGTTGAGGCTTGTTGAAGCCAAGGGCTTAACCAGAATGTTGATTTTTTAGGTGTTACCAGAACTCAGAAGTGGGAGGGGGGGATAAGAGCCTGGGTGTAAGTGGGCAGGGGGTGGAATAATTATTGGAGATAGGAGTGGGGGTGATGTCAGCATCTCGCGGAACGGTGTTAATGCGGTGTTAGCGGAGTGCGTACAAATCCCTACTTGAAGCTCAATAGAGCAATGGTGCATGGAAGGAGTCGAAAAGGAAGATGTAGATAAAACCTTGAAGCCGATTTTCAACAAGACTTTATTGTATTTTCATTGGGCCACATCAGTCCTTCAGTTGAAGGGGACTACATACTCAGTGCTAAAATTAAAAAAGGGAGGGGAATTACGTTTCAAAGGCATGATTAGGTTGGGGCTTGCCATAAGTGGAGGGCTCCGGAAATTTCGACCATCTGGCGTTCTTTAGTATGCACCGACATTGCACAGTACATAGGCCACGGGCAGAACCTGCGACCTTAAAAAAAGCTACTATTTTTGCTGGTTATGCCTGTGCTTCCTGGTATTCCAACAAAGATAGATCTATGCCGTATATTTCAGTGTGATGGGTTAACGGCTCAGTTTTTGTCATGGGTTAATCTCATGGCAAGGGGGTTTCATTTGAGGGAGTGTATGTGCCTGTACTTTGATTCAGGTGCGAGATAAGTCCTATTAAGTCGGAATTAATCGAAAGCTGTGCACTTTGGTGGAAATAATAAACGTGATCATTTAGTTTGAAACTGGTGTTTGGTAGTACCTCATCACTGTACTAGAACACTCCGATTATCGTGTCTTGAAAATTTTGAATTTTGCTGCAGAGTCTTCCCAATTCATCTGACGTGCTGTGTCTAATCTTATTATTCTGCATTCCAGGTGCAGTTAGACGAGGCCATACGAAAGGCCCAAGATGACAAGCTGATGGCTCAGGCAAAGAGCTGTGACATAGAGATTGCAGAATTGGATAAGATCCTTCAGCCTATCATTGAGTCTTGCACCAAGGATGCCATTTCGGTGAGCAAATATTCGTTGGGCATTTCCTAGCACTGTGACGTAATGGTTCGTTAAAAAAAAAAAAGATTGGAATGCTTCAGCTTTAACGCTTTCTCATGTACTAACTTGTGTATAACTTTTAGAGAATGTCTGACGTGTTTCTTTTGCACTGAGTACTGCTCCCACATTTAACAACTTAATGTATGTTCTTTTCCAGCAGTATTGTCTGTTGGCATCATCACTTCTGATTTAGCGCACTGCTATTAAGAAAGTGAAGCAAACTTGAACATTTCCAAGGCTCTTGTCGCTTTACACATTTAACTGCTGTGTACAAAGTCTACTGCTTATCCTGTTCCACAAGACATGAAGATGTTTCCCAAAGCTTATTGATTTCGCTGGTGGCTTCTTATGGAATTTTACCACTTCGCTCTAGAACCGATACGTTGATTTCATTGTTTCGAGCTGTTTTACTATACTGCACACATCATGCTTTCACTAATCTGAAGTCCTGAAAAGTTCCTCATGCTTTGACTTGCTAACTTGTTAAACACCACGACACGTGACTATAGGTTCTTTCACGCAGTACCATTTTATGAACGTCTCGCAGTCTACCTCAAAAGAGTTCACGGTTTCTCATTTGACAGTTTCGTGATGAAAAACTTATCGATACACTTCTTTAAAAGCGTTGAAAAAGCAGTGACTGCGAGGCTTTACCTTCATTGTAATCTACAAATACTATGTTAGTTTTTAATGTCCCATCAGTTGCCTTAGCAATTACGCACTACAGCCAACTCGTAGCGAGTCAAACTTGAATACATTGGAATGCTCTGGTCACTCTGTATATCTAACATTTGCTTTAATGGACCCTGCAACACTATTAACACCTTTTCAGCATGGTCAGAAAGCAGCGTCGATTAGTAGTCGAGGCTCCCGAAAAAAGTGTGAGCCAAACATTACAGCACAGCACAAATGATGGCATAAAAACAAAGTCTGTGGCTGTTGACAGATATGAGCATTTTGAGCTGCACGGTTACCCCGGCCGCCACAGGATGGCGCCACGAGCCCAAAATGAGTCACGAATATTAATAAAAAAAAAGCAAAATGAAGCGCTCATGGTCATAATTCATGTGGACAAACGTACACAGCTTCTTATTCCCTTGTCGTCCCCTTCCTGTGCAGCTTTCAGCGTTCTCTGTGGGATGAGAGGTAAACGAGAGTTTATAGAGCATGCAACAAATCCCTGTAACTTCATTCGCGCTTGATGAATTCGAAAAATTTTTGTCACGTGTTGATTCGGGAGGCAATGAAGCCATTTGATGATTGCTTGTAGAAGTGTTGCAGGGCTCGTTTAAATGCTGCCTATTTCAAACCAAGGCTTTCATAGAATTCAGTCTCACTTAGCTTCCATGGCTAAAGCAAGAAAAAAGAGAAGCGCCATTGGCAAGGTGTGTGATATATGCTGGTTTGATGCTCGGACTGCTCTGAAATCTTTATCGAAGCTGCTAGGGAGCCTCCAGATAGTCCACATTAGTTGTTAACATAAGACAGTGCCACTCTCTTGACAGCCAATAATGTGTCTAACTATGGTTGCTTATCTCTCTGCTCAGGCGATATGAAATATATATATATATATATATATATTTTTTTTTTGAGCACATCAACTTTGAACGAACTTTCAGTATCTCGAGCAGCAGTCTTTACTAACCTGGAAGTCTGAATTAATGCGTGCGAGTCAGATGCAGAATTCAGTGGTACGGCACATGATTCAGTGGTGCTGCATTTCATGTGCACTGCACATGAAAATTACAAACACTCTCTCCTGTGTGGAAACTGCCTGACTGTTCTGTAGTTGTGAGAATTTTGCTCTGTGTGTGCTCTCTTGAAGAGTATTTCCCTTGGAAATGTTTTTTGTCTCAAAAGTACGAGTCCTTCATTTTTACAGGCAGGAAAGGGCTGGATTTTTTCTCACTCAACCACCCCGCAACGTAATGAGCTAATAAGCCAGTATCTGCTCAAGAAGTAAGCAAAGATAAGAACATCTTGCATTCTGTTTCTTTGACAGTGTCGCACTTTCCCGACGCATCATTCAGGAATTGATCTCTCTGTTGTCCTGTATAACCTCTTGTAGCTGCTCGTTCGCTAGACGACTTCACTTTTAACTCATCGAACTTCAAAAGATGCTAAAAAAAAGAAAAATGATTTCTGTCATGTTTGTACATCGGGCTTTCACAATACTGGTAGCAACACTCTTGTCTCGAGATGATACTTGGTAGGCCATGATACTTGGTAGGCCAGAAAGCACGCCAAAAGAAAACGCACTCGGCGATGCCTCCTCAAAACTATTCTCTGCGACATTGTCAGGTTTCGACGATGTCTACTACGGCCTATATAACCCTTTATTCCTGAATAACTATGTCATATTCCAAGGACAATAAAGACCTAATGAATCCAGTCTGAGGAAATTTTATGCAGCCAGAATAATATAATAAAAAAAGAATTGAAATTTATGATGTTATGCTGACATTCGAGTGCTGTGGTTGATGGAACAAAATTTACAATTGAACTTTTGATCACACATTTTTCCTTTTAATAACAAACATATGGTGGCAAAATTGAAAATAGATTTCTCGAAGAATAATTTACCAATTGAAACTTATTTTATCTTTCATATTGGTATCCCTTTTATGTCACAAGTTTGCACTTTGTTCTGTAAAGTGCATTGCATGTTAACGTCTAAACATCTAGTTGAGTTCTCTGTCCTCTTGCTCTTACGTTCTAAATGCTTCTTGTCTTCTTTTCCTCAGGGTCACCGTGCCGGGCGCTCCTTTCGACATGAAACTGCACATTGTGTACTTGATCAATGATGTCTTGCACCACTGGTAAATTAGCCACTTCTCTGGATTCCAACTTTTTATTTGTCTTCATTTCTTGCGAGCCCTCTACCGCCGCTCTCTTTTGCTCGAGAAACCTTTAAAAAACAAAAGTCCTCTCTCTCTTTTTTTCGGTTGTGCCCGTGGCGTGCGCAGGAAAAACGTCATGCTCCTGGATCTCTTTTGCAGCGTGCGGAAGAACGCTGATGGCTTGAAGCAGTCGTTGGACAAAGTTGTCGTCCCAATCTTTTGCACGACCAGCATTGGCGTTGACGAGGAGAAAGGCCAGAAACTTGCCAAAGTGAGAGCTCTCTGCTTAAGCGCACTCAAACCCCAACCCTTTTTACCCACCCCACTATATTGGCACGCTTCATACCACACTGAGAACCCGGTGTTGGGCACACTACATTAACATGCTTGTACGTAGGCATGCTTTCGTTACACTAAGTGTGCCTACGCAAATGCATGCTTAGATTTTGCTTTTTATCACGATTTATATAGAGCGTAATTAAAAATTTTGGTGAAGTTCACTAAAAAACGGACGGACAGAAGAGGCTGACAAGGACAGTGCTTGCTCCTTGTCAGCAAGCGCTGTCCTTGTTAGCGTCTTCGTCCGTCCTTTTTTTAGTGCGCTTCAGCAAAATTTTCAATTATGAACATAATCAAACTGGCCCAACTTGCCATCTTGCTGCTTTATATAAGACGTAAAGCGTACCGAGGGATTACATTCACATGCTTCAGATAACACTGACAGCATATCACACGTCACACCTTGATGTTTGGCACGCTTTGCGTTAGCGTGTTTGTGGGGTCTTGCAATGAGCCACACTGTCTGAACACATGGACACAACCGACTTGGTCAAGCAAACCAAATACTTGGCATGCTAAGCAACCTTATACAATATTGTAATACAAAACTCAAGCAAGCAACGTAGACAAACACAAGGTACCACGAATGCAGCATCGTGAATGTTTGCAGGGGTGGAAGTGGGCTTTAGTATTTCGGAGCAGCTTTGGGGGCAGGAATAATAAAGTATTGGAGCAGCTCTGGAGCACCGAAAGGCATCACTGTTAATTAGAATTTTCGCTTTCTCTTTGCTTTCTCATATATATATATATATATATATATATATATATATATATATATCTTGAATGTCTTCCTGGATTCGGTCGAGTTATAGGTCATTAGATAAAGCGAATGAGCAAATGGAAAATGATGCTTTATTGCCAGCGTTACGGCCGGGGACCGGCCTTCATTAGGGCATACATCCTCATAATGTATACATAATGTATGCCCTGACGAAGGCCGGTCCCCGGCTGTAACGCTCGTAATAAAGCATTGTTTTTCGTGTATATATATATATATATATATAGGAAGAGAAGAAACACAACTTTGCGATTGTCTTAATTTTATTACCAACGGTTTCGATCGGTGAACCGGTCTTCGTTAATGTTTGCGAACATATATATATATATATAACATCAAAGCTTGAAGCACAGCAACTCAACACTAGAGTTGAACTAATATAAAAAAGTGATGTTCTTACTGAACCAATAGGGCTCTAAAAACATATTTGCAAGATGTTTCAGCGCGCGAACAAAGGAAAAAGGACAGGGTAGACCAACTAGCCCTAGCTTCCACTCTTGTGAGTTACATTTCTAGAAACATAAATGTAAAACCTCATGTTTTGGTTATTGAAGTGCCACAGTGGACATAAGAACCGCAAAGAATTTTAGATGGGCTCGCCGTGCCATTGCTGGGTAATTTTTTTTATTACGAGAGGAACTATATGGACACTCGACAGGTTTTTGCTATCGCCGCCATGTTCTGCGTAAGCTACGAGTTGGTAACATTTGCCGCGCTTCCTATGCTCTACCCGCGCGAAAAAATGCATAAGCTGGGGCGGTGAGCGCTGCTCAAGCAGAGATTGAACGAGGCGGCTGATCTCGTCGCTCGGAGGGCGCAGGCGCTAGCATCCCACCGTGTGTTAGAGCAGCCGTCGAATGCTCAAACTGAGATGAAACACGCCGCCTGTTTTGAACGAGCGTGAAAAAAATATGCGGAGAAAGGGGGGGGGGGGACCATTGTTTGAGCAGCAGCAATGAA
Organism: Rhipicephalus annulatus; assembly: GCA_013436015.1. NCBI lineage: Eukaryota > Metazoa > Arthropoda > Arachnida > Ixodida > Ixodidae > Rhipicephalus > Rhipicephalus annulatus. Next base: position 129,396 of record WOVY01003528.1, on the reverse strand, counting down.
CTTTGATTCGAAGGGCGTGGTTGCAATAAGCTGGCACAAGCGTTCCGGCAAGCATCAGCGCAGGGCTCTTAAACTGTTATACGTGGTGTGCTCATAACAGGAAGAGATTGTGGGATAAGAACATTTCTCCCTGGCGCGGCCGTACCTTTCTCTTACACCAGTGTTTTATAAAATGTCATGATGTTGGATCCAAAAGAGTTAGCTTCTAGCCTTCGAATTGTCACGGGGTCGTGAGATCGACCAAGGCAGCAGCCGCTGTATTCATGAGTGAATTTTATTTGGGCAAACCTGTGCCCGGAAAGCGAAACGTCACTCTACAAGCAATACAAGCTGTAGAGTGACAGCAGCAAACCAGAGCATCGGCCATCGATAACCTGCCAAGCAGCAAAGTGCGTCGGCATTTACACATGTTCCATCGAAGATTCCAGCGTTATCACTAGCAGCTGCATAAGTTCCAGAACAAGTTCCAAGGTACGCGTTGTACGCGTAGTCTCATTGAAAAGTTCGGAGAATATTTAGATTGTCCGCAGTCATACGGGCGTGGTTTGCGCAAGGCAGCACTACATGTGTAATGATGCGGTAGCAAAAAATGAAAGGAGCGCGTGCAGCATTATCATCATAACTTTACAAATTATTGCTATCGCAGTCACCTCTTCACCGGTGAAACTGATTCTTATTTTTTTTTTTTCAGTTTATATGGTTCAGCTAACAGCTTTGCTGTTAAAACATATATGCAAAATGAAGCATGCACACAACCGCCACCTTAACAAGATTTTCCGTGCTCGAACCGAAATACGACCTGATCGAACTGATTTGATATGGACGTAATCGCGTCCTTTGTATAACCTACACGTGTTGCTCGGTCGATGATAAAACTTGACGAAATCTGGTGTTGCACACGCAAATTGCCATTTAGGCACAGCTTGGCGCAGCAGGTCAGATTGGCACAGAATGGCGCAAATGGCATAGCACTTCCACCCTTGTGTTTTGACTCACCACGAGGGATCTTCGGGAAACAACCTGCGGTTGCCCCCCACCTCGCAGATTCCCCACACGAGACGTCCATCCATGATCGCCGCCAAAGCCTTGTCACTTTTTCGTGTGCACCGGCCTCGTCTCCGCCACCAGCAGCGCTGCTGGGGCCAGTGTGCTAACTTGAACTGGTGCGAGCTCAGCGCCACCTCCCGCTCGCTGGCTGCGAAACCTAAATGCGGCCTATCTGCGAGGCATGTGTGCGCCACTAGGTGCGAACGACTTCGCAGGAGATGATAATACCCCCGCATGCTTTACACCAGCATGTTTTGTGACATAAAGCATGCCAGCGCTTGATGACACACTCACATTGTGCTTGACATCACACCTTACGTTAACATGACATGAAGTGTACCGAGGCGTTACATTGGCATGCTTTAGATAATGCTGGGAGCAACAACATGGCACGTCACCCCTTGATGTTCGGCACACTTCACACCTGCACACTTACTGTTTTGAAGTGGTGGCACAATTTATTTCACAAGGTCGCACTTTATGTTGAACGTAAAGCATACCAAAGCATTACGTTGGCTTGCTTTATGTCACAATGGGGGCACAACATCGTGCATCATACCCTGGTGTCCTGTGCTGTCACTTTTCTGAAATATTTATGTTCAAATTAAAGGGGAAGTCTGCAATTGACCCAAAAAACCCAAAGTTTTAACCTATTTGGCTGTAACTTTGTTAGTTCACTCAATGCTTGCGTGTCCTTGTTGAGTGTGTTTGAATGGAAGCACTAGAGCTAACATAGAATGGATGTAAGAAGCGGTTGAAGAATTGATGTGTGGTCCAGTTTCCGGAATTCTCCCCCCTCACCCAATCATCCTGTACCTTCTTTTTTTTTCTTTAAATTTGTCTGCTGTAGTGCTTGCCCTTCAAACATAGCGTGCCGATTCTCCCAGTTCTCATTTCTTGTTGAACATGCATATCAGGTATTGTTTTTCACCGTACAGCCATCAGAGAAGAACAGTGCTGGGAATTTCAAATGGCTCTCCTATTTTTGACCTACCCATGTCGTTTTGTATGCCATGGTTACAGATAAGCAAAGCAGCTGAACTTTCTTGGCAGTAAGTCTGTCCCAGACATTAAAGCAAGCTCTTCAATCAGTCCTTTTCTTATTTATGAATTGCTGCTTCAATGTTATTAATTTCCGATTTCTCCAACTAGTGTTTTTGTACCGGGGTACTACTGTGCATAATTGCATAAAGTTTCAGACAGCTCTGTGATCATTGCCACTTTAAAGGTGACGTAGTTCATGATAAACATTGCATTGCTGCTGTTCTGGATGCTGTTATGTGTGTGCCAGTTTGCACCTGTGCTGAAAATATTACATGCTTTGCCGATATTTGTCACTTGGGATCGCGACACCTGTTCAGCGATTGCAGTGCCTGGCGTAAGTAAGGTGTGGCATCACCTCTTGCAAGTGCATTTAATTGCAAGAAATTAGTGCATGGCATTTGACTGGCAGCGGCGTTCTGTGCCCAGTCATTTAGCAGCCACATTAGCGGATTGGCGGCTTTGTATTTCTCTGTGCATCAGTGCTAATGAACAAGTGGACCTCTTTGATAAAGGATCCATGGGAGGATTGCGCAGCCTGTTTGCATTTGTTAATAAACTGCCATGTTACTCAGACTAGACCATCCAATTTAGGCTTATACCGCGATACAGACCACAACAATTGGTCACTTACTTGTCGAGCTATGTCCAGGTCAGAATGTTAACCTGATGGCTAACCTCTGCATTACACTGACTGCCAGCCTATGTTTTCATCTGCAAGCTTTCTGATGGACAGTAGTTTGGCTGGTCTATCAATAGCTTGCGAATGTTTTCTGTTGCTCTACGTGCTCTATGCATTGGTTGTTCCTCGTAGACCGTCCCCATGCATTGACCATTCAGTTTTTACAAACAGCGTGTGATGAGTGCTCGATTGTGGAGTCGCACCAAGTATGCATGTTCCCTTTTTACAGTTGCTGAAGCTTTGGGAGACCAACAACTACTTCCCGGCGTCAATTCTCGAGGTAAGCATTTTAGTAGACTTGCGTGCCCCTACATACCTTGAAGTCTGGCCTCTTGCACCTGAGAGGGCAGGATGAGCACGTGCCTCTACTTGTTTCTTGGAAGGCAGAGCAAACGAATTCCCATTTAGTTTTTCATTAAGTTTGGATCATTAGCTACCGAAGTCGTGGGTTGCCGACCAATTATTGTTATGCTGAACATTATTTTGAGTGAGAGCATGGCGGCATCAGTATCTGTTCAGGTATGTGAGCTGAAGAAGGGACACACTGTGCTACGGGAACTTAAGGATAAGCCATCTGACCAGTGAACCCTTCTACATTGGCAAGCTTGTAGGAGTTGAGGCTTTTACTACGAAATGAATGACGAGATAGGCGGTCATTCGGGCATGCCCGTTTTCATAGATCTCTACCACTTAAAGCAGACATACAATACATTCAGGCGAAGGTTAGGGAAAGTAATATATACCTTATTCTAATGGGGAGTTTTTCCTAATGTGCAAGAGCACTTCTCTGCGATGCATATTTGCCTTACTAGTGGCGGCACGGGTGGTTCTTCGAGTAAAAACGAGGTCTTAGTTCCGCGTGCTGGGGCTTGTATTATCCGTGTCTACATGTAGACGGCCGAGTCAACATTTTCCATGCTCGAACAAATTGCCTTTAGTAAGAGGCTATCTGCCATCAGTAGTACGAACTGCATAGCAGTGAAGCGCTGTTGCTGATCAGGAAAATCGCCCATTGAGCTCTAGTAGTTATATGAAGTGAAGTGAAAGTGGATCAGTAAAATTGGGCGCGCAGCGTTTAGCTTCTGCATTGCATAGCTAGCGAATGAAGGACACTTGTAACTTTCCATCTAACAGACGCTGCTTTTCCGTTTCTCCGCAGCAACTCAAGAACCCAGCGATTTCACTGGCAAACTACCAAGTAAGTGGACCTAGTTATTTCTTTTCAGCTCTCTGGTGAACATCATGTTAACAAGCAGACTTTTACTTTTAACAAACAATGAGGGTTTAGCTGGAGTCAAATACCTGCCCTGAAAAAAAAATACCGTGTTCAAGTCAAATACACACCTGCTCTTATTGTATTCGACGCCCCTGGTTGCTGCCGTTTCTCTTTCTCTTCAGGCCAGCCTCATAACAGAGCATGCGACAGTCATCACATCAGTGACAAGTGCCGTGCAGGTCAAGTACTCGCAGCTTCAAAAGCAACACCAGGACTTTGTGGCGCACCTCACTGCGCGGCTACAGGCACTGCAGTTTGGGGTGAGTAACTGGGGGATTTTTTTGTGCTCGATGGTCCCAGACCATCTTCAGCTGGTTTTGTTTTCTTTGTTTGGTTTCTGGTGCCATGTGAATTATTGTGGGCAATTCAGTGTTATTAATAAAGGGTCCCTGCAACGCACTTGGTGGTCAGAAAATGCTGCCAAGGAATAGTTAAAGCATCTGACAACGTGTGCGAGCCAAACTGCTGCATGCGGCTCGGAATTTACTGTGAATTTTCCGCTAAAAATTGCTCGCTCTTCTCTCAACAAATGATGCCATATACCAAAATCGCTGACTTACACTCATGTTCACGGGCTTTGGCGGAATCGAGCACTGTGAGCTGGGTAGTAATCGGTAACGCCGCGGATTGCGGCCATGCGCGCATTATCACAGTGAAGGTAAGTTGCACCCTTGAAGAAAAAAAGAAGAAAACATACTCGAGGCCATGACGTGCGCTGACAAAGAAAGGCCACTTGTTCCCCTCTTGTTGTCCCCTTCCCTGCGCAGTTTTCAGTGCACTCGATGACATGCAAGGAATGAGAAAGTGCTTGAAGTGTGCGACAAGTCCTTGCAACTCCGCTCGTGCTTGACGGATTCTAAAAATTTCGGCAGCAGTCTATGCGTGATGCAGTAAGCTTGGTTAAAGGAGGTCATTCGGCGATTTCTCGGAAAAGTGTTTTAGGACTCATTTACTGAAGTCTCCTTTGTCGGACAGCTTAGTTGTGGTTCGAGTGAAGTACCACATGCAATCTGTGTCTCCAGGTGCTGCCCCCTGCAATGGCAGCACAGGCGGGCCTTACCGGCGTTTCCGCTTTGCCAACGCCTAGCATGCTGCCGCAAGCTGCGCCCGCACCAGCAACGACGACCGGCCAGGCGCCACCCATGACGACTGGTTTGCCTCCGTCCACGTCGGTCAGTGCCCCGGGCCCTCAAGTGGCGATCGGCACGGCTGCCACACCGGTTGGGAGCACTGGCAGTGAACAACAGCCTCAGCAAGCTCCTGCTTCAGAACAGGCGAGTGTGACTCCTGGCCTTCTATCATCGTCGTCACTATCATCATTATTCTGCTTTATGTCCTATGCAAGGGCGTGATAGCATCAGGCCCTTGCATAGGACATAAATATCCTGTTTCATTTGCATTCCATACCCAGCAATAGCACTTGATGATTGGTTAGAATCTTCCAAGGTTGGTTAGAATCTTCCAAGTCGTGTTGGTAGAGCATGACTGTGGACTATATAGCTTGACTGATCGACGGGACACAACAAAAAAGCATACACACAAAAGCACTGCACTCCAACCGTTATAACAAAGTTGCATCTTACACAAAAATAAGTTCGTTAATATCCGAAAACTTGTTTAAAAGGTTTGTGCTTAACACTATGTCTATTGCAAGACTTTTTTTTATTTACTTCATTATAACTGTATTTCATTATATCCAGGTTCGTTATATCGAGGTTTGAGTGTATATGCTCTGGGAAACACCCACTGTGCTTGTTAGTCATGGGACGCAGCGAAAGCTGTGGCGGTAAAGCATGAAAGGCTGATCAGCCCTTAATAGTGAACCACAAATTTATATGCAGGAAGCTCAAATGCTTGTTGATAATTGGAAGACTGTTGGACTAATTGTGCAGTTGGTTTAACGTGGCAGTTATTCCTTCCACAAGCCCATCTTATCATACAAGGGAAAAAGCCGTTATCAGTCTGAAGTCTGAAGGGTGCCCTTAGTCAAAGAAATCCTTTGCCCTAGTCAAAATCAAGAAAGAAATTGGTAAGGGCACGTAAGTGCATTGTCAGGATAAGTTATACAACCGTTGGTCTTTAATAAGGTATTTACTCGCGTAATCCTCGCACAAAAGAAAGCACATAAGAAAGGCAAAGGGGCTGAGCACGTAGTGAGAAAGCCAGGTGACCACTGGTCCTTCGAGAGTAACAGTCTGAATTCCAAAAGAAGGCAAGCGCACGTAGAGGAAGCAGGAGGTTGGGTGGGCAGATGAGAGCAACCCCTTAACCGTTTTGCAGAAGCGCAGATCCTTGCCCATCTGTGTCCCTACACCGTTTTGGGTGAGTGTGACTCGTCCGCTTCAAATATCTCCCCATGAGCTTTTTGAATAGGACTTGGTCGTTTCCAAGCTAGTTCATGTGTTGCATCACAGATGGCGGCATTTGCTTGCCAGTTTCTTTTATTTTAACGGCCATTTCACATTTTTTCATGACCTGCGTTCACAGATTAGAAAATGTCCTCCAATGAAGACTCATGCGTTTCTTATGCAGCGTCACAGAACAGAAGCCTTTTGTCATCGTATGGCTCTTTGGACACTAATTATTCAGATATTGAAATTTACTTTGATGTGTTATATTCACCAGTTTCTCTGCAATGACATTGTTTTGGGATTCGTAAAAGAAACTAATAGACCATGGGACAATAAACTTCGATATGCTAATTTAACTTAATGTAAGCTTCATTTTTTATTTCGTCGATCAAAACATGTGTTTTAGAAGAGAGTTATTCAATATCAAGTTGAAAAAAAGCTGTTGGCGGGAAAATTCAAAAAAAAAATAAAACAATTAAGGGGTTAGAACTTTTACGGGAATAAAGTGGCCACAGCAAGCACAGGACTGGATTGATCAGGCAAAGCATGGGAAGGGCCTTTGTACTGCAGTGGGCACTGTCAGGCTGATTGATGATAATGAGATTCTTCGTGGGGCCTTGCAGGAAGCCACAAGCCAAGACTCTGCCGTTACTGGATCTGAGGTTGGAGGTGGCACAGGCGGAGATGGCGACAGTGGAGGTGCCGGTGGTGGTGGTGGCAGCGCCAATGAAGGAGACGAGTCGCAACAGCCGTTGGAAGCGCAAGCGAGCAAGAGCATCCCAGAATCGGACCCTCAACTGGCTCGGGGCCACAGTCCGAACGTGGGTCAGGGTCCAAACTTGGGCCCCGCCTCGATGCCCGACGATGGACTCGGTGGTGGGCATCCTTTGCCACAGCAACAGCACGCACACGGGCCAATGTCGATGAACATGGACGGCATTCCGCCGCACATGATGCCCGATCAGATGCCACCGAGAGACATGAGGCCAGGTTGGTACCGGCATTTCTCTCGCTCGTTTCACTACAACTGTTGTGTCTGTGGGATATGTTGCTGCTAGACCAGTTCAATGCTTGCTCCTGGATGTGTGTTTCTCTTCCTTGTCTCCGTGCACTTGCGCAAGAACCACTCAGGCGAATTTTTCAAACTAGGTCGATTCGCAGTTTTGCTTCCACCTGGTTACCACAGAACTTCGTGGACTCGCTGAAGTATATTTGGTTAATGAGTGCTGTAAGCAGTAGTACTTTCTGGTGCCAGTACGTAAAAGCAACGATAGCACGAAGGGAAAGGTTGGCATTCTGGCATTGTTTTTTGAAGCAAGAATTTTGGTGTCTGTCTGTGTCCGAAAAGAAAAGAGATGACAAGTATGCACACCTGGTTGCGCATGTCATCTCGTGTGGTTGTGACGCACGATTTTCTGAAACGAGGATTCTTCTGGGCAGAAGCGCAAGTAAAACTGCACGTGAAGTGTTAGAAGCCCTTTTCATTGAAAAAAATAAAGATCTTTGTGTAAGCGCCCCTTCAATTGCGTTGTTATCAAGCGAACATCAGTTTATCGCTCTAAGGCTATGACATTGATTAACTGTACGTTTTGATAATGTATGCTGTTTGGCCTTTTTTGGTGTGTGTGCGCACAATGTGTCCTGTATATATTCAAGCCTTCGAGCTATGAATAAATCAGTTGGAAGTGAGCGCTGTGTGTTTGATGCATGGGTGTGTGCGTGTGTGAGTCTACGTGTCAAGTTTTCGCGCTCTAATTAACTTTTCGAAATGCTCTACCAACTAGCCCAACAACATGTCTGTGTCCTTTTGTCTGCCAAAACGATATCCAGAATCCATGCTCCGACTTCCATGTTGGGCAAATAATAACAGCGTGTCCGGGTCCGTAAGGAGGGCTTCACGATAATTTGTGGTTTGCAAAGCTTGTATGGCCATTCGCCCTTTTTCAAATGCGGAACACTGCCACAGTAAGTGGTGAAGGTCTGCACGGCAGCGCAGCTCGCAGTGATTGCACATCACTGTCACAATATCTGGTTGTCACCGTTTTGCTAAAGAGTATGGTGTGTATGCAGAATTTGTGTAGACCTTATTAATGAAGACTACTTGGGAGCGTGAAAGCGGACATTTGCTGGAAAATAGGACTGGTGGGGTAACCTGCGCAATGCGTTTTTTACTAGCATGATGCAGGGACGTGCGTACGCAGTGCATTGTGGCTACCGAGGGAGCCATTTGACTTGAGAACTCATACGGGTTAACCCTGAGGGGTTGGGGTAGAGAAAGATTGGTCGACCCACCTGCGGAAGCAGCAGCGGTGTGTGCCGCCGTATTGCCCTCGGGCACACCGATATGCCCCGGCATCCAGATAATTTCTATTGACCTGTCAGCTTTTTCACGCCTACGAATGATACTTTGAATAGCAGCAGCTGTAGCATCCTCCGACATGCGGCGAAATATTTCCGAGTAGGCAATAGGAGGGGTAGAGAGTCGGATGAAAGCGATTTATCCCTTCTGTGGACCCGTACCGACAGTGTACTACTCCACGTGGGAATGCTCTGCCCCACAGGGCGTTCCTCCCATTCCCAGCCCCACCCCTTTTCCTCTCGGAAGTCTGCACTGCTCAGCTTACGCTGGCAGGAACAGCAGCAGCTGGTCCAGCGGGCTCGCAGGGTCGCGCAAGGCAATGGAGCCCTGGACTGAGGGCCCCACCCAAAGAAGGCTCAGTGTGCATTTGTTATTAATAAAAGTTTATTCTCTCTCTCCGAGTAGGCAGCGTGCGAGTCGGTAAAGATACGAAGGGGTTTCTGTATAGTGTATGGGAGGCTTGCAGTCGCTCCCCATATGGCAAGTAGTTCGACATGCATAGGGGTACCGTTCGGTTGATGGCACCTGCATGCCCCAGTGTACTCGGTGGTCTGCGCACAGATCCATGCTATACAAGCTTCGCCGTCGGAGAGGGCAGCGTCTGTGTATATGTCTATGGTATCTAAGCTCGCTTCCCTGAGTTGTCGCGTGGCAAGAAACTGACAGGCAGTATTATTGTGACGAGATATGAGGCGATGAAACAGTCGAGAGGCGATTGGAGTTTCCCATGGGGGTAATGACTGATTAAGAAGAGATGCATCATCATGCCGCTGGCAATCCCAGGTCAGAAAGCAACGACCTTGCGACGTGTTTTCCAGCCGGATGTGGTGTCGAGTGCGGGCTTCACGAATGACGTCTTGCAGAGGGAGCAAGCCCCCTGCGCCTTCAAGGGCGGATATCTTAGTGTGTTTAGGGAGCCCTGCGATGGTACGGAGAGCCCGATGAAGGCGTTCCAGATTTTGGATGTCCGTTGGAGAGAATGTGTTTATGGGTGTGCCGTACAAAATCTTTTCAACGGACGCAGCTCTTGCGAGAGTGCGACAGGCTTGTTGTCGTGCACCTCAGTATTTGTTGGACAGACGACGTATTATATATAACGTGGCTGGCCATGCTTGCCGCAGTTCACGTACCCACTTTTGTGGGCTGTTGCAGCCTATTAGTAAACCTAAAACTGATCAGCATTAATACTTCTACAATAGTCAATTAGAAAGCATAATTGCATATACCTGAGGCACAATAGCAACACGTCAATATTCTGTGGCATGTCCCTTTATCCTAAAGATGGCATACAGAAGTGATTCTAAGGACCGTAGCGTTTATCACGCTGTGCTGGCAATGAAAAGGCAAGTGTTTCCAACGCTTTGCTAAGACGAACCAGTGGTGGCACCTACCCGTCGCTTTGCGTTATATACCTTATCGCCTCCGAGACGGGTGTGCATGCCGCGCGCTTGCGATATCAGAGGCCATTCTTCGTTTTCCAAGATAACTAACTGACATATAGCGCTCATTTATCACCTGCCTCGTTACGCTCGTTTGCCTCCACTGCACGCATCGGGGCATTCTAACGCAGCGCCTCCAGAATGCCATTCACCGATTTGCTCATGCAGATAATCAAATAAACGTTTTGTTCACTCTCTCCATACGCAAGACTATTGTCTTTCAACGACATTTGCAGTGAAACATGCAGATACGGGGTCACTTTTTCCCCCCTTTTTTTAGAAATCTCTATTTTATCCTGAACTCATACCCTTGTCACTCCGGCATTTGGAAGGCCTTCTAAACGATAATCTACTGGACTCAGTAGTCAAGCTCGAGCAGCTGTACAAATCTTTGCGAAGGTCGTCCAGTCAATTGTCTATCATGTCAATGGAACACTCCACAACTCTTAAAATTTTGATAGCCATTGAGCAATGGAAGCAGAAACGGAGCAAACGTGCCCTCTCATTTATAGCATGTTCACTCATACTTGAAAAAAATTTTAATTAGTATGTGATCAGTATTGGTGAGTGCCATGGATTACAGTGAACTGTGGAGTTTTCTGGCATGATTGAAGCAGCAGGGTTACAAGTTCCATAAAGGTCAGTGTACAAAAATATCGAAAATTTTGGGAGCTGAAACACTTCAGCGTTTGCTTTTTCAGACTTTCTGTCCAAACTGCAGATCTGAAACGGCGTTAATTGAAGCCCTACTTCTGCTGCGTCTATTATAACATAGGGTCGAACTAGCACTCTTGCGAGTTCATCCACTTGAGTTCGTAGCCAAGTCCGAAAGGCAGCTTTGCAGCAAAACTGAAGTGTGATAGGTGAGACGTATTGAAAATGTGAAGGGGCCATTGTCATGACAATGTCAATTTGGATAAACACCAGAAATACTCAGAGATGTGAAGGGTGGAGGTGGTAAACTCACCAGCATGGCTTAATTGCTGACGACGTTTATGACAAGCATCTTCCGCTAACTGCTTCGTAGGGCTTGTAACCTAGTGCAGTAGTATGTGTACTGCAGGCATATAACAGGTGATATACAAACCATGCTAGCTACGCAGCGGCAGCGTAGAGTGTTCGGGATATGAGTGACACGGTCATAACTAAAATGCATGCTTATTGTGTGTTGCACGTAAATTCTAATCAATGTTGCGAGGTAAAGCAGTGCCAGACGTGACGTGCCTTTCCATTCTGTGTGACACAGTTTCATTAATTTTTGCTTGTAAACTGTGGTATGTCTTGGAGCTTGATGGGGCAGAGGACATCAGCGCCGTGTGGTCTCAAAAATAATTTAGTATAGTTTAAAGTTTGACACATTTGAGAAGGCACATGCAACGGAGCTGGAAAAAAATTTTTTTGCCAAGAACGTGCCTGATGTTTTAGGCTGGAGGCGGGGGCAGTCATGGCGACTGTTGCGAGAGTGACCTTTGCCCATGTCATTCTCTCATTGACAACCATATGCCATTTCCTTTCACTCACTGTCATCACTGTATCAACATCTTACACTTTGTATTCTCTTTAGCTTCTGTTTGATTCTTGCATAGCTTGGGAAGCAGTGTAGTCGATGAACATGCAAATTGTATCAAGATAAATTCTACTTAGGATGACGATCAAAACAATCACTTTCTTCATACTTAGTTGGAAAATATTTTAGATCTTCACAAACATCTTGCTTCACACGAATCGCAGCATGTACAGTACTCACAGATTGAAACACAGCATTGTTTCTTTTATATAGCATCTACCACAAGAAATTGCTCATGAGAACTCGTGCCACTGCAGATCTGGCTGCTCAAGGTTATGTTGGCTCCAGTGTAAGCATTCAAGTCAAATTTGCTTCGATATTACACAAACTCTAAAAGCAAGAAGCTGAGGTACATGCATTACTGAGCCCTAAATTTTCGTGCTTCAGTTGGTGAGTACTGTACCGTCGGCCGTAAAAGTTGACAGGATCTGCAGCATGAGGCGGAGCAATGGAAAACTACATTGCTGCGTCAACTGCCATCACTGGCATGGTGTTGAGGCTATCGGCCATGGCCTCTGCAATAAGATCCTGCAACTTGGTGTGTTGCCAGAGCTAATCATGGAGGCCACTACTGATAGCCTGAATACTAAGCCATTTAACAGTGACTCGACGATGCAAATTTTTTTTGTCGTTACTGCTCGCGCTGCAGATCCTGTAAAGTATTGCTGCTGACAGAGTATTTTTCTTAATAAACCTGTGCTGCTTGCAAAGGGAACTTGCTGCTGCTGTCGCAATAAACAAGTCACAAAGCCACGGGAGTTTCTAAAACGTGGTGATTCCTTTTTATTTTTTCCTGGCTTAGGTGGCATGAACCACGGTTACGGAGGCCCCATGCACTACCCGGGTGATTCATACGTAGGCGATTCATACGGGGTCGATTCATACGGGGGCGGCGGCCACATGGGTGGCAGGGGTCACATGGGCGGCGGTCACATGGGTGGTGGTGGGCCACCGTACATGGGCAACGGACCTCCACCACCGATGTCGCACTTCGGACCCCAGGGACCGCCCCACTACGGCATGCCGCCCGGCTACGACCACCACCCACCACCACCCGGGTACATGCATCACGGAGGTCCCCCGCACGGCCAGTACGGTGGCATGCCACCTCATGGAATGCATGGTGGGTAGTTTTTTTCGGTATTGCCTCTCCGTCTGTTGCCTGCATGCTCTCAGAGGAAAACAGTGGCTCTTTACTCGATTCCGTTCCTAGCCGGCAATGCTCTCAAAGCTGCATAAGTGTTGCGTGGGCATTGAAAATCTTGTGTTGTAAGCCTTGTGTGGACATCAGAAGTCTGTCACAGCAGCTTGGCAGGTAAAGGTGTTAGATTCCTAGATAACGCAGCCACAGTTCTTTGAGGACAGAATGCAGAAGCACCTTGTATTTCAATTGGTGCATGTTAGACAACTCCAAATGTACAAGGTGAACAGGTGCTTGACTCAAAATCAATCTAAAACTGAATCGCGTGCTCATTGCACGGACAGAAGCAGTCTTTTTTGCTTAGAATGATGGAGGGCTCAGCTGAGAGCTGGCATTTGGGGTGTCTTGACCTCTCTCTTGTGTGCCCTGTCTCTTTGACACGTGTCTTCCTGCCTTCCAGGTTCTGTTCTTCGCTGGCTACAAGACTTACTCCCGTATTGAGAAACGCTCTTTGACTTCAACTCGACTTGCCGCCACCTTCAATGCAGCACAAATGCTTTTTGAACGAGCAATCTTTAGTCGATGCCAAGGCAGCGGTAATGCATTTAAAACGCATTGCCTTGATGCAGTGGCAAGTCAAGTTCAATGAAAAAGCATTTCCATATACGGGGGGTTAAGCTCGTAGCTAAATTTAAAAAAAAGGCAGCTTTATAACTGCGAAAACGGTTAGGTGTCGGAGTACAGCGCATTATGTGTCTTTACTTTGTGGTTCAGTCGCGTACTTGTGCACGTACGCAGCCCTGCCATTTCTACTTTTCTATTTCAGTCACTGTTTGTTCTTTTGATTCATTGACCGAAAGCCCCTAACTCCTGCTTGAAATGTTGCAGGCTTCGACCCTATGGACAACGACCGGCCTTACTACGACGACTACGACATGAGTGAGTCAATCAATCAATCAATCAATCCATCAATGTTTCTTTATTAGCATCAGAGCTGTACATTGTGAGTAAGTATGCAGGAGGAGGTCCCAAGGTAGTAAACCGCAGGTGGGACCTCCTATGTTAATACAAAGATGAAGCTAAAATACGAATAACGAAAGAGCAAGTCACAAGAACATTTTGAACTTTCTTGCTCTCAATAATTTTTTGCTATCAATGCTCTCAGTAAAGCACTTACTTATTCAGGTGTTTATCAATTCGCATGAACTTTTTTTTGTAAAGGTAGTTTCACTGCGGTGAAGGGCTGCTGAACCGTGAAAACATTTATTCAGGAGAAATCCGCACTGCCATGAAGTTTCACTTTAAAGTTAAATAAACGCCCTGCCGCCATGGTCAAGTGGTTAAGGTACTCGGCTGTTGACCCGCAGGTCGCGGTATTGAATCCAGGCTGCGGCTACTGCATTTTCGATGTAGGCGAAAATGCTGTAGGTTTGTGGGCTCAGATTTGGGTGCACGCTAAAAAACCCCAGATAGTCGAAATTTCCGAAGCCCTCCACTATGGCGTCTTTCATAATCACATGGTTGTTTCTGGATGTTAAACCCGACATATCAATCAATAAGAGTTAAATGAACATATCACTCCCCTGCATTTCCGATGGGGGCGGAAATGTTGTAGGCCCGTGTGCTCAGATTTCGGTGCACGTTAAAGAACCCCAGGTGGTCGAAATTTCCGGAGTCCTCCACTACGGCGTCTCTCATAATCATATAGTGGTTTTGGGACGTTAAACCCCACATATCAATCAATCAAAACATATCACTTCCACATCAATTCATAATTTTTGAAGTTTAAAAGCTTGCTATACTGGCATATAAACTGTAATTTTTATAGTAAATTTTAAAACTTATTTCACAGGTTACTATTTACATTTTTACAAAAGTCAAATGCTGCTACTATTCAAAGTTGTTTCCACTTCTTTTGAACCGAAAAATTAGCATATACACAAGCTTTGTTAAACTTTTTAAGAAATATTGTGCAGGTTGGTTAGTTCGTGACATTTATGGCTATTTTCCCTTAAAATACGGGATATGTACTTTAATTTGAATATTATGCTTCAGGTGATAGTTGAGTTTTTTGTTTGCTATTTTGAGAAATTTCGACAGTAAATATTCATAAGTAGCTTCTGCATTTCTCGCACGTTACTTGAAGGGGCCTTGCAACCCATTTCCATGTAGCCATCGTATCGCTTCATTAAAACTAGCTTGTTGCCTCACGAATCGATCGCTGCAAATATTTTTAGAATCAGTCTAAAACAAGCAGAGTTACAGAGATTTGTTACATTCTGTACTTGCTTTCTCTCTTCTCTCTGTAGAGCTTCCTATATGTACACTAGAGGAAATTCTGGCGCTAGTGTCTATGGGAGCTGTAATGCATGACGCTTCAGCGAGCATGAGAATTATGAGTAGTGCACGGATTTGTCTAGTCTTCGTACTTTACCTTCATTCTGGCTTCACAGGGTTTGAAGCTGCTTTGTCACGAAATGACAATCGGGAAATGTTCAGCAGTTGCGCTGCGCCACCTTAATTTTTTAGGCTTATCATTTCAAATCAGGTTACGAAGTTCAAAAGAGCTCGTCGTTCTTTTCTTCGAAACAGAACCAAAACACAGCAATAAACGAAGCCACAAGTTCGATTCGCTGCCCTCAAGTACGAAGGCGGGGCAAATTCCTGTACTATTCATCGCATCGTCCCCACAGCCCCCGAACAATCGCAGTGCCTGAGTCCCCTCTAGTTTTTAGGAAACTATGCATCTCTCGTCCCGACGAGTCCACTGGCAGCTAAGCAGGCAGGGATAGCCGTGTGGAAAGAAGCTGCATCACACACAACTTACTTTCAATGTGATAGCGAGCACGTGGCGCCCTACCGTGGTGAGCGCAGTAACCATAGGGCTACGATACTCAAATCCGGGAAGTTGAGTATATGGCTGGGACCTTTGGTTACACAGCAGTCATTTGTACAAAAAAGAGAGAGCGACTTTTAGTGGACTTTGAGAAATTCCCGGCCCGTGCTGTGAAATTCCTGGTCTGCGCAAGCTTAAAAAGTGTTGCCTGGCCGCTTTGAAACTATGAAAAGGAGTGCATCTTGGCCAACTCTCCCTATCTGGTTCTCACCCTTATTTCTGCATATT
This sequence comes from Rhipicephalus annulatus, assembly GCA_013436015.1. Taxonomy (NCBI): domain Eukaryota; kingdom Metazoa; phylum Arthropoda; class Arachnida; order Ixodida; family Ixodidae; genus Rhipicephalus; species Rhipicephalus annulatus. Next base: position 113,369 of record WOVY01003528.1, on the reverse strand, counting down.
GTCTTTTAAAGATGCAAGATCCCGGCAGGACTATGGCAACTTCTACATCGACTCGGAGAGCATGCCTCCTCGTGGTGACATGGTCCATCCCAGTGCCGGTACTGAGAAGAATGCAGTTTTTACACATAATTGCATGTGCACGTGTGTGTAGCGTACGCTGTGGGCATTTATTCAAAATGTAACACACCTTTTCTTGAGGCACCTGTTGTAATCGAGGGCACTGCCATTATAGTGAAAAAAAAAAAAAACAATTCCCCATTAGCCTGACAGAAAACGTAAGATTAGCAAGCTTTAGTGATGGGGACGTTGTGGCCATAACAGCGTTGTGTATGTTGTAACAACACGTTTTGCATAGAACGCTTGTGCATAATTTCCGCTCGTTTACACAATGTGAAACATGCGTCGCAGATGCCGTGTGGGCAGTGCCAAAGCTTGCTTTTACAAGTCTTTTTTTCTTTTCTTTTTCTTGTCAGGAGAGCTCAAGTCACTACTAAATGGCAGCATAAAAAATTTGGGAAACTTTGACTCGTTAGGTTGCATGCCGCTACGAAGTTTAAGGGCGAGCTGTTGGTAGTACATGTTGACCCCAATCTTTGATTCTTAAGGGGAGATGCGGTTTAGAAAAAAAGGTACCATTACTATGCAGCCTAGGGCAATGAATTTTTTTTGTATATGTAGGCTTTTATGCTGATTTCAAAAATCTAAATAATTTTATATAAAGTTGCACTTTTTTCATGCCATGACAATTTATGAAGTATAGCTCTTCTTAAACAAACGTTTTCCGGTGCTAAAAATTTGTAGTTCTGAGCCATAATTGGCTCATATTTCTCTACTTTAGCTGTAGAATGCAAATAACTATCAATAAAGTGCACATAAAACATTTTAGTAGAAAAAAAAATGTAATGTGGGAGTTAGAATTCTCAGCCTCTAATAAACGCCTCCTTTAGGTTTGTAATAAATATGCAGGCTGTATCAAGGTTTAAAAGCAGATAACTTGCACCCTTTACATGTCAAAGATTATGTGGGCAAAATTTCATTCCAATAAGGCTATCTGAACTGCCAAGAACATGATTTTCTAACTCACGAAGTTGCCCCATAATAGACCTTGAGAAAAACGCATTTTAAAGGCATAAGTGAAAGGTCATCTATGCAGCAAAGATATGTTTTTAAGATGATTTTTTCCATTATGAGAGCTTGGCAATCATTGTTATTTTGAGCCGGTGGCTTTAGTGAACCCCTCACGCGAAATGCAATGGCAAGCAGCCAGGTGAGAATACCCAGAAGACTCTAGACAATGAGCTCATCTTAGCTTTTTATAACCAGCTTGTGCTCTTTAAAAGCAATTTTAACCTACTTTGAGTTTAATTACAATTTTCAGTTTTTTTTTGTGTAGAAAAAGTAGAGAAGCTAAACTTGTAAAAGCAAATAAAAACAGAAATGTGTAATATTGAAAAAAAAAAACTTGTTTTTCGACACACATCTCCCCTTAATTTTATGATATGTAGCACGCAGAAATAGGAAAAGTGTCGCACTGCCATAAAGCCGGGCGGTTGTGACCAAGGAGGAAATGTGTACATGGTTTGCACATGCAGCGTTCCTTTTAACAGTAGGCTAGACCATACCGCCGAGGGCTTCACGGCCAATCGCCATCTGTCGATGGGGCTCGTCTGTGGCTTTGAATCAGTCTCCCTACTCCAGGGGGAATCGTGCGACCTGACGGGAGTTTTCACAGGGTGTGCACCGCCCACCCTCGCAACGTCGAGGTGGATCACGTTCCTCTCGTTCGTGCGCTTCCTTTGCGCACCGTGGAATCTGCTGCGTGTTCTGGACGAGTACTACTCTCGCCCGATGCCACAGCGTAAGCCTTCCTCAGGCAGCACACTCCTGAACAACCCCCACTGTCGCGACATGGGAGGGAGGGGGGTGGCATGGCCTTTTCCCCCGCCCATCGTGTGGGGATGGGCAACGGGTATTTTGGTGGATGGCGAAGGCACTTAGACTTGCCTGCAGGGCCTGGCCTACTTGACCCGCGCCATCCTCCCCCTGGGTTTGTCCCCATGAACTCTCAAGGGTACATGCCACCGGAGCTGCCCCCGGAGGCCCTGGAGTGCCTGGTGCCCACCATGCCGTACTACGAGCTGCCCGCAGGCCTCATTGTGCCCCTCGTCAGGGTACGTGGCCTCGCCTTTTGCACTTGGGCCATGTTTGCAAAAAAGTCTCTGCAGTGGGTGCTATCGGGCATTTCATCGTAACATTTGGCTGTACACTCAAGCCTCGATGTAATGAAATATCGATTATAACAAAATAAATGAAAAAGTTTTCTAATATAGCATTTGGAATATACATTTATAATGAATTTTCGGATATAAAGAACTTAATTTTCTGTAAGATGCAACATCGTTATGATGAGGTTTGAGTGCAATTAGATATTTAAGTTCGATTTCCATGATCATACGACATGCACTTCTATAGCACTGCATATTGAGTGACAAGATGGAGTTCAGACAGACCACTTGGGCTGCTAGTTCAGGTGTGCAAGCTTAATGTTTTTATTTGTCTAGTTGATCCGTTGCTTCACCCGCACGTCTTGTTCTCTGGGCTTGTGCATGAAGCTCGATGACAGCGACTACAGGCCGCTGGACCCCAAGGAAATGCGGCTGCCTCCACCAGCGCCCCCCAGCGAGGCCCTGATGCAAGCCGTGGAGATGTTCTACAGTCCACCTTCTCACGAGCGGCCGCGTAACAGGTTAGTCTAACACGCTATTTCTGCACTGCTATACTTCCAGTTCTGCACTTTATTGATTTGAAGGGTAGCTGTGATTGGAGCCAATTACTGCATATCTGACAAGTTAGTGCATAATCACAGTTTGTGCTATCATGGCATTTTGTATGCTGTAAGCGAGCCATATAATGTTCTGTATGGTGTTACAAGAGGCCCCGGGGTCTCTTGGGTAGCAGGACGTCAAGACCAAAGGCCTGGGCTGGAAACATCCAGGCAGCAGCAACGCAAAAGACAGCCGGAGAAAAAAAAGAATGTTTAATTCATAACGAAGACAGTTCACGAACAAAGCATGTGGACAAGGAAGCCTCCATTTCTAAATGCGCCAGCCTTTTGTAAGCACCGAAACGCTAGGGGGCGAAGGGGGCAGCTCTGGTGCTCTGATGCATCAAGTGTCTGTACGAGGTACGCCAGCAAGGGAGAGAGCACTGTGAAGGGGTGCGCACGTTCAGCACATTAATGATGCTAGGTTCTGAGAAACAATCCCTGGTGGTCATGCTCGGGGTCCAGCCTGTGAGAACATTCGCAATGGTAAGTAGCATCACACCTTTATCAAGGGCCATAGAATCAACACAGGTACAGGTTCGCAGTTCAATACTTCTGTTGCCTGTGATTTCCATACTTTGTTGTCTCTTTCCTTTAGGCTCAGACTGTTTAGAGCTCTATAGCACTACAATATTATCTGCTCGATGATTAACTAAGAATTCAGTACAAGCTCTGTTCACAAAATCTGGTTGACCTGCCCTTCACCTGTGTTAGAGTTAAAATTTTGTAGAGCCCATTGCCGGGCTAGTCAGTTAGGTTTCGAAATTCGCATGGCCCATCACAACACGACTGGGACTGTGTGTGTCCATCTCATTTCATGTTGTGTGAATTATGAATCTGTGAGCGAGCCATGCCAGCTAGTCTCTCCTTTTCCCCACCTTATGACAAATATTCTGCATATGTACTTCAGAAATCATAGCGCACTAAATGAATACGGGACAGGATGAAGACAGCAGAAGTTCTTTCCACTTTTTATGTTGCGTTCTGTTCGTTTAGTCCACTATTGTTTCTAGAGTAGGATGAACTGCCAACACACCTAAACTTTTTCCTATTCTACATATGCCCTTTCGTCCTTGGTGTTCCCCTTTTGATCACGTCTGTCAGCTGTTCCTCATAAATGCGTATTGTTCTTTTTTCAGCGAGGGATGGGAGCAGTTGGGCCTGTACGAGTTCTTCAAGGCCAAAAGCCAGTACGTTCGCAAGCGGCCCTCGTCGGACGACGAAGGAGACGGGTACAGTCGGGGCCGCAGTGACCGGGACGAGCAGCAGGAAGAGCGGAGAGCCAAGGCCAAGGAGATTGAAGACCAGATTAGAGACGACATTGCCCGGCGCAAGTACCGCGAGAGCAAGAGGTGAGGAACGGTGCACGTGTAGGGCTCCTTTTTCAGGTGACCAGATGTTAATGTTCCCAGTGGCGGGACTCAAGCGAAGCTTGTGTCACTTCGTAAGTATCGTTGGTATTGTAGGTGTGACCGAAAAAGAACCTAGCGCCCGCTGGTGCAAAGAATTACAGCCCTCAAAGATACACTGATCGCTTGCATATGTGTATGCACCATTTTCCGATGATCAGTATCTTGATTGTGAGCTTCCTTGCACTCGAAAATTACTGATAAGGCAATCTCATCATGTATTGCGGTCACTTGTCACTTCACATTGCCGCGTATCACTATTGCATGGATGTGAACGCATGGTCGTCGTACTAGTTACTTGCGGAAACCAAAGTGTTGTGCTGCTAAACACGTGGATGACGATGCGTATCCCAGCACGGAAGAATGAAACAGTTAGAAGGGAGCATTGCACAATGCAATAGGAAGTAAGAAATAAAGAACAAAAGTGAATTAGTATGTCAGGCAAGCATATGCTAAGCTTTGCTTGCGCTAATTTTTACGATAGGGTGAGAGCTCCTGAATTTTTGGTGGTTTATGTTATTCTTTCTGATATTCTTGTAAAGAGCTCATACACAAAAGGTAGGCTTTGTCAACTTCAGCACATTTCTCCAAAGAGCTAAACTGTTGTGAAGCCACATCTGCTGTAGTTCGCATTTGTCAATTGAGAAGGTGCCATAATTGTGACAAGAGGATGTGGATGGGTTTAGTTCCTAGTGGTTTGATTTCTAGCATTTTAATGGGGCCGAAAATCAAGATCATTCATATACAGTCAAACCTCGATATATCGAACGGCGCGGCAATCCCGAAATAGTTCGATATATCCAGAATTCGATATAAAAAAATCACGAAAAAAATTTGTCAGCAGCTTGCTGAAAACAACCAACGGTCAAGCGTGGTGCAGTAAATACTCACTTGAAGATTCAAACATAGTATTTATTGTGTTGGTTTAAAATATTGAAAAAGAGTAGCCTGCTTTTTGTTGGCCATGGCATGTTTGACGACTGCGTCCTCAATATAGTCCAGGTGATCCATAAGTGATAGTGCCTTCAATCGCGCCGCAGTGGGAGCGGGGCACCATCAGCGCTTGCGGGATCCACCTCGGCAGAGTCTTCATTTGGCTGCTCAGCAGTAGCTTTGGCGACAATCTCCACATCCGTGAGCTCCGCCGTTGTGAGCTCCGCCGTTCGGAGTTAGGCCTGTCGCGCACCACAGCGCGCGACAGGCCTAACTCCGAACGCACGAACACAGCGAGCACAACGACCGATGCCTGCCGATGCTACGGGGGAGTAGCTTGCAACAAGTGCGCAGTGTGCCGTTGACACCATAGAGACAGCAACGACTGCAAGCTGCAAGGCTGCGGCGCGCGTACGCCACTACCTTAAAAGTGGTGCTCTCGGCGCCATCGATGTGTGCAGCATTTGTAAACGCTTGCCGCTCTACCGCTACTTTTGAGAGTTGCGGGAAAGCTCGCCGCCTGTCACTGGAGTGTGGGCGGTTCGGGGTGGCTGAGTTCGATATATCCATTATATGTCAAACTTTGTTCGAAAGAAAAAATCAATAATGCATGCGATTTCCCGCGTGATATAGGAACCGTTCGATATAGGCAATAATTCGATATATCCGTGTTCGATATATTGAGGTTTGACTGTACTTAGATTTGGGTGCATGTAAAGAATGCCTCGTAGCCACGTTAATTTTAAAGCCCTGGCAAAATTAAGTTGTCAGCTGACAGAATTGTGGCACCTGAAGGGAACTTCCTGCCACTTCCACGCACTGAAAACCATCGGAAAGCAAAACTACAAGCATGCGAGTGTACGTGATCGGTTTAAAAGATCACGTGCATAATCGTCGTCATCATTTTGAGCATCGTCATAATCATCACCATTTTGAACATCATTGTCATCTTTATTCACTCCCGCCTCTGGTCACATGACGTGCATGGCTACTACTGCAACCAACAGTAGAGCCCGCTTATAACGAACCTGAGCCTGACGTGGCGTCCGTTCGCTGTATCCCGAAGTTCATAGTAAATGAAACACAGCTTTTAAAAGTTGCGAGTGAAAACACAAAAGTTTTTGCCCAAAAAAAGTCTGCGATGCACGTGTGTCAAAGAGCAGAAGCGATGAGGGCAATGTTGAGTTTATTTAAAACGGCAGCGTGCTGTGACATAAGCTGCATGAGGCACTGGCTCCAAAGTTTCGTCATTCTTGCAATTCGATTCCTCCAAATCGCTCTTGCCGCAAACTTAATTCACAATGTCCTAATTCGTGCACGGTTCCGTGGTGTCGGCATCATCATCATCATCGGCCGTAATTAAACCATCGCAACTTATATTTCACCCGCTCTACCACGTCGGAGTCAACGACGCGCGGCCACAAAACGCCGCCGGAGTGGTCCCGTTCGGAAGCTTCAGGCTCGGCATTGGGCCTGACGTCGACCTCATGAAAACAGTTTTGTAGCCGTCACCACCGCTCACGAAATATTTACCATCTCCACAGCTGAATACTGGGATGCCCGATGCGGCAAGTTAACTGCCAGGTGGTAAACAGCAATGAGAAAGCGCTATGCAATGCGGCACCTAACGCGCGGATTACGCCCAAGCCAAGCGGTCACACTTTCGACATTTTGTTGAGCGGCAGGAAAAAGCGTGCAAAGACTCCCGTCCTACATCCTGACCACACACGCACACCGAAAACGAGCAAGAAGCGCACACGCAACACACATGCCAGAACTCGTGGTACAGCTGTGGGCCCGTTTATAGTCAGAAAACAAAACTTCTGAATTCGAGTCAGCCTGGTGCTGGCGTTGGTGGAGACGGGGTAAGGAGTTGTGTCAAGAGAGATGAGCCGATTTGCGAGAGATGGGCGAGGAATTGCGATGGAGTGAAAAAGAGGGGAGGTTGCGGCGGTAAGGCGACCTTGAAAACCAAAACACGCGGGAAGCAGGCAGGTTGGGCAGCTTCCTTGAAAGGTCCGCGCAACTCGCTCATAGAATGCGCAAGCAGAGGTCTAAACATGGCCGCCTGGATCGGCGCGCGCGGCGGTGTTCAAAGAATCGGCGGCCGTGGTCAAAGAATTCTTTTGTTGCGCTGGCGGCTTTGCATGGCCTCACCGACTTCGATATTTTGTGATTCGTTTCGCGCAAATTAAATGCCGTTTTTACGCTTCTGCACGCGTGCGGAGGGCATGCTGACCTGAGTGCAAAGGGAGCGAGAACAGGTCCTGAACATGAAAAAAATCGTAAATGGTGGGCGGGGTAGCGTATGCGCGTACACTAGAACGATACGATAAGACAAGACGCAGACGATCAGATACAGACGATGTTGGCAAATGGTCTCGTCACTCCAGGCTGGTGACGCCAACGACAGTACCAGCGATCAAAAACAGGGGAGATGGCCGACCGGCCTTCGAAAGATCGGTGGCAGTGTGAAAACACAGGCCTCGTCTTGCTCACAGTAGCGGGTGGAGGAGGGGGGGGGGGGCAAAGGATAAAAGGGTGGGAACAAAAAGCGGTAGGGGAGAGCGGCAATTAGAGGGACGCAAAGGTAGGGTCGGCATTTAGCAATAAGAATCTATGGGCACCTCGCCGATGCCTCATCCATGGTCGAAAGTGGTTTCCCGGGAAGTCGGCAGAGTGCCGACTTCGTTCACTGTAACAGATAGGCGGCTCTCGGAGACGTTCGTTGTAAGTGCGATTTTGTGTCATTGAAACAATGTGTATTGTTTTAAGCGAAAGTTCGTTTTAACTGGGGCCGTTCTATGTGGACTTGACTGTACCATGGCAATGACGACAGCACAGTGTAGACCGGGACAGCTTCGCTGTAAAGATATAGGAAATGCACGTGCCACTAGATGCCACGTCTTTAAACTTAACTAAGTAATGGAAGAATTGCCGACTGGCTGTGTTGGTTCAGCTTATATAGAAGAGCAAGGCAAGATGTGACAACAGTAAGGGATAGAAGCGAACACGATGCACACGCATGGAGCGGCCATGTGTTGCTTGAAACGTACTGTGTGTTGTTTGTATGGTGTAGCACTATGTATTGCTTGATATGTTTATGACGGCTGCAGCTTGGCTCTAATGCCAGTGAGTTTTCCTCAATCATGTTCCAGCCCCCCAAGTGCAAGGCATGAAGAGGAGCCTAGAAGAAAGAAGCGGAGTCGCAGCCGATCGGAGTCCCGGTCCCCGCCGAGGCGCAGCAGACGGTCACGGTCACTCTCGAGGTCACACTCTCGGTCAAGGTCCCGGTCGCGTTCACAGTCTCCCTTGAGACGGCGCTCTCCGGAACGCAGTCCAACACCTCCTTCTTTTTTGTAAGTTTTGTTTTTAGCCTTTGAGTGAGCATCTAGCAACAGCAATTAAGGGGGGGTAGGGGGCGGCATAGAGTGTAAAAATACGATAAGAACCGGAATATAGGTCGACCCCCCCAAACTTTAAATCTAAAAAAAAAATCACAAAGTAACGCGGCGCACCCTTACCTTGGTAAATACACGACACAACCAGCTGCACTGTGTTGAAATTTTTTTTTTATTTGAACACTAATCTTATGTAGTTAAAACACTAGATCGCCACAAAGTGCTGTCACTCAGACTCGTCCGAACTAAAATCCGACAAAGCCTGCTAATATACGGAATCATCGACCACGCTGCTTTCCCTGCACATCTCCCTGAACTTCAAGTCATTGCAGCGGTTGAAATTGCGAAGCCATCGATTGCTTAACTTGAAGTCCTCCACATTCATCTGAAGCGTGAAAACCTCCGCTTTCTGCTTCAGGGTGTCGCCTGAGACCGGGGATTTTCTATGGTATTGAGTCACGAAAAGCACTTCGTCAAACTTCAAATAAACACCCTGACTCACCTTTTTTTTTTTAAAACCCCAGTTGATTTGGCAGTCACTTTCTAGATCCTCTCCCTACTTTTCGTGAAGTTCGAAACAGTTTGCTTTGAAATTCCGAACTCCCTCCCAACTTCTGCCTGCGACCAGCCACTAAACTTGTTTGTTGATGGTGGCTTTCTTTTCCATCGCAAGCCTACGGGGGAGATTTGTGGGCTTCAAAGGCGTGGGCGAAGACTAAGAAACAGTAGGTGCCATCGCTCTAAGCGGTGAACTTGTTTGACGAAAAGCGCAGCTTCAAATAGCTAGAAACTTGGTGGATGCTGGAGATTGGGAAAAGTGAAGGCTAAAGATAGCGCGCAGCAGCACACGATCTACCACAGAGCTCAGCTGACCAAACAGTGTGTGAAGGAACACAGTGGGGTTTGACTACATGTTTGAGTAACCTACGGCTGGCAATGGATTGGCGCGCGCTAGATTGCGGCTGCTTCGAGGGTTTGGCAGCCATGGCGCGGTGCTGCTGGCCACACCTGCGATGCGAGTGCGGTGAGTTCGAGGATATGAAAACAACGAAAATGGTGGCATTGATAGTGACTGAGTCTGCGATCAGTGGTTAAATGTCTGGAAAATCAGATGGCGAAGGCTGTAAGCGACTGAAATTTCGAACTATTTAATACATTTGCTGGTTGGGAAAGTTGGCGATGTCACAGATGAGTCCGAGAAATCGGGCATGTCTGGAATTTCTTACGTCGACTGTATACGGCACAGGTACTTGGGTCTGTGCCATCATTTGCAGAAATTAGAGGGAACTATTTCTTGTTGCCTTCCAGGCCACTTGTGCTATCAAGCTTGGCTCGCATGTTCTGTGGAGCCTTGACTAGCATTTTCCGACCATGCTGAAAGAAGTGTTGCAGGGATCATTTAGACTCTCTCTGTTATTTGTGTGACTACCACATAATTACATAGGTAATTTTATTTTTAAAGCGGCCCTGCAACACTTTCTGAGCATGGTCAGAAAACGCTGCTGACCGGTAGTGGAGACTTCCGACAACACGTGAGCCAAATATTATATCGCAGTTTTCGGCCTGGAATTAACAATAAATTATCAAATTCAGCTAAAAATAGCTTTCTCTTCTCTCGACATATCACGGAAAATAAGCCCAGTAAGCCCATCTATCAGCCATTGGCTGATTTGAACATGGCGCGCTCGGTTGTTACAGAGGTCACCGTAAGAGGCCGTCACTTGTCCACGCATGCGCGCACGATTGCACTGAAAAAGCCACGTATTTGAAGAAAAAAAAAAAGAAAATGCTCCAGGTCACAAAGCGCGGGTGACTTGTAGGCCCGTGTGCTCAGATTTGGGTGCACGTTAAAGAACCTCAGGTGGTCGAAATTTCCGGAGCCCTCCACTACGGCGTCTCTCATAATCATATGGTGGTTTTGGGACGTTAAACCCCACATATCAATCAAAGCGCGGGTGACGTTTTTTGCTTGCCCCTCCCATCCCATCCCTCCCTGCTCAGCTTCCAGTGCTTTCGTCAAAACGAGAGAAGAGAGAATGTGATTGCAGCGTGTGACAAATCTTTGTAACTTCGCTTGTACTGGACGGATTCCTAAAACTTTTACAGTGTTCAATTTGTAAAGTAATACGCTTTTCGAGTGAATTAATTTTATGGTTACTCAAAAAAGTGTTTCAGGGCTCCTTTAAAGACATGTGGAGTGTGTTTAATACAAAAAGTTTATGGTATAATGAAGGCACTCCTGAGGATCATTTCACTGTCACTGGTAGCTGTGACTAATCTGCAGGATCTAGAGAAGTTGGGGCAGTAGTAATTGTTTCTTATTAATACCTGTAATGAGGATTATAAATATGGTCAAAATTGTTTTTAAAGGATGTTTCGAAAAAGTGGTTATGTCTGCAGATAACAAAACAGTGGGGTGAAAGCATTGTTGTGGCTAAATACGATGCTTTGTCTGTGCCCAGTGGTTCATCTTATGGCGGTGACCCCAGAGACTCCAGGTTGGACGAGTCTAACAAGGGTCATCAACTCCTTCGTAAAATGGGTAAGTGCGTCGCTAAGTGTTACCACACTACCTAATGCTTAGTTCATTGGATCGAAACACAGTTTGTTTGTGGAAATGTAGGCTAATTGTACCTTCTTAATGATGTGTTTCAGCAGTAATTGTAATACTGTGCTGTTTATGCTGCTGTATAACTTTTATATGTTAAATATACCTCCGTGCGAAAACATTTAACGTACTACTTGCTTGATGTGTACAGCAACATGACATGATTATGGTGCCTAAAGCAGGTATTGCAAAAAATGGCAGCATATCCACGGAGTGAATGATGGAGAGTGCGGCGAAGCATTCGTCCGTCCATGCGTCCGTCTGTGTGACCGTCCATGCGTCTGTTTGTGCACCCGTCCCTGCGTTCTTTCATGCATCCGCCCCTGCGTCCGTTCATGCGTCCATCCATGCATCTGTTTGTGTGTCCGTTCGTTCATCTATTCAACACTCCAAGTCCCACCATCTCGCATCTTTTTATCATATATTCCCCATATAGAAGCACCGCCATTCAGCGGACATTCCAAGGACTAAACGAGAGGTGGCACACGCACACTTTCTTACGGCCTGCGCTTTGGGTCCACTTCCCACCTTTAACCACCTCGAGTTCATGGTATATTCTAGTTCACTGTATTCATGGCACTGCGACCAAACGCTCGCTAAACCTTTCGAAAACCAAGGAGGTTACGCCCAGCGAGTATAACGTAGCAACCTTTCCCTGTCAGATAGGGCTCAATTTACATGCCGATGGCTGCTAATGAGAAATGAGAGACAGGAGAATTCGGCTTTTACTTTCTTACGGCTTGCGCTTCGTATCTACTTCTCATTTTTAACCACCTTGAGTTCATTCATGGTATATACAAGTTCATTGTATTCATGGCACTGCGGCTCAACGCTCGCTAAACCTTTCTAAAGCTAAGGAGGTTACACCTAGCGAGTGTAATGTAGCATCCCTTTCTTGTCCATAGTGCTCAATGTACATGCCAATGGCTGCTAATGGGGATCGCAGCGTGCGCATTGACTAAAAGCCGAATGCTCATGTCTCTCATTCCCCATTAGCAGCCATTGGCATGTACATTGAGCACTATTTTTTATTGTTAAACAACGCACAGAAGAAATCTCTCACTGGCACCACCTTGGAGGTCAAGTGTTATACCTATTTCGGGTATGTGCCACTGGTGGTTACATACGAGGGACGCCCAAGCCACGCCATAAGGGGCTTCGCCCCTAAAATAGAATTCTGCCGACCATGCTAATGCAGAAAACCGCCACTACTAAGGGATCCCATCGCTAAGCACTGTGACGTCGAACTGCACTGCCGAAAATAGTGGACAGAACGACGTCAGTCCGACGTTTCTAGAACGTCGTTTTCTAGACTGAACAGTCTAGAAAACAACGTTATAAAATGTTGAAATCAAATCTGACATGAGGGGTCGAGTCCTTTTGTCAGTTACGCACGCCTCTTACATTCTGGAGTACTTTCTGGGGATTACACACTTTTGCTGGCACACTAGTTTATCTGAGTCGAGAAATACACGTGTTGACAGCAGAGTACGTTTACATTTATCTACTAGAAAAGGCAGGTCTCTCAGAGTGCGGTGATAAAAGCTTTCAAGTGCTGGGGTCTTTGCCCTTTTACGAAGGGAAAACAATAGAAGTTAAGGTGCGATCCCCCTCCCTCTTTCCCCGAAAGCAGGGAAAATTCCTTCTTAAATTTGTAAGAGTACATACGTCCATTGTGGTGATGGTGATAGACACTTGATATGTGAGGGGTAGATAGATAGAAAAGCTATGAACAATTGCTACAGATTGTATATAACAGTAATACCCGTGCCACACGGGCAGAGAAAATGGCATATACCCCCGAATGCCTTCAGATTTATTGCCATTTGCGCGGTGCCACACGGGCGAACGAAATGGCATTCGTCCAAATGCCATTCGCCACCAAATGCCTTCGCCAGAACTCAGTTGACTGAGAAATGCCTACTCTCGACGTCACATCTCGCAAAGTGCGATTTACCTTAAAGTAAATAAAACAAATCATATTCATATAAAAATAAAATTTCCTGTCTTTTATTTACACAAAACTCTTAAAAAAGTGCTTTGAACGTTATACGAAGAACAGGTTGAAATTAATTGAAGTTCAGTGTCCTGAAGCTGGCACATAATAACTCGTCTCTGCTCCAAAATTATTCGCTCTTGAGCACGATGCTTAGCACGGAAACACACAAGTGCTGCCGTGAAAAAATGAACTCTGCGAACATCATCTTCTGAGAGATGCGACAGGTGCGATGCGACAGACGCCATTTTCTATTTATGCTGTGGGTCTGACTAGTGTTGGCTTAGGTTGCTACGGTCGGCTGCAACGTCGTAAAACAAAGCAACAAACTAAAACTTAAAGCGGCGTAATATGCTTATTTCTACATTTAATGATTTGCTAATGTGTATGAAGCTTGTAAACGCTTGTTCGTTTTTTTATTGCTATTCACCCAATGCTCACTTGGAAGGTGCTGCGATCGACATCATCAAGTCAAATGTCATTCGCTTTGGACATGTAGCAGCGCCGCCGAAAAAAATGTCATTCGGGAACTGAAGGCCTTCGCCACCGAATGTCATTTTCTATGCCCGTGTGGCACGGGTATAAGGTCGACTCTCAGTAAACGAAACCTGAAGGTACTGGGAAAATGTGTTCCATTTAACAGGAGTTCCGTTCACTGAGAAGTGAACATGGGTGCAGAATACAAACCCGAAACCAAGCATTGCAGAGGCAGTAGTTCGATTTAAGCAGTAGTTCCGTTTAACAGATTTCCGTTTACTGAGAGTCTACTGTATTTGCATTTTCTTTACAAACTGACTTGGCACATCTGCAAAGCTATACATTCAAGAAATTTTGTTGTATCGTTCGTCTTGTGCGAGATGATAAGGAAGCCACTGTAATTTGCAGTCTCAAATCAAAGGTAAAGTAAGAGGTCCTATACATATTAATCAACAAATAAGTATATTGGTGGTGTCAATGTCAACCATGAATTTTTGATACTTGTCTCATTCGAAAGACTTACCAACTCTAATCAACACTCTGTTTTTAGGTTGGGGAGGGGCCGGTCTCGGTGCCTCCGAGCAAGGCATTCAAGACCCAATCCATCCGGGCGACGTCCGAGACCGCCAAGACCTCTACAAGGGCGTCGGCATCAACCTTCACGACCCGTACGAAAACTTCCGCAAAAGCAAAGGCCAGGCATTCATCAACAGGATGAAAGCACGGACGGAAGACGTCAAGTGAAGACGACATTGCTTCTCCTCTCGACCTGCAACAACCATCTCGCGCAAACTCACAATCGTCAACTTCCTTATACTTGCCAGACGAAGTTTAGGACTTTGTATGCGTGTCCATTTGTTGTTGTCCCATCTAGTGAAAGATTCCCCCTCCCCTCCTCACCCTTTGTTTTGTGTTTTAACTTTTATGTCAGTTTTCGGACCTCATCACGAATGCAAAGGTTCGGAACTGGACCGTCATTGCTCATTTGACCTGCAAGTAAATTATGGCCAAGGCAAAAGTGAAGTGAACAGTGTTGGAACTCTGTACAAAGTAAACCTGGCATTAATTAAATGATATTTCTGGGCAGACCTGCTGTACTTGTCGTTTTGCAGTTGGCGTCGAAGGGCCTCGTTAAAAATTTTGGTTGCGCACTGTTTCACAGAGCGCTACTGTAACACTTTTCGCAGTGATTAATTGTTTGAGATGACGGCAGCAGAAGGAATCTTGCACTGTGACGTCAGCCTGAAGCCGAGCTTCTGTGCGGATGCAAGGTACTTGACATTGTCATGTGACACTACAACGAGTGCGTGTGGCATGAGTCCTTTGAGTTTGACCATGACTGCTGAAATTGGAAGGGTGAGGTTGGCTCTTGAGAGAAAGTTGTGCATGGGCCTTGTAATAAGTTTGTTTCCATGCGGAGTAATCATGTAAATGCTTTGAGAACAGGATCGTCATGTGGTCTACATGTCACCTTTATCTACTTTCAATGCCCAATAAGGTAATGTAATAGCATATGTAGCTAGGTGGGCTAGTTGGTATCTAGTGATTAAGTAAAATCTGTGAGCGTAAATAAACGACTTGGGACCAAGAAAGAGAGCCATACACCACAAGCGCTTGGGTTGTGTTGTTTATTTCGGCTCACAGATTTTACTTGATAATGTAATATCACTCAGACTTTTTTCTCCTCTCTTATCCTTGATTTTTTGTTCCATGAGGCTTCTTGACAATGGAGCACGTGAAAGGACATAATGCGACATTTGTTTCCGCAGACCTATTTCGGTACCAAGGACATCAATTTGTTACAATGTGGCGAGACAAACGATGGCTCGCTCCACCCACACATTGTCTGCTGCAATAGCGAAGTCGGTAGAAGCACACATTGGTTGTATAGTGAAGCTGCTTATGCGAAACCTCTCGCATATCTCTGACCCAGGCCTATAGCTAGAAATTTTTTTTAGGGCAACCCCACTGGCTGAAGAGCTTGACTATTTTAGAAAGCGCCTATTTCCACTGCTATAATTGCACTTCCCTTAGGATGGGCCTACCCTAGTTGGCACGCCAACCCTGCAAACAGTGCCATGGAAAACAGGGTCTAAGCAGTCTTGCTTAGAAGGCACCCATAACTGCAGTGATTAAAATCATTTATAGCCTCAAATATTGTACCATCCGAGACTGCTACACCCTGCATGAATATTCCCCAGTAAGTAGTATCTTCCAATAATTGCCCAATGCACGAACACTCAAACAGCACTATCTAAGAATTGCTCTGTTGCCAGCGTCTGGCACATGTGCAGAGGGCCAAGAAATCTGTAGAGATGCAAGAAACGGGTTCCCGATGAGCAGCCTTGTGCATACCACATTGCGAATCTTCCATTGGCCTGAGGAGAGTGGATAGTAAACATCTTGCTGCGTATTTCAACGGTATTTTTTTATCTGATTTTGTGCAGTATCGAGGTGCAGATTGCAGGTTTGGTATTGTCAGGCAAAATTGTATGTCCCTCTTTTTTTTTTTTTGTCCTAAGTTCTTGTGTGCCATTTTGCTTAGAAATACCAGAAATGATACTCACTTTTACACCAGTATTGTGAAGGAGGAGCCGTTTCGCTACATAGCAGCAGTAGTTTTACGAAGGACATAGCAAGAAGCCCAGGACATCATTGAGCAATAGATGGCTTGCACCGCCGTCATTGAAACCGCACTGTGGCACACAGTGTTTGCGACGTCGCGTATTCTAATAATATCTGAAGTTTTACATCCCGAAACCACTATATTATTACTAGGGTCTCCTATCGCTCAGATCTCTCCTCAAATCCACGCACTAGGGTCTCCGTAGTGGAGGGAGGGGTGCAGAAATTTTGACCATGTGGCGTTCCTTAATGTGCACCAACATCGCACAGCACGCCTTCATCGAAATGCGACAGCTGTGGCCAGTGTCGAACCCGCGACCTTCGGATCAGCAGGTGAGCACCGTCACTGCTGCATCACCGTGGTGGACGACATCGCGTGTTGATGTTATCATTACATCACTTGCAAGTTCTTCAGTCATTGAGGCACAGAGGCCAATAACGTTCACAAAGCATGTTAATGTAATTATGCTGCCTCTATGTTATCAAAGCCATCATGTTGGTGAATCGGTAATTTAAGAAGCTGCATCAATGACATTATGAGCAAGCCATCTATATATCCAAGCCACCTTTAATTATTTTGATGTGATCGCGTTTCGCCCACAAGAACTGTTAGCACCACTCTGAAGCATCACGAGCGTTTAACCCAGCTCCTCCTATTTCTGTCATGCAATTTCCACTCTAGCAATTCTTTCTGAGCCTCTTTAGTCAAGGGTGTACTCTAGTAATATTCTGTGAAATAATGAGACCAAGAATCGCCTGAAACTGTATTGATATTCACAGGGAAAAGTAAGGCGTACACGAATACATGTGCATGTTACGTAGATGAGCATGGCACAACATGGTCTGAGGAATGATCACGGCCGGCAGGTTTCGTGGTAGACATCCAAGTTGCGCAAGTCCCTCCACGTTGGCGGCATGTTGTGCTGTAGACGTGTTCCACATCTGCGGCACGGCGCCGAGAACAGATGCAGGTAACTGTGGAGCCAGGTGAGGAAAGATTTGACGGCCAAGTCGGGCAGTTGCGGAGAGAAGAAGTGGAGCATTGCCGCGTTGGCATGGTCGGTCACCTTTTCGAAAACCTGGTACCGAGACTTCGACCACATGTCAAGCTGGTCGTCATCGGTGTAGAAGTCCTCGTTGAACGCCTTTACGAGTACCCACTCGATGATGAGGCCGCGGAGGCACACCAGGGCTCTCAAGGTCCGGCTCAGCGTGATCTTGAGAACAGCGGAGTTGCCGCACGGCCTGAGAATCTCGATCGACATGTCAACGAACTGCCTTTGCACGCTGCTGATGAATGCATCCACGTTTTGAGGCGAGAAATTGTGGCCGTTGCTATGTGGTCTTCGTAACCGTTTTGTTGGGAACAGCGAGCTGTTAGATCTCTTCAGTCCATTCTGGGTTAGAATTGCTGACGCGTGACTCGTGTGTTCGTGGACTTTGTCGAACCATCGATATGACTTGATCA
The DNA here is from genome assembly GCA_013436015.1 of Rhipicephalus annulatus. Lineage (NCBI taxonomy): Eukaryota > Metazoa > Arthropoda > Arachnida > Ixodida > Ixodidae > Rhipicephalus > Rhipicephalus annulatus. The sequence continues at coordinate 95,628 of WOVY01003528.1, read as the reverse complement.
TGTCTGTATACAAGGAAGTCCTGTCCAGCGTTGGATCCTGACACAGGTGGCCGGTGCTTCCCAAGTTGAGAGGTGCCACAGGTGACCCAAGCAGTGTAACGGCTGTTTCCAACTCTCTTATGCGAGAGATGACTGCACCCAGCGTTCCCTGTAGTTCCAGAATGAAATTCTTTTCCTTCTTTTCATCGCCCTGCGAACACGGAACGCCATCCGTCAAAGTACGAAACACTTCTCCGACAGTACATCGAAGCGCCTTCACGGCTCTCAGGCCCGAGTTCACAGCATCCAAATTGATCCCCATGTCTGCTATGTACGGGTTCATGATTATTGCCGACAACTTTCGCCAAACGCGCTCCTTTAGCGTAACAATACGACGCAGCACTCAAGGGCTCCACTTCCACTTTTCGCGTCAAGATCCGCACCACGGAATAGGTGCTACAGTTATTCTGTGGACTAGACCACAAAATAAGCGGCTTCATTACTTTGTGGACTACACAATAAACTTTCTCAGTGCAATAAAAGCTATTTTGCTGTCTAAATGAGGCGGCAGTCGCCATATTGTTTTGGGCTGCCAAAATCAAAGTTAAAGCGACTAGCAATCTACGTGAAGCGGAGCGTGTACGCATGTATGCGGCAAGCAGACATGGCAAGCGTTAGCACCAAAGCCAGTACGCCCGGAAATTCCTCGCTTCGCGGCGTTTGTTGCTACCGTGGCTACAGGAGGTCGTCTGGACACCACTGCGTCGTACTTGGATGCTCAAACAACCAGCGAAAGAGGAGCCGCTTGCTGAACGTTTTCTGCCCAGAACACAACACTTGTAAGAAGTCGTGCGGGTGCGGCCTTTTCAGCTTCCACCGGTTTCCGCGCGCGGACAAAAACCCCGAACTCCGTCGTCAGTGGATAGCTGCGGTCAACAGGAAAGACTTCGAGCCGAGCAAATATGTCCGAGTGAGTGTGCACAAATGCGGGCAGTACGGACGCTCGCCTTTTAATACGAACTTCACTTGCGCGACACGCAGGTGTGCTCCGAGCACTTTGTGGACGGCAAGCCTTCCGAAGAAAACCCTGTGCCGGTGCTTCGCCTAGGATACACTAAAAAGGCGAGCCCTTTTCGTGTTTGCATCCGTGCAGAACTTTCCAACTGTGCATGTGCAGCCAGCGACTCGCCGTGCGGCGTATCGCTGGTAGACGCCTTTTGCATATGCGGCGGATCGCAAAATAAACGGAGGTGTGCGCCTCTCGACGTAGGCGTTTTGCAGTGCGCTTGGGACTTCGTGCGGCGTAGACTTCATGTGTGGTTGCACGATGGTCGTGAAAAACACCATTTTTCAGCACTGTGTAAACAAATTTTCGCTGTTTCGTGAAGTGATCAACTTGTGTGGGAAGGGGAGCGGTCTGAAGCAATATGCTGGTGCATAGCCTCGGAAGGAGCTGATCTCTAGTGAACGGCGGCCGTTGGTGAAGAAATAGCGAAGTGAAAGCTATTTAATGACCCGTGATTTAACTATAAGTGCTTAACATAAAAACAAGGCAAAAAAATGGAGGACCAGAGAAATAATGGAATCGATGGCAGCACTGCTGTTTGCGGGCCTTTTCCGGTCTTTAGTCCTTTTTATGCAGTCTTTATGTAAAGTATGCCCTACTGCCCAAGCAACCATTGTAGCTTAACTTAACTGATGGCGTAAATTAATGCTGTAGCCTTAACGCTTGTGTGAATTAAAAAAAAAAAAAACTAATAGCTGGGACATTTTAACTGTAGTTCACACCCTCCATCTGCATGTAGGGGTCAGCAATGCCAGCATAAATACATACAGTCACGTATATACAAATGCATACACACAAGTATCCCATGTGGGCTGGCAGAGCTCCCGCTTGATCGGAGGACAGTTCAGTTCTAGAGAGCGATGAATTGGGCTAGTTGGTGACTGCTCATAATTTCTTCTGGCACTGGGTACTGTGAAACAGGGACACATTGACAACGGACCGTGCACAATCTTACAACTTGGTTATTCGTCCACCATGTTTATCACCCAGACAAGGTGGACACATTATCAGCACTCCATGTTATCTCACATGCATTGATCAATGAAATACATTGCTGGGCTAGTTGGTTCATAACTTTAAAAGCGGGATAGTGCTGAATCAAATGAGACAAAGATGCACAGAAGGGAAGTTGTTTCTGGCACCTGTCCTGTGCTTCTGTTTGTCTTATTTCTGAAAGTCATGCGTCGATACACTTTTTGATGATGAACATTTTTAACCAGGTCATCAATCTTCGTTTTGGTGATTGGCACAAGTTGCATGCATTGTGCTGCTGTCATTTAATTATTTATGCAGCTTCCAGACATGCCCGTACGTGAAAGGAGTGAGTGCAGGGATGTTTGCGGCAACTATCCGTGTTTTGCTTTCATTGCACAGGTGGGAAAAAGAAGGCATCGGCAACGTGTTGCTGAACGCAACCAACCCAGCAGCGACCATGAGCAACAAACCGAAACTGAAAGTGTGGAGGACAATGTCTGCGTACATGTTATCACAAATTCATCCACGCTGCTTGACCCTGGTGCAGAACAAGCAGATCCTGCTGTTAACCAACTGCAGCAGCAGCCACGTTCGGCTCACAGGGGAAACACGGTGCGTCATGCAAAGATGCAGAAACGAGGCGTCACATAGTCTGGAGTTGAGAAATTGTTTTTATATGTAAAGTTTTGATTCTGAGGAATATGTTGCAGATAAGAAAAGTAACTGCATTGTTGAATTGGCAGAGCGAGCTTTCTTTGACTGTACTGGTTGCATAGCATCTACAGCATGCTAGATATGAAGCGCGAAGTTTAGTGAAGCTACAAGATACCTTAGGACTGTATAAAACAGGAAAACACTCACAGCCGCTCCGTATTGCAGGATCTCAAGGTGCAGTCCGGACAAACTTGCCCAGCACCCAGCAACAAAGGTGAGAACAACCAGGCCAAAGCGTATTAGAAACTTCTAGCTTCCCATTCATTAACCACAAGCTACTTCTCAATATTTTTCAGTGGTGGAAGTGAAAGAATCACCTATCAAAGAAAGGAAAGTTCTAAGACAAAAGATATGAAACAGTTGATGCTGTGTGCAAGAATTTGCAGTAGGGTGATAAGTTAACACACGGGTAGCGGTTTTATACAAAATTAAATCTGTAAAACAAGACATCTTTGTAGCAAAAAAGGAACTATCTGAACTTTATTGCCTACATGCAAAGTTGTTGGTCGTAAAAAAGAAAAGTTTCAAAGTTAGCCAGCTACACATAGCAGAAGCTATCTACGTAAAACACATGTGCTGTATATGCACTTAGTATATCGTTCCTCTCGTTTTTTAATTGTTATCAGAGCTATGATACATTTGTGTGGAAGACAGTATTTAATTTCCAAAGCAAAGAAATTTTCTAAACTACAGGGAATCAGTAGCTTAATCTTCTCTTTGCCACAGTCAGTGAGATAAGCAACAAAAACTACATCTCTTACACAAAGTATAAACATTATAAAATTTGGATTTGTTACAAAGTTATGAATACAGAACTTATTTGCCATGTGTAGTGGTCAAGCTTTTCGACGGACTGTCTACTGACCTCATTCTCGGTGCAGGGAAAGTCCCGAACAGTGCCTTGGAAATGTGCCACGAGAATGATAGAATTACGTTGGGCTCCCAAAGTACACCGCCGACTGATACGGCAAGAGGTAAGCCATCCGTCTAGAAAGGCTATTTCTTGCATTCTTAAGTGGTATGGCGCTCCGTTTCCTGGCTGTATTGCTCAACTTCCGAGCACATGTCCATCTGTAGTAACTAAACAAGTGATAGCGTGGAACCATGCACATCGACATTGATGATATTATGATGCACTAGTAGCAGCCAACTCTGGAAAAATGATTGTCGAACCAGCACCTCCTCTATTTTTCCAGTGCCAGGCAGATGCACCTGATTTAACCATTCACCATTCTCTCCTACTGTGCTTTTCTATTCCCCATTGGCTAGCGTTAGCGCCTGCTTTGTGTTCGGGGGGGGGGGGGGGGGGGGGCTACCCTTTAGGTGGTGCTTCGCAATGGAAGTTGGAGGAAGTAATTTTCTGTTCACTTGTGTTTTCATGTGTGGGGCGGCGTCTTGCATCCCTCATGATCGCTGTTTTGGTCGTCACGTCTGCTCTCCATGGGACACGGTGTTTTGAGAAGGCGTGTCTCCATTTGTGGCACCACGCGCGATACCAACGGGGGCGCGTCACTGCGATGTTGCTGCATGCGGTAGCTTCAAAATGTGTCATAAGTGCATTTTTTATCCGTGGTGGTACTGCTTTGAACCACAAAGGAAGGAGTATGAAGGAAAAGGCCTGACTAACGTGTGATATAGGAGAGGGACAAAGCGCTTACTGCATTCATTTTGAAAAAGGGCGTGCAAGCACAGACTGAAGAATCAAGTGTGGACATCACAAACGTCCTTTGTACTTAAAGGCGTTTGTGGTGTCCTTCCTGGCTACCTCCTTGCGTCCGCGTTTGCACGCCCTATCTTTTTCAGAATGAATACGTACCAACTAGCTCAGTTTCTGTTATTCTAAGCTTACTGAGTCTTCACAAGAACAGCAGCATTGCGCCCTGCGATGTGCGTGTGACTTGAACACTTGTACACTCTGGAAGGCGTTGCATTGTAGCAACTTCATCAAGTAAGGTGAATGAATGGCTCCTATTGAGGAGTGAGCGTTTGCACTGGCACTGAAAAAAATACAGGCGCTGGTCAGACCAATGGTAAAGCGTACCGGAGCAATATCTTGGACGTAGCTAATTGAAGACTTAGAGCCACCTTTAAACGTTTACTTTTCCTGTGCCTCCTAATGTAGAGAAAGGCCTGTTGAAACAGGAAAGTTGAAGACAGAAATCTGCTTTCTGATGGGAGCAAAATCGCGGACCTCTGCTGCAGCATTGTGTTGCTTTTGCGTCTAGAAAGTCTAGCTTTTTGTTCTCCTTATAAATCGGGGGTGCGATTTTGCACAGTTTTCAGCAAAAGTGTTTCGGAATCAGATAAAAAGAGTTAAAGAAAGTTATAATGTTACCTTTGTTGCGACTCCGGGTCCCGCGGGTCTCAGTTTGGTAGCGGGCCCCCGTCTTAGGACTCATCGTCGAACAAGTCAGATGAGGCGCTCGTAAAAACGACAACAATTTATTTACATGGTTAGTAACTGAGAATTATAAAGGAGGTGATCAAGTGATCAGAACTGTACAGGAGAGCTGTTGAACGGTAGAACTTGAAAATACACAAGAGTCTTCCGTTTATATAGCGCCGCGTTGCCAATCCTGGGCGCACTGTCCGCGGCTTCAGCCAATACGGCGCTCCATGGACTAGGTGCTCCACCCACGAAGGAGAGGAAAGACACCACACAATGCATGTGGAGAGGACACAGTCCGCACGATGCCCAAATATGGTCGCCAAAGCACTGCACCGACGTTTTCGTACACCTCACCAAGTTTCGCGCGCGTCCGATGATTTTGGTTTCCAAGATTCTTATGGCTGCTGGGTGAGGTTCGAAAAACCGGCTGCCAGTACACGTGTCAAATTTGCTTGACTGTTTGGGTAGGACAGTGTTGTGGTGGGCCCGCATATCGTCAAAATATGCCATCCCATTCAGCTGATACTATGGAGAAAGGGCGAAGGAGGAGTGGTAGACTAATCCCTTGTCGTCGAGGTGGGCTCCTGCAAGGGCTGCAGCACATAGTGCATTATCCTTCTCTTCATCCCCACATTCCATTCCTGGTTGTTTGCTAGAAGCTGTGGCTTAGCTGCGAATATCCTCGTTTGCCTGGAAAGCTTTGCATAGAGTCGAGCTCACAATGGCCTTTCTTGGCTCGTGTGCCTTCCTTGCGCAGACCGGTTGTGGCCCCTTTTCACGTTTTGTTGAGAGGAAACCAACCCGGCTTGACAGCACACCCTCGCTTGGAATGCGTAGAAACATTTTTGTCCCTTTCACAAAGGCCAAAAAACTTCAATATTGATTACGGTCGTAACAGTCTCTCGCGCGGTGGGGTGAAGATCTCGATGGGCTGAGGTTTGCAGCCACAGTTCGGAGAGATCAGCGCTGACGTCTGGTCTAGTGAAGGCTGTCCTTGATGAAGTAGTGACCACCTGCTTCATTTTGACTGACTCAACAGACATCACTTACGCATATGAAACACAAACACGCACCTAGTGAGCGCCAGACAATTCCGTCAGACCCCACCAGGCATATTTATCCTTTTACAAAGAAGTACACTAGTTATTCTAAATTCCTCTCCTACGTTTGAGTGAAACAGAATAACAGCACCGGAAGCACACCCAACCTGAAACCTTGAATAGTGGTGTCTTCAATGTACTCACCATGAGTTCAACGAATTCTTAAACGCAACAAAACCTAATCAATGGTCCTCGTCTAGGTCAGGAAAAAAAATATTTCAGAATTCTCGAGAATGCTGTTCGCGTCATGGACAGCGACTTAAACACTCAGCGTTGCCATGGGGTATCCCTCCTTTTGAAACGTATGTCAAACGTATACTGTTGCAAAACGAGGCTTCAATGCAGATGGCGGCCATTCTTAGAGAACAAAGGCAGTAGCTCCGAGAGAGGACAATGCTCCACCTCTAAATAACTTACTTGGTACTCTAGGAAGCTAGTTTTCGAGCTGCCTTCACTTGGCTTTTCCACCACCTAAACAGGACACTTGTAAAACAACGAAAGCTCAAAACGAAGAATTCTCGCATGAGTTCCGTTTACACACGAAGAAAAACTTAAGCTTTCGTGCCAGCTTTTGTGCACACTATAACCCAACCTCAAACAATACCGTCCGTTACGTCTCTAGTAGAACACACCCTGACAGACTCAAATCTTTCACACTAGATTCGGCTGCATCTTATAACGGTCAGAAATGTCGCTCCTACCTCGACTTTTGGTTGCGCGTAACGCTCCGCTTAAACTATCACACGATACTTAAGCAAAAAACTAAAGTGAGAGAACTAAATCTTGCGTAATAGTCTTGTTTGGTTAATGTTTCCTTATCATGCCAGCCTCTTGGATAAAGAACGCGCTGGGTTCCTTCAGGTGCGTTAGCTATATTCGCACTTATAGAGCGCTGCAACGTTTCAGGACCAAACGTACGCTTGCGTACCATCTAAAAATCTTCTAAACGCGCATTTGATTGCAAATGTTACACAATCTGCGTTTAGCATATACCCTTCGAAACCAGTCTTTGTTTTCTTATCAAACCTTACATACAAAAGAAAACTTTACTTCAAAGGTTCAAAACTGGAAAAATATGAAAAAAAACATCTTTCCAAAAACTCTGGGCTGCATTCTGCAAAAAGCTTGCAGCCGACCTTCATACTTTTAGCCTTGCACGTGGCGGTCGTGTTCTCTGCCACTTTCGCGATCGCCAGAGGCCACAATGAGCGCGAGCTCGTATTCCAACTTTGCTATCTCGCCTCACTCGTGATTTTGGCCGGCTTTCTTCGTAACACCGAAGATTCCAGAAGTGCAGGAGAAAGAATCGCCATTGTCCTTTGGTGTTTGGTTCCACCCTGAATTCGGGACTAGCAGCCTTTCTTTTAGGAACTTGTCGACATTGTTGTCGACGCAAATCTGTTTTTTTCAACCGCGCCTTCCTTCTTAGGGAAGCGCGTCTCTTTCCGCTACTTCTCTCTCGCCGATTTCGCCTGACTGTACGCCTCAAAGTAGGGTTTGTAGAATTGCCCGATGGCCAACCCTTCTGCTTCTGCTGCGGGGTGCCCTCTGCCTCCACCTTTTGTGGTGCCGCATGTTCTCGCTTCCTTCTTTTGCGGTGAGGCTTACGTAAACCTTTCTTTGGTTGTTACAAACTTCCTTGGTTGCGTCACCGGCAACCCTACAGTTCAGGTGTGTCTGTGCACCACCCTTTCTGCAGCCTTTGCCCTTCGGGTTCCCCGCTCCATTGCTCTGACGGGCTAATTTATCTGCGCTACCCCTCACAAAACCAGACTCTGGGCTCTTTAAAGATCTGAACTCTTGGAAATTAGCGTCCTGCTCGATTTCCGGGTAGTTTTTACCGTCCGGTCGATTGTTTACGTGCCGCTGCACGAGGCATGTCTCTAACTACACACAATCTCTGTTCATGCTGCTAGGATTAGACTTTTCCTCGAAACGATCCTCCACCGAACTTGTGCCCGTTTGTACACCTACGACAGCCTCGCAATGTACCTTCTCACCCTCCGAAACATTTCCGACGCTATCTGTAGGAAATACTTTCGACAGTAGCTCGCCCTCGCTGGCAGTACTGTCGGGTTTCAGTAGCGTTATGTCTTCGCTACATTTAGGACTACCTTCGTTGTCCTCTCTTTCAACATCCGAAAAGTCATTCCCTTGCTGAGGCTCGAGCGTGGTCTCCAGCTGATCCTTCTGTTCAATGACCCCACCAGGGGACTGGAACCAGCCTCGGTCTCACATGGAACACCCTTCGGACTTGCTACAGTTTGCATACCAGCCCCCGTCCCGCTCTCTACATGCACTACCTTCGCACCACCGGAGAGTTGCGTACCTTCCCTAGGCGCAATTTCACTAACAACGACCTGTTTCTCTTTTCTCTCCGCCGAAGGGTCACTTTGCATGTCGCGTACCTTTCTTGGTTGGTACCTCGCAAACAGTGGCTTTCTCGGTGACTTCACACTGCACCGTACTCGCCACTACATCGCACCTTTTGGGCTCTACACATACTTCACATATACACGACGGACGACGATTCTGATGCTGTGCCCTAGTTATACGATTCATCCTTGCAATGTTTTCGTCTAATGCTCGTATTTTAGCCTCGTGTATATGTATCCTCTCGGCTTCTTCTGCTTCTTCTCTCTGGGGCTCTGCCTCTTTTCTCTGGGCTTCTGCCTCTTCTCTCTGGGCCTCTGCCTCCTTTCTCTGGGCTTCTGCCTTTTTTCTCTGGGCGTCTGCCTCTGCCTCTTTTCTCTGCGCTTCTGCCCTTCTTTCCTCAACATCCATGACACAGCCAGAGAGTTCCTCATCGCTTGTCCCCGTCCCGACGATCTGCTCAATCAGTTCTGTTCTGTTTGCGGAGTCCGACACATCCAGTTTCAACTCCTCTGCGATCGCTAGCAATACGGGTTTTCGCAGGGCTTTCAGATTCATGACTGCTTCCGGTACCGTTCTCTGTTCCACGAATGATTCCTGTCTTGCAGCTAATTAACCCTGACAACAGCGACAGCCCTAGTTTTCTGCCTTGCCTCAAGCTACCTGTTAACTTAGTCTACAAAAGCTTCCTTAAGCTCTTACACGAAATCCTGTTCTGTCACTGTTAACCTTGCCGTCACCCACAGACTATAGCTTAAACAAGCTATCTCACAATTATCTGCCCGACGCAAGTTATCTGTTAACCATATGACTAAAACAGTCCTGTCACCATTAACCTTGCCGTCACCCACAGACTATAGCTTAAACAAGCTATCTCACAATTATCTGCTCGACGCAAGTTATCTGTTAACATAATGACTAAAATACCTCTGTCACTGTTAACCTTGCCATCACCCACAGACTATAGCTTAATCAAGCTATCTCACAATCTGCCTGACGCCAGTTACACAATAACCAAAAAAGCTATTCTCCCTACCAGCGTTTACTCGCACATTAGTAAATGCATGGTAAAGTTTAACAGAGAAAGTCGGCACTCATCCGGCTCGCAGTCGTACCTCCAGCGTCGTGCATCTCAGCAGTGCTTTCCTGTTGCCTCTCGCAGTCGATGACCTCATGTCATCCCAGAACTGGCGTTCGGCTGCCTCTCAAGTCGATCAGCTCGGTTCATCCGACCGTTGTCGTCCAATCGCCTCTCGAAGTCGATGGGGTCGTAGCATCTGACGGCTGTCGTCGAGTCGTTGCTACCTGGGTTGACGCCATCTCTCCGCTGAATCCAGTGATTGCGACCTGGGTTGACGCGATCCCACTGCTGCCATCCGGTGGTTGCGACCTGGGTTGACGCTATCCCACCGCTGCCACCAGTTGTTGCAACTTCGGGTCCCGCGGGTCTCAGTTTGGTAGCGGGCCCCCGTCTTAGGACCCATCGTCGAACAAGTCAGATGAGGCGCTCGTAAAAACGACAACAATTTATTTACATGGTTAGTAACTGAGAATTAGAAAAGAGGTGATCAAGTGATCAGAACTGTACAGGAGAGCTGTTGAACGGTAGAACTTGAAAATACACACGAATCTTCCGTTTATATAGCGTCGCGTTGCCAACCCTGGGCGCACTGTCTGCGGCTTTAGCCAATACGGTGCTCCATGGTCTAGGTGCTCCACCCACGAAGGAGAGGAAAGACACCACACAATGCATGTGGAGAGGGCACAGTCCGCACGATGCCCAAATATGGTCGCCAAAGCACTGCACCGACGTTTTCGCACACGTCACCAAGTTTCGCGCACGTCCGATGAATTTGGTTTCCAAGATTCTTCTTGCAGCTGGGTGAGGTTCGAAAAACCGGCTGCCAGTACACGTGTCAAATTTGCTTGACTGTTTGGGTAGGACAATGTCGTGGTGGGCCTGCATATCGTCAAAATATTCCATCCCATTCAGCTGATCCTATAAAGAAAGGGGGAAGGAGGAGTGGTCGACTAATCCCTCGTCGTCGAGGCGGGCTCCCGCAAGGGCTGCAGCACATAGTGCATTATCCTTCTCTTCACCCCCACATTCTATTCCTGGTTGTTCGCTAGAAGCTGTGGCTTAGCTGCGAATATCCTCGTTTGCCTGGAAAGCTTTGCATAGAGTCGAGCTCACAATGGCCTTTCTTAGCTCGTGTGCCTTCCTTGCAAAGACCGGTCCTGGCCCCTCTTCACGTTTTGCTGACAGGAAACCAACCCGTCTTGACAGCACACCCTTGCTTGGAATGCGTCGAAATATTTTCGTCCCTTTCACAAAGGCTGAAAAACTACAATATTGATGACGGTCGTAACACCTTAAAGGACCACTGACATAAAATTTACTCATGCCAAGATTTTTCTATCAACGAGTAGCTATCGAGCCCCTAGTTGCAATTTGCGAGCTAATACGCAACTGAGGGACGAATAACTATTACTTTTGTTGAGTTATATCCCTGGTATCTAGCACGATTCAAAACGGCTGGCAATCCCCCTATGTTTAGTGCTAGGAGCACTACCAGTGGTGCTGCTATAGTGTACCGGAATGGCGCCTAAAGCAGGCTTTCTTTGTGATGACGGCCAGTGCTGCCGCAGAATATGCTACTAGCGGGGTGGAACACCTCAATAAAACCTTCCTCTTGTTTGAGGCACTGCCTTCTTCTTTTTCTTCTTCTTATTGTATTCTTGTTAAGGCCAAGACTTCAGGTGCTTTGTCAAATGCGCAAGTTGATTGACGTTCCCTGTCAGCAGTGTCAACATGAGTGATACGAGAAATCATCACATCGTTGACGTCACCTTATGACATCATCATGGCGTCACAGGTCGCTAAAATTTCTGGTGTCACTGCGATGTCATCGCATGACATCATTGCTTGGTCAAAGGCTTGCGAATTCTAGAGGCAGCGCCAAACCACATTGGATGCAGAAAGCTGTCGGAGGGTGGTGCAGAAGGTTCGGTACGTTGGCTTAGAACAAAAGAAGAAGGTGGCTTCCACTCACCTTCAAGTCGACGAAGGTAAATGCGTAAGGGTGCCTGTGAGGTTTTTTTTTTTTTTTTTGACAAAACTGTTCTTAATGCCAGGTGGCTTCTTATGTGGCAAAACACACTGAATTGGAAGTTCAGAACCTGCGGAACTGGCCTGCTGTGCAGGAACTTTCGTACAGGAAGGTTAATCTGGGGAAAGCTTGATTAAGAGGTTGTGAGCTCGTGCTGCCATCTGTGGATAAGAAAGAAAAAAAAGGTTTGGGTTGTTGAGGATTTTAAAAGTTTGTGCAGCCCAGATAGACAACGTTCATGTGTTTGAGGTGTGTGCAAAGTTCCCCACAGTGAGGGAATGGAGGCAAATTTTCGTTGCAATCTCCCCTGCCTCCCAGCAATATGTTCTCCACAATAGATGAAAAAAAAAAAGTAGAAGGTAGTGACGACATGCTTCTCACAAAAGCCTTCGTTTGGTCTCTGGCTTTTCGAGAGTAGACAGGCGAGATAAACAGTTCTTTGAAGGCAACATCAATGGCATTTGGCTGCCATTATTGCCAAAGTTTAGCTCTTGTCACTGAGTTTAAATACCGTGGTGTAACTCTCACAACAAATTTAAAATGGCACACTCACGTTGAAACGATCTCCAGCAAGGCACTTAGAAATTTTTGGTATACCAGGCGCACGTTAAGCAACTCCACAAAAGAATGCAGACTGGTGGTGTACAAAACCTTGGTCAAGCCCGTACTCGATTATGTGCCGGTTCTTTGGTCACCTCACCACAAACATGACATAGCTATGCTCGAATATGTCCAGAAATAAGTTATAAGGTTGATATTTTGTCGCTATGATCGACGGTTCGTGCCTAGTTCGCATGTACACGTTTTGTCGCTGCAGTCTCTCGAACATCGGTGCACTAGCTGTCATGTCATCCTCCTGCATAAAATAGTTAACACCAGCTTGAATGTCGTTAACGCCCATTTCTTTCGTTGCAGCTTCTGCACGCCTTACTCGACGATTCGATCCCTTAAATATTACCCCCTTTAGAGTTAATCTAATTGTTTTAAGTTTTTTTTTGTGGACCGTAGATTTATGAAATTAGCTAAACGGGTGTAAATTCGCAAATCGACTCTGCGCAGACTCGATGCTCATAAATTTGAAAAAAAGATGTGTAATTATGTATTTTGCTAAATCCTATTTTCGTTGTGTTTAATTAAAATTTGTGTCCACTCCTGCTATTTTTCAATAATTGAGACAGTAGTGTTTGTAAACAGAATAAAATTAAAAAAAAGGTCTTGTATCCGTAAGTCTACTTTTCAAGCAGCGATGCGACAGGTCACAGTGAGAAGTGTTTTGGGGCAACCCCCCCCCCCCCCATTTCTTGTTGGGATGATTTGGAGGATGGAGGCAACCCCGCCTGCCCTTCCCGTGTATACACTCATGTGCTTGACGCTAGTAACGCAATTGATTCAATTCATCCAGTCGTGACGTCTGGAGCCTCTTTTGCGCATTCGTGTTTGAATCATGCTCATTCACAGTGTGCGCACTTGTTTCGCGCGCGCAGGTGAATTCAGGTACAAGCCACGGACCAGGACCATGCCGCGAAATCAGTCCTGCGCCGTGATTGGATGCGGCAACACGAATTCGAAACGCGAGCGTTTGATGGCGGAGCTCTGTCCCGATCACAATGTGCCCAGGTCCATGTGCGGGTGCGGCGTCTTCACCTTCCACCGCCCTCCGTCCGTGTGGAAGCACCATGAGAACTGGAAGGTGGCATTTTCCCTACCCGACGATCACTTAACATATAGCACGTGGGTGGGTACACTTTCAACTTTGACTGTTGAAAGGCAGTTGTTGGCAAATTGACTTACAGTTCAAGGGTGGGAAACTTTCTGAGGCGGAAAGCCAAGTTGCGTGAAGCCAACAGAGTGTCCGACATGAAGCCGGATGGAAATTTAGGGGGGCTTTATAGATGCAGAGAAAAACTCTATGAATTGACAATATCATACCAAACTAGATCAGTATTCATGTTTATTTTCAATGCACCTGCCAAAATTCTAATCAAATTTAGCTAGGTTACCAGTAAAATTCCCATTTTGGGTCAAAACTGCTATCTCATCCTTCAGGTAGGAAGTGACAAGGCAAGAAGGTGAGGGGGTGTTTTTCGTCATGCCGTGGCTTTCGTGCCATGGTTTGGCGATTGAGTTATAATTGCTCGGGACCGTTTATCTTACTTTAGAGGAAAGAGAACACGAAATCACTCGTTCTTTCGCTTGTATTAGCAGTAAAAAAAAAATCCCAGATGACTAAAATATATCTGAAGTAGTCGGCTAAGACGTCACCACAGTTCTTGTGTTTGGCGAGTGTAATACAGTGGATTAATCCTGAATCAAAAGTTTAATAATGTACACTTTAAACAATTACATACATCCTTTCAGGTGCTGTTGCAGACAACCTAGTTAGTTACTTGTGTTATCATTCATAATTTCCTTCGTCCGATGTTCTGTTGGTGCTGATAGTTTGCGAACCGTTGCTGCTGAGAAAACAATGTGACTCACTACGAAGGTATTCGATTTTGGAGTCCCTACTGTAGTGAGTGACGCTGTGCACAGCGAGGCTACGCTGTGTCTGCAGTTGTCACTGTCTCACTCAAAGAAAATTGGCATAGGCACTCCGTTCACTAACCTCTGCTCATATCTGTGACAGCAAGCACTTTTGCCTATTTAAGCACAGTTGATCTTTTTGTAAAGACACACATTTCTGTCGCTCGTTTCAGGTAGAAGAAGCACAGTTGATCTTTTTGTAAAGACACACATTTCTGTCGCTCGTTTCAGGTAGAAGACTTGAACATACCATAAATTTTGTTCAGAATCGTGACATCGTACTCTGTCTTTTACAAGTATGAGTGGTGTTTGCATTAGCAGGAAGGGCTTGTGCATTGAATGAAAGTTGAATGAAAACTTGAACTGACACGACCACCTTATAGAAACGAAGATTGGGCCATCAGCGCTGTGCAAATGGAGCTGCTTCTTTTTAACTCATTGTGGGTTCATCTAGGTATATTTTTTATGTGATAGCAGAAAGTGTACATGCTTAGTAGCAAAATAATGTCCTTATAAATCGTATAAAGCAGTTTTCACCAGAATTTTACCAATAGCTTATGGGAAACAAAGTGAGAAATATCTGTCCAGTTTACCCGTCACGTATCTTTAAAAAAGACAAACAGCTGTCTCGTGAGTGCACTAAGCTGAAATCCTTTCGCAGAATTTCTCACATGAAGAGGCTCCCAAAAGTGATATGGAGGGTCACTTCACTGTACTGCAGGGACACTGTACGTAAGGAAGTGTTCCCTCAAATAATTTCTCGCTGAGGTACACAATGTGGGCCTGCTCCTGTCCCGCGGTGCCAGCAGCTCCGTCTGACCTCTTTGCATACACCAACATTTTCAGCTTCTTTCCGTCTCTTTTGTCGGTGTAGATAAGAATGAGCAACTTTCATATAAAATTGCGGCTATGAATCGAGGCAAGCCAGAGCAATGTGGTGTTGCCAAATGCACTAAGTCCAGTAAATTAACTCATCAACACAATCCAGGTTGAAGGTGTCTCAGTTCTCCTACATCTTGTATATTTGTGTTCTCTACTGCTTCCCGACTGTCTACAGATTTATCTTGCCCTTCTTTTCTTTCGGCCTTCAATTTCAGGAACATCTCAGGCACAGATTTTTGGTCTCCTTCCCACTGCTGCCGTAGCAGTCAAAAAGGACAACAAGAAATTTCAGAGCCTTTGCCATCATAAGGCGTCTCGTGATGCAATGTCGTCTCTCAATCTAAAAAAAAAAACAACATTCAGTTAGGCTTTGCAAGCCACTGCTTTATTTTTCGTTTGAGGCACAGCTTGTGATCTCATTGCCACTGCTACCATGGCAATAAAAAAAGGTAACAAGGAATTTTAGGGCCTTTTCCATCATAAGGCACTGTCTTGTGACATATAGTTTTCCCTTAAACTTGAAAAAACATTTGTACATGCCTGTTATGCAGCTAGACTTAGCAAGCAGCTGCTTCATTTTTTGTGCACACATGGTTTAACACAATTATTCATCTACCACTTCAGTTTTGAAATAAAATCTTAAGGTTCATACAAAATGCCTGAAAAGAAGAAATGTACCATAAATATAACACTTTCGCTAACTTGCTCACAATAGAACAAAAATTTTAAAAATTTTCTACTGAACGAAACAAATATAAACTGAATGTATCACCGATGCAACATATCGCAAACGTCTGAAATATTTTTTTTTGCTTGTTTTCTAGATGTTTCCGACTCATCAGCAGAATATCATAGCACTGATAGTGATGCACAGTGGGTGAGGAAGCTATTAATGAAGGAGAAAAAGTGCGACTAATTCGTCCCATAATTCCTTAAAGCATTGAAACAAAGGTGTTTTATGCTGGTGTCCCGGCGTATTTCCATCATGAAGACATGTACCGCAGTTCAGTGCACATCATTTGATGCAAGATGTAGGCATGGTTTCACTATTTATATCCTAATCATGTTCTGTCAGCAGTTTTACTTCACTGAATTCCTCCACCCTTGTAAAGCTTTAAAAAATTAATGAATCAAAATGGGAGTTGGAGATTATTGTTTCAACATGTCACTACACCAAAACCTCGTTATAACAAAGTTTCATCTTACGCAAAAACAAGTTTGTTACATCTGAAAATTTGTTATAAGTGATATTCCTTACACTATATAGCAAAACTGTTTTTAGTTTACTTTGTTATAGCCGATATTTCGTTATATCTGTATTTGTGATATCGAAGTTTGAGTGTATTTTGATATATTTCATTTATAAGACTTCTGTATTGCAAATTTCTTTTGTATGTTTCAGACAAATGATTTTCTAAGAAATATGATTGAATATAACTTGAATGCAGTCATACACGTCTGCCAACTCAGTCTTCAGTGAATTTTGATCCCATGATTATGTTTTGCTTTCAGGTGTGCTCTCTGCACTTAGGTAACGGAAAGACAGCCGCTTCAAATCCAGCACTGACGCTGCATATTGGTCGCAACAGCGAGGTAGGTGAACCATTGCATCACTGCGTCAGATTGAGAAACCTTTGTTTAGGCTTCAGCTCTACAGAAGTCGATTTATAGAACTCCAATTACCTTAACTGGCATTTTTGAAGTGTTAGTGCCATCAGATTTTAAATCTGAAACAAGCCTCTTGTAGGTTTTCTCTGTATGCTGGGACAATCTACACAAACGGTCGGACAGAGCAAACATGTATAATATGTTTCAATTCACCTCCCAAGTGTACCTAAATGCCCATTCTCCTGACCGAAGCCCATCACAAGCATGTCCAGAACTGTTGTAGCTCTTCGAAAAATTAATTCGAGCACAAAAACACCACACACACACACCCAGGAATCAAACATGCACAGCTCTGTTGGAAGGGCATTGAAGGTTGTAGTGATTCGCACCAGTTCTGTAGTTAGCGTAGCTGTGCGCAGGTTTCCTCTGCAAGGGGGAGGCATAAGTTCATCGCAGCGCACCCCCTCCCTATTATGTCAATGTATAAGGCTGACATTGCCTAAGTGCAGTACCCCCCCCCCCCCCCCATAATGTCAATATACGGGGCTGTGTTGGCACCCTTCTCACCCCCCTCCCCTCGTAGGTGATTATAATAGTTGTCACCTCTCTTATCCCTCTCCCGTGCGCACGCCTATTGTAGTGAGGTGAGTGACCTCCGGAGACCTTTGCCACATATATACTCGGCAAAGCATCGTGGCTGCTGCCCATTTGTTTTCCAAATGATTTTTTTTTGGTACGTGTGTGCGAGAGCAGACGATAATCAGTGCAACATGCCTCATATCCTTGTGGGGTCACAGCCTACACTGCGATGTCACAGCCCAATTGTGCACCCAGGAACTGAAAACGGAAAACTGTCCACATAAAAAAGGCGATATAAGGTAATTCAGCGAGAAGAAACCAATCATGGTGTGTGCATCATGCTTCTTGGAGCTGTAAAGAATGCTTCTTGCAAAGAATGTGCAAGCCACAAATATGGTGGCACAGCCCCTTTAAGTGGACTTAGTTCAAGTACATGCAAAAAGAGTGAAAGTGAAAGCTTTGGGAACTTCAGAAGTGTACGGTGGGGGCCTAGTTGGCAAGGCAATGAAAACACAAAACTACGCCTACATACAGGGCACAAGAAGAAAGATGTGGATGGGAGCAGCGCTGACTAACAACTGCTTTATTCGGATGACGCCCCTTTTTCTACCACAGCAAAGTGCATGCGCACTATCAAACGCAACTGTACATTGTGAACGACAACTTAAAAACAAGGAATTCAACTTGTTTCTTTTATAGGTGTAACCAAGCTTCACTGATACACTTGTCAGGCCCGTATCGTGTAACATGCAAGGCTTCAATTATTTTCCGTGTCATTTGCACAGCCGATGATCTTGGCCTGCCTGAAGAGCGGTACGCATTTTACTTTTCCCGTCGTTTTACAAAACTGGCAGTGCCTAGGCAGTTGCATCCTGCTGTGTTGAGTGAGGGAATAGCTGTGCTCCTGCTGATGCCTATTAATGCAGCGTCCCATCTGCTTGACATATACTGAACCACAGCTATACATCGTTTGTTGTAGGTGATTGGGCAGTTTCAGACAGTGTAACTGTTTTTGGGCAGTTTCAATGATAGTATAACTGTCATTACCTGTTGCAGTAACTTTCGTCTGCTTTTCTTCGGGTGTGTCTCAGTGGCAGTAAATCTAAATAAAGCGGAAATTCAGGGGAAGCTGGAAGAAAGACGAGATTGAATATTTTTGAACATGGGGTATCGCTGGAGCTGACATCTTGATGGAGAATTTGACTTTATTGAAAATATTCTGAGGAGGCTGAGTACGGGCCATTCCGACCCTTAAGTCAGCCTCGAGGCTCCGCCCAGGATGGCGTTGAGAGCCGAAGACTTGACAAGCAGTCTTGAAGAAAGGTTATGGATGCAACCCATGCAGACGGAAAAAGGGGACAGGATGGAGTGTCAATTTTGACAGGTACCAGTCCATCGTTCAAGCAATACATCACATACCATGCGTGGCATGTTTTAGAAACACTCGTAATCTGTAAAGCAGGCTCCATAGAAGTAGGAATGTGTGATGTGCCGTTGTGCCCGTTGGATATGCGTGGGTTCCGTGGTGGTCTAAGAAAAGCATTCAAACACACTGGAGACTACAAAGGGACTCCCAGACTCTTTTCTTTATTCTCTTTAGGTGCCCGTGCATGCACGAGCTCAGCACCGATATTAATTTTCTTCGCCTGGAGTTGCAAGACACTCATCGAGCGTTGTCCGGTATCGCTCGTGACAGAGCAAAAAGGTAGTCAAGGCCCACTATAAAAGAAATGCTTGGAAGTGTCCTAAAGTACTTCTTATAGCAGGATTTTTTGTCCTGAAGTTGACTTCTTTAATCTGGCATGCTGAAGGTACAGACAATATATCCCTGAATAAGATGGATATTTTTTTTGTGCTAGCTGGGTTTTGCAAAACTGAACTACCAACAGCATGGACAAGTAGTATACGAAGGTGATAGCGAACTTGAAATCATGCGGGGCTCTCTCTGTATAACTGACAGTGTAGATGGAAACCTTTTGCCATAGATGCTCTGGAAGGGGAAACGTTTGCTGCAGAGTTACTTCAGTCTCGCAACTCTCGTGTGCATTCTGGCAGAGTACACAGTTATGGATGGCAATTTTCACCTGTTTGTTCATGCTAGGCCACCTGAAATGCTCTCGTAGTTGTGATATAGTGCGGACTATCCTAGGGTGCGCTTCGTCTATGGTAGAGATGACCTGTGGAGTAAGGGATGGATAAACTATGAGGCATTTACCAGGCAAAGCAAGTCATCGACCAAAAAGAGTACTTCGTGCATGACAAAAAATGGCTGTAGTTCATCCGGTACAAACTTGTGAGGCGGCTAAAATGATTCAACATAAGCCTTGACTTGTTTCAAGGTAGCATCTTCACGCAAGTGCTGCTGCAACTGTTCTGTGGGGAGGCAGAGTGGAGCAGTGAGAGACACAATCTTTTCGTTGACTGAGACATCTGGGTGCGAAACAGGCACTGGAAGGTGGAACAATGCACCTGTACCTTGATTGTCTCACTCTTTGCAGTATTCCACTGTATAGTTATAGCGCCTAAGACGCTTTTACCAACATGTGATGTGAAGTGGATGTCTTCCTGAGTCTCGAGACGACAGAAGGGACACAAAGGGTTGATAGTTTGTACGAAGTGCGAAATGCCATCCTGAAAAGCCTGTGTGCCAACGCTCGCAGGACCAGACACATGCAAGTGCTTCCCCTTGACCAACTGTGTAATTTCTTATTGCTGGGAATAGTGTGCAAAAGGAGAAGGCGGCTGCACGCAGCTGGTGCCCATCCACTTGTTGGAGAAACGTCCCCAAGGCTGCAGTCCGATATACAGTATTCGTAGAGACAACTACTGGAATAGTGGGATCAAATATCTGAAGTGAGCTTTGCTGGATGACAGTACGAACTTGACCTTCCGAAAACTAGCGTAGACAGCATCACTCCAGGTGGAGCCTTGATACTTACAGAGCAGGCCTTACTGATGTCATCGGATCCATGACATCAGCAAGGCATGTGGCCAACTTGGCATTGTACTTAGCCAAAAAACAAACGCAGACCAGCAACGTCAGTGTGAGTGAAAGCGTTCAGGCTAGAATCGGTTTTTTTTGGCAGCAGTGAAATGGCTTGAGCAGTGACCCTGTGGCCCAAGAAAGATAATTATTCGACAAAAAAGGTGCACTTGTTATTGAGTTTTAGTCCAGGGGACTCGATGCGCTGGAGCACAGCGGCCAAAGTGTTCTTGTTCGGACCTGCCAAGCACAATAATATTGTCTGTGTAGAACAAAACACCAGAGCCTCCTTTAGGAATCTGCGACATCAGATGCTGAAAGGTTGAGGGGGCAGACGCTTGCCCAAAGCATACCTGCTTCATATGAAACAGTCCATCATGGTCCACAATTCACAGCACATTTCACATCATCGTGTGCTCCATTTCATACATCAGGTTCAACAATGTGGGAGCTATGCAAGAAGTTCGGTCGGTTACTGTGTGAGCAAAACGTGTAAGTCCACGCTTGAATTTTGTCGTTGAAAATGTGGCCTCTACGATTGGCTGTGGTTTCACTCTATTGGTACTACTTATTGCAAAAGCTGCGATTCAAAAACAAAGAGATATTCAGAAAAACTGTGAAAATAACTTGGTTTATTCATTTCTGGGTCAAAAAGCATTTTAATTTATAACTAAGTCTAAAATGGAGGAAAATTATGGTGTTGTATAATGCCATTTTTTTTTCATAATGGTTACATATGGGTTCTCAAATTATTTAATCATTTTCTTGGTGCAAAAGTCTCACTAACTTTTCTGGCATTGTACCTGATGTAAGCCACGGAACGAGGTCTCTTTCCGAGGTTTTTGATGGCCTTTGTCTTGTGTGAACTAAATTGTGCTGTCTAGGCAATCATTCATTTTTCCTTTTATGCAGGGTTTGCAAGCCCATCTGGCCAAGCTTGTACAGAATTCGTCGAAGAGCGGGACCTCGAAAAGAAATGTTTTCACGCAGAAAGATGCCTTCTTGATGTTCCCGGTCATGTGCCAGGCTGGTGAACAAACTGCTCAATTCTTAAGGGACAGTGCTACTCAGTGGGAAATTCCACACGATCAAGTGCGGGTGGAGCACTCTTACGCCGACATGAAGTGGTTGACGAAATACTCATCCTTGAAGTGGTTGTTGAGTCGCAAACAGGATGAACCAGAATAGCGAATTGTCGGAGCGCGTCAGGCATAGGTGCTGTTGAATATTGTGTAGAAGATGGGGAAGGGCGATATCTTCAGGAATAGATGAGATGAGCTTCTTAAAATAAAGAAGAAGTCAACGGTAAGCTTCACTATGGGGACGGCGGCTCGCCCTTTTCTCCACATCATTTTGGTGCTGTGAAACCTGACAGAAACGGCCTTCAGAGGTGAAACAGAGCAAATTTCTCAACTTTTCGACCGCATATGCAGCTTGCAGGATTTTCTGATGCCGCCGTTAAGTCAAGCTTGTGAACGAGGCCTAACGACCACCGAGACGCTAGAGCACGACTACGGCTGGAACTGAGATCACTAGGAGCACCCATGGACTGACATGAGTGCAGGAATCGTCTGGAGGTTCAGGAGACGGGAGCCCTCAAGTCTACTACGGCTCTGTCCTGACTCACCCTTCACGACGACGGCCCGATATTTACAAGATGATGAAGAATGACAGGCCGACAACTGACGGATATTCGTTGTCCGAACCTTCTGTGACGGCTGCCGTTTGACTCCAACTTTGCCTCGTGACACGGCCGGCCAGTGACTTCTCACGTTTCCAACATTGAAGCAGATTATGGAGGCCCTCTACAAAAGGCAGAGCCAAGTACGCAGAACCATCATGCAAGTCATCGCAGACATTGAACCTCTTCGTCAATTGGATCGTCCACCAATCTGTGAGTTGCGGAATATTCACCGAGTTTCGATTTACCAGTACGATGAGCTTAGAAGAATCGACAAAGAAGTAGAGGAAGCAGTTGACATCGATAATTTGGAAGCTGAGGTGGAGGAGGCGGAAGTTTGTGAGCACCAGGTCGTTCTAGAGGTCGGAACCGAATATAAGATCGCCCAAGCATTAAAAGCACGGCAGGCTCATTTGGAGACAATAAGACAACAGATTAAAATGGAAGCAGAAAGAGAGGCACACTCTGCATCTGCGTCACCACCATCCAGCCAAAGCCTATTAGACAGTAATTTTGTAGCACAGATACCAGACAAGTCAGCCTCAGGATATATTCTTGAGCGTGGTGGAAGCCAACCGATTAGCACCTTGACTGCAGTAATAACCATTAAAAGAGCCCACAAAGAACGACCCCTACTTACAAAGATTTGGCCCACGCCTTTAGAACTGTCGTCAGCGTTCAATAACAATGAAACTGTCTACAAGACCTGTACAACAACTCCGGTGTTCAAGGTGGAAGGCATTCCCATGATTTAAAAGTCGGAAGACTTTGTATATCCAAATGTTCACCCACGAGATGGTAAGGATGCGTCCAAGCCAACCTCGACAGACTGAGATGTTATAACGTCCTCTCTGGCATGTGTACGAGTGCCTTACAAAAGGAAATCAAGGCCACTTTATAAAGCGAGAGTGAACACAAGGAAGACCACGAGAACACAGAAGCAAGCACTATGTGCAGCTCACAGTTTTCCTCTTCTAGAAAGATGATGATGTCAAGGTTGAAAGCAATGTGGATAAAACATCACACTTCAGCGAAGAATGCCCAAACAGCGTCACAGCCGTGAATTAGAGAGACCAAATCAACATAGAGAGACAAGGCTAGTGCTTCTGAGGTAAACGAAAACAGGACAAGGAACTTAAGAAAATTGTTCAAAATGAACTGTAGAAGAACATCGTGGAAGATTCTGCATTATCATTGTTCATGCGAATGGAAAATGACCATCAACATTCCAAAGCCTTCATGGGAAACGCGTTCACAAAGACGAGCGTGGAACAAGCGTCGGAAGCATCGCTGGAAGACCAGGCGCAAGAGGAAACCCGAATCGTTCCACGTGGAGTGAATTGGACCTCAAACTATTAGTGACGAACATTGTGTGTTTAGTGTTTACAACAACTGTGGTATTGTTCATCATGAGGCCTCACTCTGGGGGCGTGGAGGGTGTTGAAAATTTTGTGGAAATGACAAGCGACTATCATCATTGGAATGATAATTCGATAGGAGTTCCAATAAAGATGATGTCGACAGTGGACTTCGCTATGGGGACGGTGGCTCGTCTTACCTGCACAGGCGCCTTGCCGGCCGGCATGGCCGGACATGCTTCGCCGGCACGCGCTATGCAAGCACAAATCACCGCGCTTCCCCTTTCACACATCGTTTTTTGGGAGGCTGTTTCGTACGACACCAGAAATTGTTGGGAACACATGTCTGCAGTGTTTCAACAACAGTAAGGGCACATAGGCAGAGGTCGTGTTGTACGCAGGGGACTGCACAACACAACAGGTGCGGTAGAATAGGACGAGTGTAGTGGGGGAGGGGGTTTAGTTCTGCAGAAGCATCAGGCCACCCTCGGCTCCCTTGGTCGAGTCTTGGAAGAAAACGCTGTTCAACCAAGATGACCCCATATGAACCCACTCAAGTTTCCATTCTTATGAAGAAAACAAACTTTGCTATAATATATGCAAAAATGAAAACTGAAGCAATAACGTGCTTCTCACAGTGGTGTGCCTTAATTTGGTCCCAGGCTTCCAGGGGGGAGTTTAAGGCAAGAAGTTAACTCTATAGGAGCAACTACGTCAGCCATCTTCAAATGCCATTATTCCCAAAAATCATGCTTGGCCACATAACCATGCATTTAAACAATTACGCGACAAGCCTGACTGCGGAAAGGTATGCGCCAGATTTGGTGCCTCCGTTTAAGGGGGTATGCACTGAGCCTTAATCCGCAAGGGGGCAGCATTATCGCCGTGCCATAATGAAGGTCCGTTCGTACGCTCGTCCAGCTGCAGGAGGTATTCGTGCAGGAGGTATTCCTGAGATCACTAGACATACAAGTTCCCGTACGGATCTCGGACACAGCGCGTGCAGAGAGCATTTCGTGCATGGCGAGCGTGCGGACCGCCAAGATGGCGACCCCGACGCTAGTGACCCTCGCAAATGACGTCAAGTGCACCATTGCTACGAGGTATCTTGGCATTGATTGGTGCAGTCAGCACAGTTGCGTTCGTGCCTTGTGGCAATGATAGAACTGCAAATGAATTTAGCTTTCGGATGCGTACGACATGTTTCAGCCATAGACGTGCAGCGGGTACATGTCAAGCCAGGGTTGTATGCAGACTTTTTTTATTTTTTGTTGGGGGGGGGGGGTCGGCTACTTCATTATCTGAAGTGGGGGCAGGGCAGACAAATGGTCTTTTTCCTCTATATATGCATATATAAGGAAGAATTGGGGGGGGGGGGGGCATGGGCCTGGAGCGAAGTACCATTCGCTGGCTAAGCCACCTTGCTGAACTGAGCTCCTAGCAAACCATCGAAGCCAATGTCCCCCCCACCCAAAAAAAAAAAAAAAATCTTAGCAGGAAATATTGCACTTCCCTGGAAAAACTCTATTGCGTCTAAAAATGTCTCGAAATTTCTTTAGCAACCTGCAATTTTCAATGAAGTTGTCTGCTCAAATACCTCCAAATAAACGTTTCTAGTTAGTTAATCGAGTCCTGTTAGACAAAATGACAAAGCATGCAGCTTTTTGCGTGTAGTTTATAGACATCTAAACGCCCATGCCAGCCGAATTCCATGCACATGATTACAATGGTGTAGCCTGGAGCGCCAGTGGCACACTGCATACAATTCACAAGTGTGCCCCCCCCCCCCCCGGCTACACTGCTGGATTTAAAGGGACAATAAACTGAAACAATAACTCAGTTTAGGTTGATAAAATGTGCTCTGAGAACTCTCAAGTTTCACCCTCATAAGATCGTTAATAGCACAGAGAATCAAGGTAAAACTTTAATTTTAAAATTTCGTGCCGGTATCTCCCCGCGTGACGTCACAAATGTCAATCAATTTCGTGACATGGGCTGGATGAAATCGTATGTTGGATCTATGGCACCCACAGACGGCAACGTATTTCATTTTTACAGATGAGAAACTGCATAGGACCCAGCAGACGCCTTGTAAAACTATGGCGTCATGGTGTTGGCCTCTTCACCTGCATTTTTCTTTTCTGCGTGCTTTTTCGTTTACCAAGCGTAGTCTCGTGGTTAGAGTGGTGTTTTGGGGACTCTGAAATCGCACTTTACTAATACTCGAAATACTCGTCTTAAACTGAGGACGACGCAGCGAGGGATGGAAAGGAGAATGATAGGTGTAACCTTAAAGGGACACTAAAGTAAACGATCAAGTCGATGATGATTGTTGAAATAGCGGTCCAGAAACCTCGTAGTGTCACTTTTGTGCTAATACAAAGCCTATTTTGAAGTAAAATCACGTTTTAGTGGTTCGCAACGGATTAGCGCACTTCAAGTTACCCGCTCTAGAAGCGGACCGATCGAACCACGTGGATCGAACCGTCTGTTGCCGTGCACAACGTTGCCCGGCTTTACTGCGCTAGTAGCAGCAGACCGAAAGCAGCGGGAGCCACAGCAGCAACAGCGGCCTTTGACCAATTTCTCGCCATTGGATCCGAGATTGCAAACGTTTTTGGTTCAATTGCGCACCGCTAGATGTCACTACCTGCCCAGTGCAACTACGTAAAAATTGAATTTTTGAATCACTCGCGCCATTCCCCCATAGTAACATCCGTCGGTTCTTTTTTCCATGAATCAAACAAAAACGAACAAACAGCATTTTATTGCCTCACTTCATGCACGGAAGGCTTTTTATTTAGTGCAACTAGATCGATTACTAGTGATTAATTGTAGGTGGTCCGTCTGATATCATCGGGATCATTTGAAAAATGTCCTACTGCGGCGCATGTGTTCTTGTGCATTCACCTTAATTAAGAAGAAGAAATGGACATGGGCTGGGCACGTAGCGCGTAGGTCGGGATAACCGTTGCTAATTGAGGGTAACTGACTGGATTCCCAGAGAAGGCAAGCGGGCGACGGGGAGATAGAAAGTTTGGTGGGCAGATGAGATTAAGTTTGCTGATATAAAGTGGCAGCAGCAAGCGCAGGACCAAGTTGACTGACGGAACATGGGGGAGGCCTTTTTCCAGCAGTAGATGTAGTCAGGCCGATGATGATGAATACGCGAAAAAATCGTTGTTTAGTGTCCCTTTGTGAATTTACTCATCAAAACACTGTGCATGAAAATCCGGTAAACATGATTTACCCTGAAAGCTGATTACACTCATTACGAAAGTGTATTTTAATAAAATGTCCAGGCCCTTTAGGGTTGTCATAAGTAACCGTATATATAGAGAAGCAAAAAATTTTCAGCGCAGTTGTGCAATCTATCTAAAAAATTAACTATTTCTATCACAGGGCTTTTCTTCTTGCTGTTCTCGAATATCTAAAAAAAGAAGCATAGATAAAACAAACTTGAGGCACCCCCTAAACAGCCTCTAAAAAGTACAAAAAAAAATAAAAACGCGTTAATCTTCCCCGTTCTTTCTCGTGTTTGCGGCGCGATTCGTGGCGTCAGGATGAAATAAGCTATCGATCGCACCATACATGAGAGATACCTGTTGGGAATCGTCACCTACCCTGCTTTGCAGCGCAGTCGCATGCCTGTTCTTCCTCGTCACGCATGACTATCTATCCATCGTGCGCGATAAACCGTGATTTCACCTCGTTTTCTGCATTTGCGACTGCGCAAACGGAGAACGGCAGCGGCTAGTCAAAAAGCGCGATATCTCCACTGACCAAACGCTTAATGCAGTCATTCCACGTTTTTTTACGAAGAAATGAGTGGAGAGGAGGATGAGCGCTTGTAGGGTGCAGGGTGGCCAAGGGGAGAAAGAAACCTTCCGTCTCGCATCTGAGCTAGGCGTGGTTTAGGGCAATGCCACCTAGAAGAAAAAAATTGCCCGCAGCTTCCCTCGGGGGAACACTGAGGAGGATGCGGAGCATATAATTGGTTAACGGGGTGTTAAAGTGCGACTTACTTGGGTCGATGGCTAAATTGGTTAACGTGGTTGTGACATGGGGTGTTAAATTGCGACTTACTTGGGTCGATGGCTAAATTGGTTAACGTGGTTGTAGGAGGGGGTGTTAAATGAGTGAACACGTACACACGTATGCGAAAGGGCGGCGCTGGTCGAAGGGACGTCGATCATTGTGTTTGTGGATTCGTTGGAATTCATTTCACCGCGACCTTGGACGTCGACGCGCCGTACAAACCAACCGACGAGCGGCAACTGAGCGAGCGAGCGCCGACCTTGAGTATATATACAGTGCGACGGCGCATGCGCTGTCAGCTGTCGAATGTTCTCGAAGGAGAAGCGCGCGCGGCACAGATGATGGGCGACGGCGCATGCGCGCGCGTCAGCTGTCGAATGTTCGAGAAGCGGTGCGGACGGCGCACTACAAGGCGCGAGTATAAGATGCTTCCGCATCTAAAAGAATAATTCAGGCCTGCTCACTGCTGCGGGCATGGCCTCTGACGTCATTCATTTCTGACCCTAGTTTCATCGAATAAACCGAGTAGGCGTGCATTCTCCCGCCGTTCGAGAGAGCGCGATAGCTAAGCCCGACGGAGCGTATACCGTGGCGTACCGGTGTTTCTATTGGTGACTGCGCGAAGAATACCGTGTTTTTCTGCCTCTGTGAAGTGCTGCGTGGTGACGTGCTTTATTTACTGAATAGTAGTGCGGATTACGTCCGCAAGCTCTCCTAAAGGGGCGTTGCTGCGGGCTCCACTGTCACCAACCGCACGTCCGAGTGTCTTCGTTCCCTAAGAACGTCCGGAAAGCCAATCGGGAGCGTTGTCGTTCATCGGGATGACATCGATATGTGTTCTCTTCGTGATTCGAAGGTATGCTTTTAATTTTTTTAAAAGCACCGCCTCTAACACGTTCGGTTCTGTCCGTAAGAATGACGTGTGTGCTTTTGGCTTTTTCGCGCCTTGCTGGGCGTCGCTGACGCATGCCCCTGCGATAACGTAGCGTCTCGATACAGTAGTGAACAGTTATAATTTACCGTTAGCGTGATAGCGGAGGTTAAAGGAATAGCGTTACCGTGCAGCAAACGTTCGTTGCGGACAGCGTCTTATAGTTTAGCGGGGTAACGTTTACGTGCCCCAGCTTTACCCCAACTTCGAGTTACTGTATATGCTCCCTACGGACCTAAAAGTAGCACATACAAGGAATCTTCGATTTGGCTTGCACTAGTTCAGAAAAGTGCCGCAGCGGTGCCAAGCGGTGCAGTGAGCGTGCAGCGCCGGTCGAGCAAGTGCAGGTGCAGCCTCAACCACGCCTCGGCACTAGCCGACACTAGCGCGCGACGGCTACAGCCAAAACGAAGGCGTGAGTTGACGTGAGTGCAGGCCGGAGAACACCTTGTAGTGTAAGCCTAAAATAGCCGCCTCCGCCGCCTTGTCCGATCAATACACGGCCGTGATGGCACTTCTTGTGACTGCGATGGAATTGCTGGACTCGAGCAGCGACGACGATTCCGTCAGCGGTGCCGTTTGCAGTGACTGCGACGATGAGTACGACGATGCGTGCATCTTGGTCGCGTGCGCGTTGGTGCGCGACGATGCCAACCGTGTACCCGGGTACGAAAGCATTATCGGCAGGTACCATGAGTATGAATTCAAGCGCCTCTTCAGGCTGTCCAGGGAGACTTTTGATAGTTTCAGTGCCAAGTTCAAGACTTCAGCCTTCTACCCAAGGGCAGTGCAAGGCCGCCAACAAATCAGTGCCGAAAAAACATGCCTCATAGCGCTTGTATACCTAGGCTCACAAATATCTATGTACGCCATAGGCGACAAATTCGATGTTACCGAGTCGTCTGTTCATGTTTGTGTGACACGGGTCGTTCACTTCTTACACGCTATTAGCGATGAGATAATTTGCTGGCCTAGTAGCGCGGAAGTGACCCGCATAAAGAACGGCTTCCTCGCCAAAAGTAAAGGCAAGGGCCCAAGAAACACCATCGGCTGTATCGATGGATCACACATCGGGATACTCACTCCAAGCGAATCTACGCAGTCTTACTTCAACCGGAAAAAGTGGCCTTCGATAATCCTGCAAGGAATCTGCGACGACAGGAACAAGTTGCTGAACGTGTTTATTGGGTTTCCAGGTTCGGTTCACGACGCCCGTGTCCTGAGGGAGAGCCCCTTCTTTGCACGCGCAATTCAGGAATGTGAAGACAATTATATACTGGGTGACAGTGCATATCCACTGATGCCATGGCTCATGACCCCATTCAAGGACAATGGAAGTTCTTTTCCTACGTGGAAAAAGAGCTTCAATAAACGACACAGTCAACAACGAGTGCTTATTGAGAACACCTTCGGCCTGCTTAAACAGCGTTTTAGGAGGCTCTACCTTGTTGATGCAAAAAGTGTGCAACAGTGCTGCTATATAGTTATGGCTGCGTGTGTGCTACACAACATGTGCAACGATGAAAGGGACTTCCTTGAGGAACTTGCAACGCTTCCCCAAGAAGAAGATGTGGGCAATGATGAAAGTGAAGGAGATTTTGATTGCAGTCTGCCAGGCTACAGTCAGTCTCTGCGAGAGTTCATTGCAAAGGAACAGTGCTAGAAGTTCATCTTTGCTTCGCGATTTATTCAGTGTGCAAATGTTTTGCGAAGTGGGGTGCCGCGTCTAGAAGCAATGTTTTTTTTTAACAAATTAGATGGAGTAGACACTGCTAGTGTTATAAAAGTTTATTGCCCATATTATAACCCGTCCTTATTTGAGAGTACGTCGATCAACCGATCGAATCGCTGCATGCGCTCATCATGCCGCTTTGCCTTTGCCTCTTCCCATTTTTTTCTTTCCTCCAGTTGTTTCACTGCTGCCTCCTCTTGCTTAGCTCTCGAAGCTTGCATTTTTTCTAATGCCTCCAAGAGCGGCGTGACTTGGGACCTACTCTGGCGCTTCCTTTTTGGCGTTGTGCTGCTCCGAACTTTGGATGCTGTGTTGCACTCGACTGGGACTGCTGCATCTTGAGGTGCTTCAGTGATGCTGGTGCTGTTGAAAGTAATTGTACAGGTGCCATGTCATTTCCAGGCTACAGCACAAATTAAGTAATTTTTACTTACTCTGGACTTGCACTAGGCAGGATTGTTTTTCCAGGCTCCAAGAGCAGCCTTGGATTTACACTATGTTCTTTTTCCAAGACTTCTGCCAGCTCTCTGTAATAGACACTATGAGAATCACTGAAGATATGAAGACACAATCGTAACTTACTCTTCATATTCACAGTTCACACGGTGGTGACCTGAAGAATTGTTGTCTTTTTTTGACTTTTTATATGCTCTGTCCAGCGACTTCCATTTGTTTTCCACTTGTGTGGCAGTCACGTTGCACAAGAACTCCGTATTGATGGCCTCAGCCAACTTCTTCCACAGAAGCCTTCTTGTGCTAAACAAAAAAGCAAAGCACAGTTAGTAGGAAAGAAGGAAGCGACGTAACGTGACCCAAGTCTTGCAGTAGCACATGAACCTTTCCTTAGTACTTCATATGTGTAGCTTTCAGGGATAATTGCTAGGGATGTTCGATTATTCGAAAATTTTGGATAATGAATCAAACAGCACTGTATTCGGTTCCTAAGTCGAATCGAATTGCACATATTCTAAGTAACAAATATTCTTTTAATAATCGGCACTGGCGGGAGAACCCCAAAACAACGAAACAGCTACAAGTCATTCTTTCAATCCCTAATGTGACCTGTACGCAGCCCAAGCTTTTGCAAGACTACCTACACTATATTGATTGTCGAATGAATGCGCTTCTGAAAGCTCCATTCTTGCTCAATTTTTACTGCACTTTAGCTGTATCGCATTTATCAGCTCCTGTCTTCGTCTTGTAATAACCAAAGGTGGGAACTACGAGTGCTTGCAGCTTCACGACTAGCAACAGATACAAGTTTTGCGTTTGCGTAAATTGTTCTTGCAGATGTAAATTTCAACGCCCATTGTTATCCGCTTTTAGTGCGCAGGCCATGTTGTGATGACGGGTTGATCTGCTCCGTTACATATTTAGTTGTATCTGCAATGTTTGGTTGTAAATTGTTTTGTTTTTGTGTCCCAATTTTATTTAAAGTGAGGTGACAAAGTCTCACGTTGATAACGCTAGTCAATGCCGTAGTTGAACCTACAATTACAAAATGTTACGAATATTCTAGTTCCTGCTGCATACGAGATTACCTTAGTTTTCGTAATTGTGGTATTTTGAGTAGATTCAAACTGACTGTAATGGCCTTTGTCGAAAGTTTGTGACTATTTGTTTCAAATAAAATGTTCTGTTCTAAGGCTGTTTTGAAAATGGTCTACTTACTATTCAAACAGTATTCAATTACTATTTGTATTCTATTTGGTGCCATTACTATTTGACTCTTACTTGATTAGGTTCCGAAATTCACTATTCACACACTTCTGATAACTGCGAACGTTCTTTTTGTGCGGGAAGCATTATGTTGGAGAAGTTGAACATTGTGTAAATCACTCTTTTGGATCATAAAGCTTCACTAAGGAGACAGCCATATTCTAACCTGTCTTTGCATTGTAAAACATGCAGCTGCGCAACCTTGTTTGCTGACACGACGGCGCAGTCTAGGTTCAAAGATAGGGTAGCACGTGTCAAGAAGCATATCTCTTTTAACAATGAGCTGCACCATCTTGAAAAGTGGCAGTGCGAGAGAAATGCGGACAGACAGTGAAGACACAAGGACTGCAGGGCGAGACTTGCTAGAGATGTGCCTCAGAATAACAACATGCAATTCCCTCTAGTGCAAATTCTCAAGGCAGCACTACACTTGCAACATGGCTTGAGCTTGGAGGTGCTGCACCTTATCTTGTTGGTGCTTGCCTAGAGTGAAACGGAATAATAAAAAGCTGCAAATAATTTTGGACATAGGATGACATACCGAAGTGCCCTGGTTTTTCCCACCAAGTCCTTCATTTCCGAGTATTTGGCGATGAAGAACCTTGTTTTTCGGGCGCTCCAAAGCTCTTCCACATCTTCAGCCGACGCGGCTGCTGCTGGAAATGCGGCTAAAGCCCCATCGCTGTCAACGTCGCCGTCGCAGGCAGGAGAAGGCGTCGGCGGTTGTGCCGGAGGGGGGTCATTTTCACGATTCCCTGCCATGAACCGCAACGTAACGCGCTTGCCGTCTGCAAGGGCGAAAACCAAGATTAAAAATACCGACATAGCATAAGCAATGCTACGAGGCTGTTTGCTGACCGACTACGACTCCTGGCCGCTAACCACGTTTTTTGGCAATGCATGCAGCCTGACTTACCTGATGCCTCATAGACGTAACCGTTGGCGTCCGTCATAAATGACCCGTCGGGATTGTGAAGTGCCTTAACTTCCTTTTGAACGCCCTGAACAACTATTTGCAACGTCGTCTGCTCTGGCCTTGGGGGGACGCCCGCCATGCTGCACTACTCTGCACCTGCTTTGGAGTGCGTGCACGCCGGTACAGAACTCGTCAGGAACTAGGCTTACACCTAGACAAAACGAGGGAGCCAGTGCAGAGGGTGCGACAGAGGGCGCGCGCTGCTCCGGCAAAACGAGGACGAAGGTGCTGCACCCTTTGAACTGGTTCAGCCGGTGCAGCCAAAACGAAGAGACCTACAGTATCCCTACCTCAACTGGGATGGTGGCGCGTCCTATCGGAGGGTTGATAAGTAAGAACAGTGAGAAGGAAAAGAAAGCGAGAATGACTGCTTGTGTCACTGCGCAAAACACTGTTACAAGTTCATTTTAGTAAGAATAAAAGTAAATAAATATGAACCACCCACCAAACACGAAAACATTTATGTTGCCGATTTGTTTTCATCGATATCGTAGTTAGGTCTAGGCACGTTCGAAATGGGAAGCTATCTCAAAAACTTCGCCAACTTATCTTTCACACTCGGTCGTCGAAGCTAACTGAAGGCAAGCGAAGTCATTTTAAACAGTCGCTTGCTGCCAACAAAGTGAATCTTCCAAAAACTACGCCAAAATCATATTGAAGCGGGCGTCCGAGAGCGCCGCCATGTTTTACGTAACGGGTAACACGGTAACGTTAAATATGGCAAAAACAACAACAAAAAAGCGCGCGTACGCAGTACGGGTAACGTACGTATCTGCGCATGCGCACTTCGATCCCGCTAAGCCGGGATACCGGACGATTTCGCATTTTTGACGGGCGCGTTTGCCGATATTCGGTCCGCTTGGCTGCAAAACGACGCCGAAACGATGTCGATGCACCTTCACGCTCCGCTCAGCCGACTTCACAAGCGGAGCGAGAGATGCGTTTTACTTTGCGCTCCTCGCACCCCGAACACGTCAAAATGAAGCAATAAACGCGCGTGGCAGTAGATTGTTACGTGACGATAACACTGCCAGTCAGAATAGCCGTTTTTTTCCTTCAGGGTCGGCGAACATTTCGATATTTGCGCAAAGCACTGCGAGCTTATTGTGTAGCACCTCCGATTACTTTGCTGAGAAAAGGGAAGGAGGGCTTGTGCATGGCGTCGTGCATCTCTTATGTAGTACATGGTATTTCTTATCGCTGCTCCCGACTATTTTGTTACGGTGTGATAAATATGCGCCAGTCTCGCCAGAACTTTCGCCTACTTTATTATTTTGAGACGACAACAGTGCACACTTGACGAGCGCGGATTGAGAAAACACAGGCTCGTTGGCCAGGACACATGGGTCTTGACCGAAGGCTCGCACGGTTAGTGAGCACTCCTGAAGCTATTTTTCTAGGTGGGGCATTGTGTAGGGGCCCTTTAAAGGGATACCGAACAGACATGGGGAAACAAACTGACGAAACTTCGAAATTCTACTCGGAAGAAGCGACTGGTCTGATAAACGGAGTTTAATTCCCGTATTTTTGAACGGATGGCTGTATTTTGGCTGAATTGTGAACGCGCGGCGGATGCACGCGAATGGGAACCGTGACGTCACAATCGCCGAAATGCATGCAGGATGTTCGTGTTCTCGTCCTCCTCTTTCTTTTTTCCACCTCTCCTTTCATTTCCCTTTCCACAGAAGCTGAGAGCTTCGCCCCAGCCGGGAGCATTGGTTGCTACCGGCGCTTATCATACCGGTTTCTGTGAACCGATGGGGAAAATAAGCGAGTCGACAGACGATAGTTATGGCGCGAGAACAGTTCTAGGGAATCGAGCCCCTGGCCTGCCGAGCTCTAGGAGGTTCTCGAACGCTGTACATGAACGCAGTCATGGACCGCTGTTGACGTTCGCCCTGAAACAGTTTTTCAAGTAACCATGGAATGAATTCCCTGGAAGAGCTCATTTGCCTCACGAACTCAACGCTGCAAAAATTTTAAGAATCCGTCCAGTGCGTGTGCAGTTACAAAGATTTGTCACATGCTGCAATTGCATTCTTTCTTCCCGACGAAAGCTCTGGAAGCTAAGCAAGGAGGGATGGTATGGGCAAATAAAATACGTCACCCACGCCTCGTGATCTTGAGCACTTCTTCCGTTTTTCTTCAAATACTTGGCTTTTTCAGTGTGATCGCACGCGCATGGACAAGCCGCGGCCTCCCGCGGCGGTCTCCGTAACGACTGAGTGCGCCATGTTCAAATCAGCCAATGGCTGAATGATGGACTTTCTACGAGTGATTTTTGAGCGCCTTCCGTCATTTGTCGAGAGAAGAGAAGGCATTTTTTTTGCCGACTTTAATAATTTATTGTGAATTTCAGACTGCGTGCTGCGCCATGATATTTGGCTCGAGAGTCTTTACCACCGATCGGCAGCATTCTGACCATACTCAAAAAGTGTTGCAGGGCTCCCTTTACGTCACCCGACTCGATTTTGAAACAAATTGAAATATTGGGTCCTGATAGCGACAAAGACAACCTTCATTCCAGGCAGAAAATACCAGCAAATAATGAACCTAATGCATTTTTCACAACCTGCGGCGTCTAACGGCCGCGCCATGAACTAGAGAAGGTGGCGTCGGATGGCGTCGCAAACACCCGAAACGGCCAAGCCAACACGTAATGCCAGCCGTCGCCCGCGTCTGTCGACTCATAGAAGTGTGGCAGCTTGGGCTAGTTGGTATGGCATGATGATAGTTATAGCGCGAGAACAAAACAACACCGAGACAAGAAGGACACGTGTCGTGTCTTTCGTGCCCTTCTTGTCTTGTTGAATTCGAATGGCGGAGTGGGTGCAGCCGACCGACTCCGCGAGCGAGCACTCGACTCTGGCGTAGAGCAAATCCTCCAAATCCGCCATCGGAACACAACCCGCCCTGCTGGAGCAAGGCGGAAGCTGCCGCGTTACCCAGGATACCTTGCGCGTGGTCTCTTCCGCTGTCTGTTTACCACGTGGCTTACCAGCATCGCCGCATTGTTCGTTTGCTTGTTCAGCGCTATTCACCTGTGTGAAATGGATATCACGCCAAGCGTGCAGCAGCTATTGTCCACGATGTCTGCGATGGTGACCACACAGTATGCGGAGCAACATGGTAAGTGTCTCCTCAATTTCAACACTGTGCTGTAATTGTAAGTTGAATTCAACACACGTGTTGGGTGGAGCGATTCTCTGCACGCGCTATGTTCATGTTGCAACGTTGCTCTACTGCTGATGCGATTATGTCACTGAAACGCATCGCATGCGTCATACCGTTGTTCGTTTGCCTGTGTCCGTGGAGAACGAAAACCTTCGCCGCATTGATTGCACAAACACCGCTGTAAATATACAGCAAAAAGTAAACGTGCGCGCGACGCCGCTGTTCTTGCACGGAACGGCGTCATTAGTAAGAAGCGACTTCCTATCACTTTAGAATGTAGCCACACGAATAGAAACGAACCGCGTTGGTGACAAGCGTGTTTGGTATAAAGGCAATTTGACCGATCGTCCAAAACAATTGTTTTCTGCCCCCTACTCCGCTCCCGCGGCGAATCTCCCGATTTCAGAAGTCTCTAGGTTGGCAGGTACGCATTTGCGGCGAGATACCTCCAAAGTAACCCCCAGGAAATTTTAGCTGCAGAGGTAGCAGCGTGAGTGCATGTTCTGCTATTTAATGGGTTGGCAATGTTACCAAGTTCAGGACATTGAGCACATCCAAATTAGGAATCGGTCTCAGTCCACAGAAATTACGTTGCTTTTCCTGGAGTGTCACTGCCTGTTTCAGGCCTGAAAGATCGTGCTTCATTTTGATGAACAGTCAGCTGATCAGAAACTCTGTGCATCATGATGAGAGGGTGTAATTCAATCAAGAATATGCACAATGTGTTGAGCTATTGTTGAAGAACTTGCATGCCACCATGTATGCTTACGTGAAATTGTTATTCGAAACTTTGTGTCGTGATGAGATAGCATAGCAAACATAGAGTTACTGTTTTGTGAAGCTGTGTTAGGAAGCCTCACATGGCTTAGCTTAATTGCATACATAGTTGCATGAAATTCACATGGTGCTTCAATGTACAGCAATTTGTGTCACAGAACACAAATCCTTGGTCGTTATGTCGCTTCATGTATACCAGCTGTATGAATAAAAATGCATTTCGTTTTTCCATTCACAGTGCCGGAACACAGCCAAAAGAGCGAGCAACGCAGTGAGTCCATTTATTTATTTATTTATAGAAAACTGCAGGCCCATTTAGAGGCCCTAACAGGAGAGGATACAAATGCATTCAAGTAATGAATTATACATGATATATACAGTTAGATCAGTGCAAAGAACACCAAGCACTGTAACGACAAAAATCAAAGTAGAAAAATCGATATCAAGACAAACTAAAACAGATTGGTGCTTATATATGCCTATAAGCTCTACATTAATACCAACACAGCAGAATACCACAACTCTCTAACACCTGTGTCGGGTGACGTGCAACTGGTAACGTCTGTACAAATGTCTCAAGCACTTTTTTTTTCATGTACAGGCTGTGAGTGGACGGCGGGAGAAACAAAGCTGTTGCTCGAGTACTACCAACAGTATTTTTCCCAAATAGGGCCACTAATGAAATTTAAAAATAAAAAGGCAATGTTTGCCAAAATAGCGGCCAACATTACAGAGGCTGTCGGGGTCCCTAAAACAGGTGACCAGTGCTGCAGCCGCTACAAAACAGTCGTGCGACGAAAAAGAAG
The DNA here is from genome assembly GCA_013436015.1 of Rhipicephalus annulatus. Lineage (NCBI taxonomy): Eukaryota > Metazoa > Arthropoda > Arachnida > Ixodida > Ixodidae > Rhipicephalus > Rhipicephalus annulatus. Next base: position 58,155 of record WOVY01003528.1, on the reverse strand, counting down.
CGCTGCAGCACATAACAACAAATCGGGGAATTCTCCTTGTGACGTTCCCTTTGAAGATGACATAGCCAAAATACGTTGGCTAGATGACAGCCTTCAGCCAGAAGAGCTCAGGGACAGCTCTGGAATAGTCTCTATTAAAAGACCGCCGAGCCAAGCGTCGACGAGCCAATCGTCGACGAGCCAAGCATCGGGGAGCCAGGAGCTGACAAACCAAGGTTCAACTAGCCAGGAGTTTACCAGCACAACGAAGGAGCCTGAGCCCAAGAAGCCGAAACCCTCGGCTTCTAGATTACTGGAAATGAAACACTTCTTTGATGAAATGAGGAAAATTCAGGAAGAAAAAGAAAAAAAAAACGAACTGAACGCGAGAATGAAAGAAGGAAGCGTCATGAAGAGAGGCAAGAGCAGAAGGAGCGCATTCGGCAAGAAAAAGCAAAACAGCATGAAGAAAAAATGAAGCTTTTGAGCCGCTTTCTTGGCTCAGACAATGAATAATTTCAGTGGCCTAAAATACTATTAGCTAGTTGAAATAAAATGTGCAGTGCAAAACATGTGTTTGTGTATATAAAGGGGGCTGCGCATTGGTGCACACACACAGCCTCCAAACTACTGTGGGGAACTAAAGGGCCAGTTCAGACAAAACAGAGAATTATGGTGTTATTTCCCACAATCACTTTGCAGGAGCTTGATCAATACCTTTACACGCTTAATTTCGCCAAGCTTGTGCAAAGCTCGCTCCTCATCAGTTTTATCACTGTGGTTATCAGTGCAGTTCTCCCACTGAATAGCATTGGGTGCTCCATCATCATCATTATCATCATCTGGCTCTTCATCACCGTAATCGATGCACAAGTTATGAAGGATACAGCAGCTTATAATAAACTTATTGAGCCAGTGGATAGTGTGCAACTCCAGGTACATGAGCTGCTTGAAGCGCTTCTTGAGTGTGCTGAATGCATTTTCAATTAGCACTCGTGTGCCTGAAAACTTAAAATTGAAGCTTTTTTGTTGCTTATTCATTGCACCGTAATCCCTGTATGGTGTCAACAGGTACTCCCGCAGCGGATATGCTGCGTCCCCTAATATATGATAACGGCCCTGACATACTGAAGCTATGTTCTTTGAAAGAGGCGATAAGCTAAACACATGAGAATCATGCATTTTGCTGGAGGTTCCAGTGAACGCATCGAGGAAGCGCCTCTTGTGGTCACAGACGGCTTGCAGCGTTAGTGAAAGGTAATGGTGCCTGTTGCAGTATGTGGAGGCAACCTTGTTGGCTGGGCACTGTATCTTGACATACGATCCATCTATACAGCCAATAACAGCAGGCATTCCAGACACCTGCAAGCAAGTTGTACTCTTCCAATGAGTGATATCATCCATACCTGAGCAAGAAATGAGAATTTGTGAGGAGTTTTAACAGGAAATACTGGTGATCAAGCCCATTAACTCACAATCACAGCATACGCTTCATGACTCAGCACAATATATTTTATGGTAAAGATTCAAAATGCAAACCAAATTCAACTTTAAGAACTAGTTAAGATAACATACATTGCTGTCCACACCATATACTACACGTTTTCTTGCTATCCATCTCTCTTTTTACAATGGTAAAATTGGAGAGAAAACAAAACAACGCCTGCATATGTTTTTTCCTAAAGGGAGTTGAAGTACGTAATTGCAATTTAATTCTTAAGTATAAAACCAAACCTCGTCCATATTGTATGGTACATCTGAACAGAAATGACAAAACATGCAGCATCATCCGCGTGCACGGAATCGACTGTGACTGCAGGAGAGACATAAGTTGAATGCTTCGAACACAACTGGATGAAGCTCGGTATTATCATCACGACCTATCACATTTTTCTTAAAGTCCCACCTCAGCGTAAAATTGAGCTTGAAATAACCCACAATAAAATGTGCACTCGTGTTTGTGATATGATCAACATAGCTTGGCCGGCCAATATTATTGGTCCTCACGATAAATAAAATCAAAACAAACCTTCTCAAAACTGCTAGTGAGGTTCTCCAAGTCTGCGGGAAACTTGATAGGTCGGTCATTGTCGGAAAAATGTGATAAAATGTGATAGGTCGTGATGATACGTGATGATGATGATGAGTCGTGATGATTTGTCGGTCATTGTGAGCTGGATTGGGAGTTGGTTTCGAGTACGCAGCTGGAGAGAACAGCCAAGCCATCGTCCTCGTCACCAGCCATTCTCTTCGTGCCCAGCGGTTGGGAGCGCTGGCCAGCCGAGATTTTCCGGGCGGCGGAGGAGCTGTTAGGTTTGGCCTGGGGATTCATCTCTCAATCCCTTCGGCGCCCAGTCTTACCGACGCTGTCAAGTATTTGAGTGATTGTTCCAGACCAGGCGGCGGGCAGAGGCGAGTTCACGTCCTTCAAAAGCGGACCTTTTGTCGTCGCTTCAAGCAGAAGCGGTGACTAATGGACTCGGCGACTCATCGGGCGACTGCAAAGGTAGCGTGGCCGGCGCCGGAGCTGACAGAGGAGCGGTGCTCCCTTTTGATCCCCAATCACCAAGCCGACCGGCCGACTGCCTATGCTCGTCAGGCATTGTACGTGCTAGCCAGAGGACCAAGACGTCGTGTCGCCAAGACGCCTTTAGCCGTTCGAGAGAGGCCAACAACGACGGCGTCTTCCTGAAAGAGACCGCGACGGACAGCACCGCAAATCACCCCGCTAATTGAGCGAACAAAATCGGCGGACCCTTTGAAGTATGCTGCCAACATCGTGGGAACTCTCGAGTAGCGGCACCCACACGACGAGGACGAGCCCTGCTGGCGCCACCCCAGTGCAGTGTGCATGTGGACCGTGCATGCTCGCCCCCCTCACCTGTGTGTGCGTGATTGGTGTTCGACTCGGAGAGGAGGAGCCCGACAGGGCATAAAACGAAGCAGCAGAGTGCTGGACGGAGCTCTCTGAACCTGGCTCTGAACTATGTAACGTTCAACCACCACGCTCGTGGTTTGTTAAACCACTATCCCTTCTTTTCTGTAAATATGTGTAAATAATCTCATAAACCTCTGTTATGTTTCCCGTATCCTCCTGCGTTCCTAGCTCCTTTCGACCTGAACAACTGATGGCAGCGGTGGAATGCCATCATCCTTGCAACATCTTCCTTCCCAACTCTTACAACTGGTGGCAGCGGTGGGATGTCATCATCAGCGAACCTCCTTCCTTCCCATCTCTTACAAGGACAACGGCGTGCTTCCCGCTTTCGACCGGGATGAAATCATTCTTGCAGACCGGCCCACGCACAATGGTGTCTACTAAGATGAACTGCTGGGCCAAATATCAATAGAGCGCATGGTGTGTAAGAAGCTACTCTATTGCGCATTCTTGTCACTTTTTTTTATCATCTTGTTCCTCCACAGTAATACTACTTGTTTTAAAGCGAGTGTTTTTTAATGATTTATGTAGTTTCTTCTGGTATTTTCACCTGCAGTATTTTGTGTGTTATCTATACTCTATTGTTTCGGAAGTTTCACAAGCTGCGAATGCTGTTCAAGACAGATCTCGTATTCGTTCTACACACTTTCTTCTTTTTCAAAGCGGATCCACAGTTCGTTTTTTTTTGTCTCTTTTGTGCACCATGTAGTACCTTTTGTGCAACCCATGGACCCCTACTTATGGCTCGCAAAGCAAACTGACTGTAACAAATAAATAAATAAAAATAATTATTTATCTCTCCGTCGACGTACTCGTTCTCCCTCGCCAATTTCCTCTTTCCCACCCTCACTTGCCTTCTCACCTTCTTTCTGGAAGGCTCGAAGTGATTACCATCACGTTTGCCTTCTGATCAAGCTCACGCGGGTTTGAATCTCGCCTCTCCAAGAATTTATTCCTTTCTCATTCCTTCTTTCTCTACTCGTCCTCTCGTCAGAGATAAGTGGCCTTCCCATGCTCGACAAACCGGCGCGCGTGTTCTGGGAGCCAAGTAGAAGAGAACGAAGTGAGCGCATGCCGGTTCAAGATGGTGATAGTTCTTCGGGGCGGAGCTCCTTAAGTCGTGGGTCGTGCGTCCGCGATGTATGTAAAAGTAGTAGTAGTAGTAGTAGTAGTAGTAGTAGTAGTAGTAGTAGTAGTAGTAGTAGTAGCGGTAGTAGTAGTAGTGGTAGTAGTAGTAAATAGCCACCTCTTGTTTAGTTCTTGGAATGTCCGTTGGATGGCAGTACTTCTATATGATGAATATAGAAGTACCGCCGAATATAGAAGTATTACGGCTTGGTGGCGCTAGCCACCGCCCGATCTAAAGGGTACAGCCATATCTATCCATCCATCCGAATATATGATGAAAAGCTGCAAGATAGCGGTACTTGTAGAGTTCACTTGATGGACGGACAGACAAGCAGACGGATGGACGGATGCACGAACTGACGCACGGAAGCAAGAACGAACGCACAGACGGAAGCGCGGACAGACTGACGGACGCTTCGCCCCACTCCTCATCATTCACTCCGTGGATATGCTGCGATTTTTTTCTTCTACGACACGCGGCAAACTCAGGGCATAGCAGTTCCACTGTAAGAATATTCACTCGCAAAATATCGGGATTACCAATGATAATATGTGGTTTTACGCCCCAAAACCAAGGCATATATGATTATGAGAGACGCCGTAGTGAAGGACTCCGGAAATTTCGAGGATCTGGTGTTCCTTAACGTGCACTCTCATCGCACAGTACACGGGTCTCTACCATTTGGCCTCCACCGAAATGCAAACGCCGAGGCCGGTACCGAACACGTGAACCGAAGGTCGTGGCATTCGCGCACGCTGCTGGCGCCAGAGGGCATTCGTCGCCGCTATTGGTCACCGCCTTGAACAACTGCATGGCGAATTGACTTTCTCTTAAAGTTATCGCAGCCAGCTAACCCATTATCTGCGTCTGCAGTGTCTTTAGACCATCCCTGTCCTCTACAAGCACGATTACCCAAGAAGATGACCCATCCTAAAAACAGGGTGGACAGCTAGAGTGCAACTCGGGGCACTGTCGAAGAATAATACGTACAAGAACGATTTTTCTCCTATTAGCAAGTTAATCTTTCGCGATTGAAGAACCACCACGCTTGCGGTGAGGAGAAGCTTGGTAAGTGAGAAGGCTCGCAAAAATGCGTTTGGCGACGGCAACTTGAAAGTCCCGCGTCCAACGTCGTGACGTCATAGATATTGACGAAGTCTTTCAGGTGCCACATGGTTCCGAACCAGTAAATGGGAAGTACACTGTCGCCTGAAAAAGAGAGAACTAGGTTTGTTATCAGAGAAAAGCTGAAAGGTCGGCCTGAGTCAATTTTCTGACCTGTTACTCAGCGTTAGGTAAGAGAAGGGTTGGTGGGAAAGAAAGTAGAGAAAAGGTGCGGATGATGATGAGTACGAAGGGGATGACAAATCTAAACCTTGGATGCCCAAAGATTATTTACTATCTTTTTTTTTAGTTTTGTCGCACGCAACAACCTGCTCAGAGCTTTGAAAATATTGAGAAATACTGTCCCCAAATTACGAGGAATACCCCTTTAAGTCCAACTCAGGTCAGGAGATTTGGACGTGAAATTCAAAAATGGAACTTTGACTTCGATGATAATTACTTGGCGCAAGAAAAAACAAAAAGCAGCGCACAAGACAGACTCTCACAGAACAAGCGTTTGTGTGTCTGCTTGTGCGCTGCGTTTTTTTCTTGCGCTATGGAATTCTCGTCAACATGCACTGATTAGGCCCCAAAAAGTTTTTTGACTTCCTCTCTGTCAATGAAAGTATGAGGGTTGTGAACATCATGGTTCTCAAAGTACAATTTGTCAGTATGAACCGATCCATTGTTTCAATTTAGTGTCACAATAATCGTGAAATGCCCTTAATTTTTTGTGATTTTTTGCACCTCTTACAGGAGGCGTGAGGATGTCTTTCAATGCTGAATGGTCCAGCGAGGTGCGGGATGGGTGGTAACCTTAGCCCGGATGACATGTGTGATAGAAGAAAAGCCGATGGCGAGAGCTTTCCGTGGCCGGAAAGCGGAGGGTTGGAAGGAGCGCTATCATGGGCAAAGTTCGTAGATACGCCTTGGCTGAACGCCAAACTCTTGATCAGGTTGGCAGGAGGACGCCCAGATAGTGGCAGCTGCATGATGAGGTGCAGCGGTCTGCAAGTTGACCAGCGTGGGGTTAGGACTCCAAGGCACCGCAGCGTATAGGAGCGGACATTATTCTCGGGGAAGGCGGTCTTCCCTCTTTCTCTCTACACTCCTGTCTTTCAATCTCCTCCACACGTTCAAAGCAGCGTCTTTCCTTACCTCAAACCACCAGTCGCTGCGCCGTGCTCCCTCAAGAGCCGCAGAAATAAACGTCTCTTTGCACACCTGACCACCACCACCACCTCAACAAACCATCAGATGCAGAGAGGGATCCTTTTAGCTCTTCGGCGTGCGCGCTTACCTGGATGAACGTAGTGCTGCGGCCTCTAAAGCATACTGATACAATGCGGACAATCGTCACCGTGCGCGCAGTGACTAGAGTAGCGGCGCTGCCGACGTTATGGACATTACGACGCTTCGGACCGCGACTCGCCTCGCGGGTCGCTCGCGAATCCCAGAGGCCCGCGCGCGGAAGCGAGGAGTACGAGCGGACCTGTTCTAATGCACCTGCAAGCGGAGCGAGAGAAGACGCGTCTGCCATTCGCGGTGGCTCCACCTTGCTTCGGGTAGAATTGTCCTTCCCTCGCCTACGCGTTCTCGTTTCGCTTTTTCTTGTTTGCTTGGCGCGTCCCGTTAGCTCCTTCGCTACTCTCTTCTCTCCCTCCCGCCACACCGGTACTTGACGGTTTTATAATGCTCCCCTCCACTCTGACGCGCACTCTCCGCCGTACGCGCAGTGACCCCCCTCGCCCGACTGACCCGGACCGAAAAGTCGGGCCGACCGGCGAGCCAACCAGCCACCCGCTCGCTTCCAGGACGCCGAAGAAGGGAGCCCGTCGCAGCACCGAGCAGCCCGACCGACCGAACAGCCATGCAGCCACCGGTCCTGTGATTGAAGACTCGTTGCGCACGCCTTTGAAGGAAAACAGGCAGCCGCGCTCTCCGCTGCCCTGTGCGAACCTTTCTGCCACACTTCGGGAGTCGACGTAATCTCAGCTCGACGAGAACACCACTTCGATATTATTTTTTTCCTTTCGTGCTTCTCGGGGCGTGCGAGGGGGCGACCGGTGTTGTGTGATATTCTTCTTCCTTCCGTGGCCTGTTGCGTACTTAGGTCGACTGCCCGAGGGATTTTTCAACCGCTCTGTTGTACTCCTCCAAGGGTGCAACCCAACCGCCAGCAACGATGTCCTTCTGGACCATGTCACTGGAGAACGTCAACGAAGCGGTGACCGTGCGACCCTGTCCCGACGAGGACGCAGAGGTAAGGCGTTCACATTGGGGCTCTATGCCAGGGTAAAAGTGGCGAATCCTCGCCCGACATCGCACCCGCTGCTAGACCCGGGTTGAAAACTAAGTGTCTTTCTTGAATGTTCTAGTGCTACTGCGCGCGCATGTTTCGGAATGCCGGGCTGTCGTTATTTGCTGGGTTCCAAGACAAGAGTATTGCGTGTCATTACGTACACAGCCAAGAATGAAGGGATATCCGCATGCAAGAGGATGCAGCTGAACACTTATCTGTAAAAGGCTTCACCCTACAGTTCAAAGCAATGGGGGCTGATTTTTTCAGCGTGTACACCACATCAGCAGGCGGGAATAACCTAAAGGGTATCATCCGATTGATGGCTGAAATTGAGGCATGAGTGAAATTTAGTCATTCACTATACGTGAAGTTAACACTTCACTGTAAAATAACGTGAGCCGGCGGCCTATCGTAAATAGCGCAGTCCATCCATCTATCTATCAGTCTTCGACGTCGGATCTATCGACCCCACAAGCAGCGTCTCGAATGCCGTGGCTTCCCTGACAGGCAGCAGTGAACACACGTTAAGTACACCACAAAGTCACGCTAAATTTTTTCCCAAGAGGACATCCTTTTTTGTTTTAGTTTTTTTGTTTACCCTAAAATGAATGCTTGAAACCCGCAAACTTGTGTTCATACTAACTGCAGTTGAGAATGAAATGGGAGGGCGCCAGAAAAGAGAGGCAAAGAGGAAATACAACAGCAGAGGGATATTAACCAGGCGTAATCTCCGGTTTTCCGAGGCTTGTCAGGAGAGCTGAAAGGATGACGAGAGCCAGCGGTGCCATGTAATAGGATCCCAACCACGTGGTGTTGCTCAGTTTTAGCGGCAACGCAGTCTTTTTCGCAAACAAAGTTTTGTTCTTCTACCGTGTAGTTGGGAAGAGGAAAATAGTGGTGTTAATTACAACAAAAATAACGCGTGCATAAGATGAAAGAAACGAGGGATGGCGCGTGGCGCGAAAATCTTCTGATCTTTCTCTGAAAGAGCAACGCTGGGACGCGCTGCTCTGAGGTCTTTTAGCGTATTGTCCTAGCAGCCCGTTTCATCTAAGGACAATGCCTGCGGATTTTCCAGGTGGTGTAGAAGAATGAAAGAAAATAGGTCTGTGGCGACACTAAGAAGTCATATCATAACACGCAAGGGTGCTGAAAATACGAAATGAGCTTTTGACCTATAGGCGGGCGCATAGCGGAGCCCCGACGAAATCATTAACAACTGGTGGATCAGTGTACGCAACTCTAAAATTGCCACCATCTGCCAGTGCTTACTATTAGTGTTGATTGAAATGGGAGGTGCTGACGTGGTCTGTTTCAGTCAGCACTTTTCAAAACTTCTTTGATTCGGCATGGTGGGAGTGAGTGAGGCACTGACCGAATGAATACGGCGTGTGACTCGCGCGGTGTAAGCTGTCGCGGTTGGAACGAATGCAACCGTGTCGTTTCGCAGAGAAGGGCGAAACGCAACGGAATGCGAGAGGTCTCAGTGGAGTTGCCTCGACACCTAGGAAGGTCGTTTCGGTCAACACCCTTTGGGTGCTATACGTGAGAGCTAGTCGACGGGGGTGCTGGTTCGGTGGGCGAATGCTTTCAACTGCACAGTGACACCGAGACTTCAGCGTACAGGTTACAGGCTGAAAGACGAAAAATTCTGGGCCACGTACGTAGTCGTCCGCAGGGGGTGTAGATGGGGCACTTGCCCCCTCCCCCAAATCACAAGCCCCCCCCCCCCCTTTCACTGTCCTCGCTGCGATGCAACAGGGCTTTGTTCCACTGACACCCATTCTATTCACTGAGGCCCATGAACACGGGGTGTTGCTGGAGCGAACGCTTCCGCATGTGACGTTAAAGGCTACCTCTAGGAGCTTCATCTTTCCCTGAAAGGCTGCTTTAGACATTTGTATTGTGACTCGTGCTTAGTACGTTCAGTTCGGTGGGGTTCGCACCGTCGTCCTAGCAGGTGAGGAGAGGCTCTAAAGGCTGGACGGGGACAGCGCCCGGTGTTTAAGAGGGAGACTTCTGCAGTGCACAAAAAGTTGCTGTTTCGGGTCACTAAACCGGGAAGGATAGCTGCATGCATGCACGTCGGCAGGGGGTTGCAGAAGGGACACTTGCCCCCTTCCAGCAACAGCAGAACTTGTGTCACGCCCGGGCAACTCTTTCCTTCTCCCCCTTCCCCGTCCCCAGTGCTATACAACTCGCCCCCCCCCCCTTCCCCAGACAAAATCCTGCCAACGTCCATGACTGCAAGAGAAGCTGCTATGCATGGGATCTCCCTTCGCGGAAGAATTAGCAGAGCACAACGGGTGTTGGCTGAACACGCAACCGGTGTAAGTCGAGTTAACGAAAGATTGACGGAGTCTAGTTCACTGCTATTAAACTGAGATCTGTCGTAACCGAGATTAGCCAAGCGTGTCCGCGGAACCAGACTATTACTGGTATTTGGCTTCAGTGATATCCTCACGAGGTCAGCCCTTTGCAGACATAGCATCGGTGTCCCTTTACTGGAGTTGCATGTTAAGCTGGGCTCCCGCAATCTTGCACTAGACGCGAGAGAGTGGCAGAAGAGTTTTGTGACATTCAGCGACGAGTTTGGATCGAAGATCCTATATATACGGTTAACTGCGTGATAGCGTTACGTCTGTCGCTTCGCGCTTTGTGTGCCACTGGCCGCGAGAACGAACTGCGTTGATTCAGCGGCCTCTCTAGGGGACGTGCTAGTTAGTTAATTGGCTCGCTGAACCAGTTTCTACGTTAGCGTCGATGTTTTCCTCTTGAGCGATTATCCTGGTTTGTTTTGGGGTACACCAAAACTAGACTGAAGTGGGGCCTTCCTGTGAGACTGCAGAGTAGACCGCGCTTTGCCGATTAGCTTTGCTCTGCTCTTCAGCGTATACGCAAGCGAATTGGGAACTCTGTCATCACGATCACGCTAAGAAAAGGAAACACAAAAACACAGTGTTAACACTGTCTTGCTTTCGCACAGCTGTTGGTCCGCTTCTGTACACGCGTAAGCGATCTTACGTTTTCAACTGGGTTTAGACGACGTCGTGTAGTAGCAACTGACGCATGTGCTCGGCTGTGGTGGCGTCGTGCTGAAAAGTGCGTATAGTCGCGCCCTCGATTACCGGTGGACATGAAGGCGTAATGCATCGGGCATCCAAACGCAGGTTGGAACTTTCTAGTGGCGAAAGTTCATCCGGGGGCCTTTATTATGCTCTCTTCCACAGTCGATGTCTTTCATTTCAACAGGTAAACATTCGATCTATCGATCGATCAATCAATATCGAAACGCCTGTTGCTCACATTGAATGTTCGTAGGGTTCGACGTCGTTTCTACGTACGTGTACCCATGGTGGCTTTTCTTTAAATTATTCGCCGCTCAATTCGGGTAAATGTGCGCTTGAGGCCGATGACCTCGAGAGGGGTCCTCGTCTGTCAAGGGCGTATAGTGCGCAGTTGAGTCGAGTTCCTTATGTTGTCAGTTCTGTGGTTTATTCAAGACTCTACAGCTTTTGCGGGCGTTTCAGGCAAATGAAAATGGACCGGAAGACAGAACCTTTTCCCACCTTCACAGTGGTCAAAGCGGAGCGAAGAGCTGAGGGCGTGCTTTAAAGGCACAGAAAAACACTGGAACTAATTTGGGGAAACGAGGGGTAGTTACTTACTGTAGAAAGACACCAGACTTGACTAATTGTCAACTTAAGATGTCACTTGGTTATAGACTGATCGCTCGTATTTGGACGCTTTCAGGGAAGCGTAATCGAACTTGATGGCATTAGCGTGCTTATCCCGTATTTTGTAATCGCCTTGTATCTCGCTTACCGTATGCAAACCGGGGGGGGGGGGATTAGAAAAAGGGGGTAACGATTTAGAGCACAGGGTACTCTACTATGGGAGAGCTTAATGCAAACCTGGTCGTCTTGCACAAGATACAGCTTGATATCCACAGTCACAGTCCACTGAATTTGCCGGGGATACCCGATATGAAATTTCTATTAGTCCCTACTAGTTTTGTCTTTCTTCGTTCGTTTTAAACAGCCCATCCTTCGAGATAGTGTCCACGTGTATCCCGGTCTGAATTTCTGTTAACCCTTGTTTGTCGCCCTTAATCCGAATTAGGCAGCGCATTACTCAATATGGCGATGTACCACCTATACGCTTCTCACCTTTCGTAACGAAAATTGCCGCTTTGCTGTTGATACCGTCATAAAGGGTGCTTACCAGCGCAAACGACAGGGCAGGAGGGGACAGGAGAAGAGACGAGACAAAGCGATGAGACAGACCCCTGTCCCCTCCTGCTCTGTCGTTTGCGCTGGTAAGCACCCTTTTTGATGTTATACCAACACGCCCAATCCCACTGTCTCTTGTGTTGATACCGCTCAATAGCCATATTCAGTGGCTCATTGTTTATGGAGGCCCAGCGTGAGGTATAAAACCCGCTTGCTTGTTACCTTTAATCCTAATTAGCCGGCGAATCACTCAAGACGACGGCGGCTATGCCGCTACACGATATCCTTCGTACTGCGTGTCTGCAGCGCGTCGTATTCAACGCCAACTTTGTTATTATTTTTTTCGGTACAAACTTGCTAGGGCGCGCCTGCTTTAGCTGCAGCTCGCCCATCGCTCTCTCTCTCTCTCTCTCTCTCTCTCTCTCTCTCTTTCTGCATTTCGCGTCGTCGTCCGTGGTGGCGTAGCGAACTGGTTCGCGGTCGCAGGGGTCGGGACGCGGAAGTGGACCGGAAAAGCTCCTCCCGTGCGCCGCAAGGGGTCAGTCCGAGACGATTCCTTGCTTTCTTTGCTTGTCACCGAAGACAATGTCTTGTTACGCCTCTTAGGCCCGCAACGGTCAGCGCCGTGACGCCGGCGATGATGAGCGTCAGAGCAATCTAAGTACCGTATTTACCCCGCTACTACAAGCACCGGTGTTTCGCCCTGGTGACACTGTGGCGACGTTTCTCGGGTGCCGATCCGAGAGTGGCGGGTGAGATCCCGGTCGAGGCGTTCGCATTTCCTTGGAGGCGAAATACTGTAGGCCCGTGTGCACATGTGTGATGTCAGTGCAAGTCCAAATGGTCATGTCAGCGCAACCCAAGATGGTCGTAATTGCAGGATCCCACCACTACGGCGTCCTTCAGGATCATATTCAAGTCTTGGGACGTAAAACAAAAGATATGATTGTTATCATTATCGTCATCGTACACTTCGTGCCCATCGTACTGTACATAGTTGTGCGCATGATTCCCCTTCAAAGGATCGGGGGGGGGGGGAGTCATAGGTTTGTCGCAGTGCCCCCTTTGCTGATTGTATGTGGTTGTCTTTGACCCTCCCCCAATTATGTGACTAGAAGAGTGCGCCCCCCTCTCCTCGTGCGTACGCATTTGGTACTGTACATCTTGTGGTGATAAAACTGACGTCTCTGACCTAACGTGAGTGCTAGTATAGAGTAGCCGCAAACTTTTCGGGCTAAAGATGGCTAAATGACTGAAAGTTGCCGATATTGTTTCCTGAGGAAGTAAGGGAGGAAACAAATGCAGAAGGCAGGGAGGTTATTTACCCCGCGCGGAGTTAATCGGAAAGGGAAAAGGAAAGGTCAGTAATAGGGGAAGCAGGAAAGAAGTTGGAAGAGAGAACAAATGGTAGAGAGAGAGAGAAAGATAGAACGGTCAACCAGTCCAGCATAATTGGTTTGATACCCTACAGGTGGGAAGGGATGTGGGAGATTTAAAAAGAGAGAGAAAGATAGCGCATATGTGCCTCCTAATGTGTGTCTGCTGTGAGACACAAGCACGCAGTCAGTCGCAGTCCATCACACTGGAGTGGTAGAAAATAGATGTTGACCTAGTGTAAACAAACCGTTCCTTAAACTCTTGCCTCCCCCTCCACTTTCCAGGCTACGACACCTGTAATGAATCGTAACGCGCGATGTTGACGAGGTTTCTTCAGGGAAGTAACACACCAGATATAGGATGCTTATGGAGTATGTATCATTCAGTCCACAACGGCGCTTCCCAAAACACAATCGTCATCTGTCATCATCATTATGCAAATACCAAACGTTTCTTTCTTCCCATGCCCTCGTTCGGAGCAACTCACGAAGCGGTTGTCTACACAGCACACGTGCGCTGTCACCGAATTTCTTCCTCTGTCCACGCTCGGCTTACTATGCATACACTGCGAGACCTGCTCGGTGGCTGTAACTGCCGTATTCGAACGTCGTACGTCTTGAGCCGGCTGTCGTTCCTTTGCGTAATCTTCAATAGGGAAGCCACGCGAACGGACGTGACGCGATCGCGTGTACCTGGTCACGATGACGGCCCGCGGCGCGCGCGCAGACGTTTATTACCTGGCCGGACGGGATGAGAGCCCGTGAGCACGATTGACACGTATATATGCGTAACAGGCATCATACGCTTCCTGCAAAGCTTTCACATCGGCAAGTTGCTACCTTGCCGATGCTCTAAAGTTCCATATTTGTATACGACAGATATGGAAGATAGTGCGGACTATTTATGGCTGCACGTTACAGCGCTTCCATAATAACACCCCGTAGGATACAGCCGAAATGAGTTTTAAGTGGATGTGACTTGTGCCTGCGGAGCTTCTTGCGAAAGTCGATGCACGTAACTACAGCCTTGTGGGGTTCCACGTAGTATACTAAGCTGTTTTAGAGGCGTCGGTTACCAGACGGCAGCGCCCCCTCGTCAACTCTTACCCCTAACATGGGGGGGGGGGGGTGCCTTTGCTGTCACGAGCGTTTACTCAGTGACCATTTTTAATGAGAAGGTTCATGGTTGCACATAACTTTGAGCGATAATGATGAATGACATTTGCGCTTCATCAAAAAAAAAAGCCTGGAAAGCCGGGCACCGATGGCTTCATGTTTAGTTTTGTATCCATTGCAGAGCTCGTTTTCCATCGGCCTCGACCAAAAAGGGCAAAACAGTGGAGAGTTAGGAGGAGATGGGGAGGCTGCGATGAAACTTACGACCCCTCCCCCGTAAGGGTCAACCATGCGCGCATTTAGGCTTCCCCCGATTTCGTCCACCAGGTGGGCATCGCCCCTGCCCTCTCCGCATACATATACAGTACGCTAACGCTGTAATGAATCTTGAACGGACTCATCTGCAAAGTTTGTTCGATGTATCTTGCGTATGCTCTGAACGCTGCTTTTGTCCGGATTGGTTATTCTCTCTGACGCGACTGGCTGTGTCTGTCGCCCCGCAGTGGATGAATAGGAGACCCTTGTGTGGCTGATATTTTGAAGCGGAAGGGGGGGGGGAAATAAACATTATTGAATGTCCTGTACAAGGCTGGAGAGCTCGCCTAAATGCCCCCACGTTAGAACCAGCAGGACTCCTGGCACTGTCAAGGGCGTACTGCACAGCTATGTGACTTGCTACCTTTGGGACCTATTTATTTTAGAAATAAATAAACGGAAGAGACAGGGAGGTTAACCTAGAAGAACCGGTTTGCTATTCTGTACAGGGGTGGGGAAATGAGAGTCGAAAAGAGGATAGAGATAGAGAGATATAAAATAAATTGAGAAAAAAATACACATGCTCTCACGTGCAAGGCGTTCCGATCCGCCTTCACAGACTTATTCTGCGAAGTAAAGTCCTGCCGGTAGCGCAGGATTCTTTCTTTCGAAAGAGTCTGGTTGTCCAGTTCGTCTAGTACATTGCAGAGTGGCTGTCTCTGCGAAAAGTATAGTGGACATTCGCACGGAATAGGCCAAGTTGTTTCGTCACTGCCACAATGGTCACATGCAGCAGTGTCAGCCATTCCTAAGCGGAACGCGTACGCATTGGTAAATGCGACACCCAACCATGGCCTGCACAGCATAGTCTATTGCGTCTCGTCGGTGGAGTTCGGGGGGGATTCGAAGACTTGGGTATAAGGTACATAATCGTGCGTGGGGGAAACGTGACTCGTTCCATTGCGACGTGGTGCGCTTGCGAGCAAGCATGCGGAGTTTCCGTGCAGCGTCAGTTCTGGAGAACAGAATCGTCATTTGAGTCATTTCATTATGGGCAGAACTGCAGCTCGATCGGCTCGTTCATTGCCAATTTTTCCACAATGATTTGTAAGCCATCAAAAGGCCATTTTATGTCCTTTCTCGATTAAATGGTAAGTCTTTTCTGCAGTCTCGAAAGACAGTTGTTCGTATGGGCCGTGGCGTGAAGGTGATTGAATGGATTGCAGAGTCACCTTAGAATCACTGAAAAAAGTCCATTTTTGTGGCTGTTGATCAATAATGAAACGCATTGCGGCACGAAGAGTTGTAAGCTCTGCTCCCGTTGATGTCGTAAGGAGGCAGGACTTGAATTTGCTTGTTGTGGCGTTTATTGGTATAACAAAAAAATCCCGTTGAACTCTTCTGTGAAACGGAGCCGTCAATGTATACGCGTTTACAGCCTTATAGTACGTCTCGTATAACAAGAGCAGAGCAAGCTGCTTCAGAGCAGGTGGCGACATATCTGCTATTTTCTGGATGCCAGGTATAGTTAGCTTGATATTAGCCTGAGTCAGGCACAAAGGAGGAGTCGAAGGCCTGGCGGCGGGTGTGAAGCATGTTGACAAAGAGTCGCGATATGTGGTGACCGTTTGGCAAAATGACGAACGTGGTTTGTCTGCTGGTAAAGATGCTAGGTGGTGACAGGGTGTCCGAGCAATATGTTTAATTGGTCCCGAGTGTCTCAACGTCAATTTGTGTCGCGATGAGGTGGTCACCGGCGATTGCTATAGTAGCCATTGTCGACGCACTACGAGGCAAGCCGAGGCAAATCCGGAGTGCCTAGGCCCGACCACTGTAACGTTAGTAAGCTTGTTTTGCTTACGTTTGTCAATGCCGGCAAGCTGTACCACAGGAAACCGAAAAAGAAACAGTACCCTGTACAGCTGTAGCATTGCACTGGGTGACATTCCCAAAGTCTTCCCTGCAAAGAACTTCAGTATAGATTACAGTTGTGGTTGTTGCCGCACATGTGAGAATCGGCGACGTTTTCAGTCGTCTCTCGGCAATCGACGCTTCTCCGTGCGTGAGGCTTTCTTTCCTTCGCGCTTAATCTTCGCGAGGCGACGTGGGGGGGGGGGGGGGCTGCGGGCCTCTTACGTAACTCGATAACTTCGACGGAGCCCCGATGGCGTCACTACTTTCGGCCATCGAAAAATACACCACACACACCCCGCGTAGCATATCGCGCCAATTTTTGTCTTTCTTACAGTGTCAATTAAAGCGTATAGCTGGCGTGATAAAGGAGAGTGACCTGAAAAGAAAAAAAAAGATACAGTCCACAGTATATATATAACGGGCCTGTTTCTCGTAGGAGTGTATACGTCAGGGAAACTGCGCTTATGACGTTCACCGATTTCCGCGTGTGACGTCAGTTGATGTGACGATAGATATAGCGCGAGAACAGAACGACGACAAAGGGACGTTTTCTGCGTGGCACGCAGGTGCTAGGGGAGGGGGAAGGGGCGTCCTATTAACGGGCCTGTCGCGTGCCCATGTAGGAAACGTCGCTGTATACCCCCAGGGATGTCACGATGTCGCCGTCGTTGACGTCAACGTGCGACGTTGTCGACGCATTGGCCGACGACGCTCGGCGAAGTCCCGTATACACACACATCCTTATGCCTTCCTGGTTTTCCTGGGCGCATCGGGGAGAGCCTTAGCGTACCCGCTGGCGCCGGCTCATCGCATGCGATACCTTGAGGGTGTATATTTATATAAATGTCGTGACAAGTGGCTTGCAGTACCACGATATTTATATCGACTTACATAGATGTGCGCTTGCGTCTCTCTCTCAGAGTGAGGTGACTCCGAGGAAACCCAACCCACGTGCACGTACCACGTGATTCATGCGGTCGCGTGACCAGATCACGGGACGTTTCTCTTCTTTGGAAGACTTCCTTCAAGCGTTTCGAGTGAACACCGACGTAAATCCAGAGAGAAATCACAAGCGGGGTTGAATACACCAACTTGCCACGGCAGCAAGTTCGTGTATATTTTTTATTTATATACAGGGATTAAAATCATCCCTTCAAATTGCACTGTGTGATAGCACTGACCTAGCGAGTTCTCTCCGAAAGTGGTCCAGCGGCTGTTGCGATTCCCACGGTGTCGCTGCAGCTGAGGGGTATCGAACACCGGCCTATAGATTCTGCGGATAAACAGGCATTAAAAAAATTGTACCGCACAATGTTAAACACGCAAGCTGTTAAAATGTATGGTGTTTGAAAGATAAATGTACAGAGGTCGGACACATGCAAGGGATGCCCCCCCCCCACCCCATTCTGAACACGAGCGTAGAAGGACCCCCCCCCCCCCCGACACCCCCGTGATTTACGCAGGGGCTTATGAAGCGTCCACACTCATTACGTTCCGAGATTCTACCACCGCGTTCTTGTTTGGCTCCCCGCAATCAGGTTTAGTTGCTTCAACAAATATTGGCCCCTTATTTATTGTTCGAGGTTCCATCAAATTCCGCCATATTGTCGAATTTCGTTATGATGGCATTTCAAGCCAACCATGAGAGGCCTCTGGGCCAATCGGAGTTGATCAGAGGCGGGATTTTACAATGCTCTGAATAGCACCAGTGTAGTCGCTTCAGGCCTCTAGCGGAGGACGTCGTTCGAGAGTGTGGTCGGTGTACAGTCCAGCATCCTCCCATCCATAACCCAGCATCCACAGATCCATGGATGCCGGCCCAGCATGAGGCCAGAATCCTCCGTGTCGTACCTTCGGCATCTTCTATGTCACATCCGGATGCGATGTCATGTCCAAAGTATACGACTGGACACACTCGTCGTGTCATTGGGGTCTCTGTATCCATGCGCTATTATCGTACAGTGAGGGTAAGGGTGGCGACTGGGGCTGCTGCCTCCCATTGCCTCCGGGTGCCAAGCCTGTCCCGCAAGTTTGTCATACTTTTCCCGGCATTGTTAAAAGAGCGTCAAGCACGTTTTTCACGATAATTGCAGCCCTAAAAGTACCGATGGTACACGAAAAGTACCGAAAGGCGAAACTTCGAACACTTGTCCGGGTATCGCAAACCCGCGTCTTAGAGCAGAGTAGCGAGACTGGTTACCTGCAGAGTTTTTTCCGTGAGTGTACAACACGAAAGGTTGACCATCACCTTTCGTATATATACATGGATACAACAACGATTTGCATGAAGCGGATATGCCCAACCAGACCATCCACGCGCCGACCCAGTCGGTGTGTCAAGATAGCTGGTTCCAAGAACAACAGCGGCGGATCAGTCTTTTGACAGCGTTAACGAGCCGTTAGCGCGAAACTGAGCAGGATCGCATTGAACGACTTTTTTTTTAGGGGCGAAGCTCCTTAGGGCGTGGGCTGTGCGTCCCCTGTATGTAGCCACCTCTAGTTTAGTTCTTGCAGTGTTCACTAGATGGCGGTACCGTCCCCTGTATGTAGCCACCTCTAGTTTAGTTCTTGCAGTGTTCACTAGATGGCGGTACCGTCTCCTGTATGTAGCCACCTCTCGTTTAGTTCTTGTAGTGTTTACTAGATGGTGGTACTTGTAGCTGATGATGAAAAGATGCAAGATGTTATAAACTAGAAAGCGGTACTTGTAGTTGATGAAAGACGCGAGATCTTATAAAATAGGAATGATGTCACATATGGCGCGTGTCATTGGTTGAAGGCAATCGTTCGATTTAGTGCGGCGACGTACGCTAGGGGGAGCGATGTAATAAAATCGAGTGGGCAAAATGTACAGAGGATTCATGGTTTACCAGGTTTACCTCCGGAGCTTCGCCCACTCATCATCATTCACTTCGTGGATATGGCGGAATTTTTTTTTGTTTTCATGACGCCGTCATCGTATAGCACATTGTTAATCATCCGAGAGCGGTGCCTCCAAGGCTTACGAGAACTGGACCTCGCGGCGCTCCACCCGAGTGAATATACATACACAACGTTATGGTCTATAGTGGTCTCGTACGTACAACGCACTCGCGAGCAGTCTATTTCCGGCCTGCACGGGCTCGCTCGTGGCAGGCGTGTCCTGCGCGCCGCTGTCCAACATGCCGGAAAAGCCGCGTTGCTTATGCAGGCCTTGAGGAAGAAGAAAAGAAAAAAAAATGCGAGATACCAGATGCTCGGGCGAAGACGGAAACTACGCGCAGAGCGGGCAAGGAAGCCAGAAATGAGCGTTAAAAAAGAAGAAAAAAAAGATTAGTCATAAACAAACACAAAACGGAAAGTTTGTGCCGCAAGTTTAGCTTCTCGTGAAGTTGCGCGTAACGATTCTTCTCCTCCTCGCATCGGCGCGGAACCCGAGGAAGCGCTGGGAAGGAAGTTTCTTTGAGAACCCACCCCAAGGGGAACAAAAAGTGTACCGAGTCGGCGAGAATTTCTTCCGATACTGTCGTTCGCGACTTGGACTCGCCGTATAGTCTGAACTTCTCATTCACTCGCTTTTTTTTCTGTTTTTCATTATGCATTCGTTTTGTACGCCCGTTGTCCGCTCACCAGTCCGCCGCAGTTCCGAGCGTACTCGGGGGGGGGGGGGGGGGGACCCTTCGGCGTGCTCGCCTGACGTTCTTTCCTCGTTAAGTCATGACTCGTGAAGTCGTTTCTTCCTTCCTTTTCCTCCGCGGGGTATCGCGGGTTATTTCGACGGCATCCTTATTGCGTGTATATCGCGTTGACCGGGCACGCGGCAGCAGACGGGCGCGTCCAGTGGCTTAATTGATTAGCCTTTTAATCGGTAGTCCAAGTATGTATGTCCGTTTCCCAATATGGCGTGGCTGAAAGGAAAGAAGGAAGACGCTTGTTTGGATGCACGCCTGTGCTGCTGCTGTGGCCCGTCCGGGAGCATCGGGGAAGGCCGATTCGGGGGCTGCGTCTTCAGGACGTGATGGAAAGAGCTGTTTTAAGAGAAATGATTTAGGGGCGAAGCTGCTCCTTAAAGCGGCACCCGTTCGTCCTTCGTAGTCGTAGTGTGTAACAAGTGTTACCGTTTCAACCTGCAAGGTGGCGCCGGAGGGAGATTTCTCCTGTGCTTTCTTGAACAATAAAAAGTTCGCGGCGTGCGCGTTAACTAGAAGCCGACTGCTCCTATCTCTCATTCCCCATTAGCAGCCATTGGCATGTACATTAAGCACTATCTGACAAGAAAGGGTTGCTACGTTATACTCGCTGGGCGTAACATCCTAGGTTTTAGAAAGGTTTAGCGAGCGTTGGGCCGCAGTGCCATGAATACGGTGAACTAGTATATACCATGAACTCGAGGTGGTTAAAGGTGGGAAGTAGACACGAAGCGCAAGCCGTAAGAAAGTGTGCATGTGCCATTTCCCGTTTAGTCCTTGGAATGTCCGTTGGATGGCGGTGCTTCTATATGGGGAATATATGATGAAAAGATGCGAGATGGTGGTACTTGGAGTGTTGAATAGATGGACGGACACACAGACAGATGCATGGATGGACGCATGAATGGACGCAGGGGCGGACGGGCGGATGGACGCATGGACGGTCATACAGACGGACGCATGGACGGACGGAAGCAAGAATGAATGGACAGACGAATGCTTCGCCCCACTCTCCATCATTGACTCCGTGGATATGCTGCCAATTTTCTTTGATGAGGCCGGAGGGGCGGGGGGAGGGGGGGGCAAGCCTGAAACCGGGAATGTATTCACGGAAGAGTGTTTCCGCTCCAATAGCGTCATCGGTAAACTGCGTCGCAATAAAGTTTAACCCTAACGCTCTTCTTCCGTACATGCCCTATGTTTCAGTTCCGTACGGCATGTATAGGGAAGGGTGCAATGAAGAGCTCCGCCCACCCGTCACGATTCACTTCGTGGACATGCGTGGATTTGTTTGTTTGTTTGTTTTTTAACCATTTTGAAGCGTGCAATGCTTCGCAATCGTTCCATTGCCTATGCCCCTCCCTCAATTGGAGAAACGCCCCGCCGCGGTGGTCTAGTGGCTAAGGTACTCGGCTGCTGACCCGCAGGGCGCGGGTTCGAATCCCGGCTGCGGCGGCTACATTTCCGATGGAGGCGGAAATGTTGTAGGCCCGTGTGCTCAGATTCGGGTGCACGTTAAAGAACCCCAGGTGGTCTAAATTTCCGGAGCCCTCCACTACGGCGTCTCTCATAATCATATAGTGGTTTTGGGACGTTAAACCCCACATATCAATCAATCAATTGGAGAAACCTTCGCACGCCTATATGCCTCGGTTTCTTTGGTCTTCGCGGACCAAAACATAGGTGGTTTTCACGTTACGTCTATAGTATCTAAAACAAACTCGGTCTATTCCTTCTCTCAGTCGCGGCAAGCTATTTCCGACAGTTCGGCTTCAGCCGCTTCGTTTCCTTTCTCTATAAGCGTGCAGCATGCGTGGTCGTGACCGTGTTACGGAACCTTCGAGATGTTGCGAGTAGATCCGGAACTTTATCCCGGAAGTAAGCGCAGCGGTGAGAGGAAGAGGATTTGTCTAGCACCCCCCCCCCCCCCCCTTCTAGAACGCTTTCAGCGTCCGCTATCATCGCTGAGTCATTTCACCGAAGGCGAAAGCAGAGAATCGGACGCATATATAGGCTCGATGCGTCGCACTGCTACAAGGCCTTATCAGAGCCAACGACGCCGATATGCCTCCGTACAACGCCGAACTTCCTCATTTCCGCATCCGGCGCATGCAGCGGGAAAACTCGAGGCGTGTCGAGGTTTGAAAAAGCAGACGAAGTACACGCATTCCTCTATATGCACAACACGCGAAGGAATCGCCAGCGGGGGTGGAAGATAATAATAATATTGATAATTATTGTGGTTTAACGTCCCAAAAAACCACGATATGGTTGTGACGGGACTCCGCAAATTGGTATACCATCTGGTGTTCTTTAACGCACACTATACGCGGGAATTTCCCCTCCATTGAAATACTGCTGCTGCGACCGTTATCGAACTGACTACCTTAACGTCAGCAGCCGATTAACGGCTACACCAGTGCGACGGGTGACGAGGGTGGTAGATTTCGTTAGGTCCTGGTGGTGCTTCGGAGTCGAAAGGAAGGTTCCACTGGAGAAACTTGCAAACGGAAGATTTCCGAACGCTTTTGTGCAACTGCTGCCGTTTCCCGAAACGGAATGGTGCGCAAACGTGACGCCAAACTTAAGTGCAATTTGCCAAATGATAATGAAAGAAACAGACTGGTGGAGCGCTTACCAGCTCGGATTGCCAGGTTGACTTTGCCAGCGTATACAAAATATTTGAAGCAAAAACCTAGTTATAGTTTTTTTTTTTGGATTAGGTCAAACCTCTCCGAACATTTAGAGGTATGCGTGTGCATATAGATGCACGCACACTTGCAAACGTGCGCACGTACAGACAGGACCATTGTTAAAGGGAACACCAGGATGAGCAGCATGTTTAGATTTCTCTATCTTACGGAAGCACAGCGGCTAAGATATGCGTAAGACTACTGTTGGTTAGAAGTTCCGACTCCTCTTGACGAAGTACTGAGGTGCATGAAGATTGTTTCCTTATCCACTTGCTCTGCCAGGGCCAGGAATATTGGTGGTGTGCATTCGAGTGTTTCCTTTAACAGTGGATTGTGCTTTACCCGGGTACATAAATGATTATTGACCCCCTCCCTCTTCTCTCTTGACGATCAAAATGTCCGGCTACGTCGCTGAATTAAAATAACACTGTACTTTTCAGTCGTGTGTGGTCAAGATATTCGTGAGCCTTTCATTATGACATCACTCTATCATAGCCCTGGTCAGTTGAAATAAGGTTGTGCACCCCCCCTTCCCCCCAATCCTGGAAGCGCACACCTGGCTGACTTACCTTCGCCCCGCCGTGGTGGTCTAGTGGCTAAGGTACTCGGCTGCTGACCCGCAGGGCGCGGGTCCGAATCTCGGCTGCGGCGGCTGCATTTCCGATGGAGGCGGAAATGTTGTAGGCCCGTGTGCTCAGATTTGGGTGCACGTTGAAGAACCCCAGGTGGTCTAAATTTCCGGAGCCCTCCACTACGGTGTCTCTCATAATCATATAGTGGTTTTGGGACGTTAAACCTCACATATCAATCAATGGCTGACTTACCTTCTATCTTTCCGTTACCTCTTCAATTTCCTCGAGTTTTTCACAAAATCATTGTCTGCAGTTTGGGTGGTAAGAAGTTATTGATAGGACCATGCCGGAAGCACTCGAGGTAGACAATATTAAGACACGTACGACCGTGACAAAGATATCGCCCCGTCACAACCCGTTCCCTCGTCCCCCCCAAAAGAGCCGTCAAATATAGCGCTGTCTCGACGCACGGCGCTTGCGCCCTACGCGTACCTGCTAGTTACCTTCCACCACGGTGACTCAGTGGTTAAGGTACTCGGCTGCTGACCGGAAGGTCGCGTGCTCGATCCCCGTCGCGGGGGTCGCATATCGGTGGAGGCGAATCGGTAGAAGCCCGTGTACTGCCACCCCCGTACTGCGCGATGGTAGTGCCTGTTCAAAAGGACACCGTGCGGTTGATCGAAATTTCCGGAGCCCTCTGCTGACGGGCGTCGGCAATGGGGCGCAAGATGGGCACTTGTCCCCTCCCCCTTCCCCTCGAGCTACACCAGCACTTGCCTTCGCCCAAGCTGCACTAGCGTTCTCCCCCTCCACCACAGACACTGTGCCGTGCTCCCGACCGGGCTGCAGAAATTAGGTGCCTTTTTCTCATCTTCTAACCACTACCACCACCGTCCTCCACCACAAGGCACTGCGCCGTGCTCCCTACCGGGCTGCAGAAATTAGTTGCCTTTCTCCTCTTCTAACCACTACCACCACAACCAACCCTGCACCACCCGCGATGCAACATTGCTTTGCACCCGTTTAAAGCAATGTTCCGCCGACACCCATGCATGCGTACGGCGTTCCTGATAACCATGTCGATGTCCTGGAGCTCGAAAAGCTTTTGTTATTGCTGGAACGTCGTCGCGAAAGGCGGGGAACCGCGTCTGCCCTGGTGCCGAGAGGAAAGAACGACCGCACGAGCAGCAAGAAAGACGTGCTGTCGTCGCTTTCCTCGAGGTGCTCTCGAAGCGTTGCGCTGGCGTGCCCGTTGTATGCGGGTTTCACTGCCAGTGCGTGTACACCCTGCATAGCGAACACACAAAAAAAAAAGAAGGAAAGAAAGAAACGCCCGTTCTTCTCCCTCTTCAGAATGAGCGCGCTCTTTTTTACTGGACACGGTCGTTCACTCCCAAACGCCACGTGTGTGTCTTTATAGTAGTCAGCGCGATTAACCCACTTCGGGCAGCTCTCCTTCTTCCCGCTTTCGCTAAATGCAAAATTCGGTCGGGCCTTCCGCAAGCGCAGCTGGAAAAGGCCGGTTCGCCGCAGACGCGAGTCCATCTCCGCGGCCGTAATTTGACTGCGCGCGCCGTCCGCCATGGGATTAGAATGTGGCGTGGCATTCCTCCTGTCGAGAGCTGCACGCGAAATTACCTCGGCTTCTTGAGCGGCCAAGTGCGAGGCAGCTAATGGCGGGAAAAGAGCGGAGCATATATGCACAGCGCCTTGCGCGTCGTTTGCAAAGATGCTTCCTCGCTTTCTGAGCAGGTCGCGGGATCGAATCCCGGCGGCGGTGGCTGCATTTTAGATGCAGGTGAAAATGCTTTATAGGCCCGTGTGCTCAGATTTGGGGACACGTTAAAGAACCGCAGGGGGTCGAAATTTTCGGAGCCCTCCGCTACGGCGTCTCTGATAATCATATGGTGGTTTTGGGACGTTAAACCCCACATATAAATAATCAATGCCTAGCTTTCTCTAGAGCTCTCATTCATTTTCTGTAGAGGTAATTGTGAGAGGTAATTGTAACCTTCTGTCTCCCCCTAACTCGCTTCCCTTCTCTGGGAATCCAGAGAAGGGAAGCGGGAGGGGGAGACAGAAGGTTAAGGGGGAGACAGAAGGTTAGGTGGGCAGATGAGATTAAGAAGTTTGCGGGTATAAATTGGCAGCAGCAAGCACAGGACCGGGTTAACTGGCGGAACATGGGAGAGGCCTTTGTCCTGCAGTGGACGTAGTCAGGCTGATGAGGATGATGAATTGTGAGCAAAGGCATGAGATTTTCTGAGGTAACTTTGTGGGCGAGTTGGTGCTTGCATTGCTCAGGTATTCTTCACTTCTATTCCGTTCCCTTACACGCTTTTTTTTTTTCACGAAACGTATTTTGTGCTAGTCAAGCGCATACCTGTGTCACACGTGAACTTTTGATTGCGATCAGGGCTGATCTGTATGTGGCCAGATTCGGACCAGGTGCTGCTTCACATTTGGTCGCGGTCGGGCCAGATCGCGATCAAGACGATCGCAATCTGCGCATCGTGATTTCGCTGACGTCTGCGCCTAGCTCTATCCGAATTAGCGGACTCCAATGCTCTGGGGACTCTGGGACGACGAACTTGTTGATTGCGATCAAAAAGTCCGATCCAGATCGGCCTTGATCGCAATAGAAAATGTTTGTGTAACACCGGTGTAAGAAAGAGAGGGTGGCATCGTTGAGCCCGCGGTTGTCTCCCTTACCTGCGGGAAAGGGTAAAATAACGATAACAAGGCCGGTAATTAAAACTGATAAGGTGTGTACGCACTTGAGTTTGTATGTCGTTTTCTTACCTTTGGTATAGACCACTCTCCCATGGTGGTCTAGTGGCTAAAGCACTCGACTGTTGGCATGTTCTGGCCGCGGCAGACGCATTTTTGGTGGAGGCGAAAATGCTACAGGCCCGGGTGCCTAAATTTAGGTGCACGTTAAACAACCCCAGGTGGTCGAAATTTCCGCAGCCCTGCATTACGGCGTCTCTGATAATCGTATGGTGATTTCGGGACGTTAAACCCCAAAGAATATATAAACATTTGCTTCAGACCGACCGAACGCATGGGATAGGCTTGAACGCTTTCGGATTTCACTCCTATAGGTTTCGCACAATGACCCTTAACGATTAAAAACACGCAAACTAAATGCGATAAGGTAGGGGTTATGCGCGTGCACTAAACGGTCCTATACCGAGGCATTATCAGTGACGTGGTATTCGTTCTTGTGTAAACCTCAGCTGTGCAATTGTACGTAATGTTTTCGACACTCCGGCTGTACTCGAGCATCTTCGTGTGGGCATTATTTCTCGCTGACGTTGTCATGCGTCTTATTCACACGTGATCTTGCTCTAATCGTGTCACTAGACAGGTGGATATGTGGGGTTTTACGTCCCAGAACCACCATATGATTATGAGAGATGCCGTATAGTGGAGGGCTTCGAAAATTTCGACTACCCGGGGGTTCTTCACCATGTCCCCAAATCTGGGCACACGGGCCTACAGCATTTTCGCCTTCATCGAAAATTCAGCCGCCGCAGCCGGAGTTCGATCCAGCGACCTGCGGGTCAGCAGCCGAGAGTACCTTAGCCACTAGACCAATGCGGTGTGGCGTAATATATACGTATACCAGGTATGTGCCTATTCGTTGCTTGCGCTTTGTATCGATGCTTCCCAGCCCGTTATATGACGGAAATTACAAACAGGCACCTATACTAATGTTATCATTATGAAGCACATTTACCTTGATTCGTATACGACGAACTCATGCAAGTATTGTGCAATAGGGCCACACTATGCGCATATTCTCTGCGATTGTCCAGTACTATATATTTGGCACTGACTGATGACTGAGGACGTGTCTTCCAATGAGGACTATCGGGTGCGTTGGCGGGCCACGCTGCTCACCTCAGGACTTCAGCATCAACTCTTGTCGATTCAGCAGGCCGCATCTGCATGCCGAGGGACACGGTTTCTCGGAAGGCTCTCGGAAGCTGCGATTGCGGCGGGGCAGGTGTGCGGCTTACTTGTTGTACATTATACTTTGTATACTGTGCCGTACAACGTGCAAGCAAACTATAGGAAGTATTGGCTTTGCGACCCGAGCTGGTCCGCCATCTTCAGCATTGCGTGGGATTACGAAAAGAAGGAAACCTTACCCCATTCGTGTTCTGGCGGTTATCGGTCCGCGGGGTAAGTGCGTCTTACGTCACCAGACACGGCTATTTCCGGGGAATTGCGGGTTTCCATCGAAAAGGAAACAAACACGCCCCCCAACGGTGTATAGTGCTCGGCCCTTATCGATAGTCGAAGCATTTCTCCCCTCGGGGGCTCTCCAAATGTATCCGCGGAACAACTCCGCGTATGTGTACTTCCGGCGGGGGGCCCAGCGGAAATGAAAAGTAGAGGGGGTGCAGCGCCTACACGGCTGAGACACGGGATAAACAATTGCATGCAATTGGGCCGCCTGCAGTCTGTACACCTCCTCCCACACACCACTAACACCGCGCTGCGGGCCCCAGCGTCTCCTCCTTCCCAGAGAATCGGCGTTGGCCGGCGGCGTCGGAAGTGCGGAAGATGCAGCCGGAAACCGGAACATTGCGTAACGGGTTGGCAATCGGCGCGCACCTTTGCGGGTTGCGTGATCTCCCGCCGCGCTGTTGGCACGTAACCGCAGCGAGCGCCGAGTGCGCCCTCTCGGAAGGGCAACCGAATTATGTTGGTCGTGTACCCGGCGCGCAGTTGGCTTCCTCGTCCGGATAGAGCCAGCCACTTCGAACCGGTGCTATGCCTTACTTGCTCGCCGCCTGTGGCCGCTTCTCTAAACGTCGTCCCCTTTTGAATTATGGATCATCGCCCTCGGAGATGAATTGCGCGCTCTTTCATCGGGGAGCAAGCAGGGGGCGGGTGGTCTGTGTGTGTTTGTGCTTAGCTCACCTTACTGCGCTTTATTTCACATGCGTTTTGCTTAAGCGTATGATTGAAGAAGGCGATGTTGGCGTTGTTACGAGAACGGGCGTCTTTTCAGTGTGGTCCACTGCAGTCTTTGCTCGGTACGCTGCAGTTGGCAAAACGATTCCTACCAGAACGCTATGTGGTCCACGTTTAAGGACGCTTAAGTACCGTTACAATTAGTATGAACTATGGTGCAATAACTTTTTTTATTATGTAGGAAAGAAATTGGAATGTGGGAGGATATACTACACAAAAAAAAACATTTGCTATACCTCTGTGTTTAATGTGGGAATCACTGAGCGTTAAATCAACTTACAATACTAGAAAGGGGTTATGACAGTTAGCAAGGCTGAAAACCTCGCGTTCTTTGGGATGGCTGCCGCTAACAATATTTCCTTCCATTCTAAGGCGGTTCATATTCATAGCAGGGCGTTTGTATGTACCTTCACCACGTGGCATGTATATTAGGGGAACGTTGCTCGCATTTACACAGGTGCAGATGCGTCGGTTGTCCATTAGTCGAAGGAGTGAGGGAACTGTATATATACAGCTGTACGCGCGTAATGCTGAACTGCGCCGTGCTCCCAACAGCGTTGCGGAAATTAGGCGCCTTCATTCTCTTTAACCACTACCAACGTCAAATGACAAGAGATGGCTGAAAAAAAAAAAAGCATAAGTACCGCCCCGGGCACGGGGTATACAGAAAAAAAAAAGTACCGTCCGTAGTCGCTTGCGCCGTTCAAGCAACATCATGAAACAGTATCAACGTTCCACAGCATTCCTGCAACATTTTCACCCCATAGCATGGTCAGGAATCGCTGCCGATCGGTAGCCGATTGATTGATTGATTTGTGGGGTTTAACGTCCCAAAACCACCATTTGATTATGAGAGACGCCGTAGTGGAGGGCTCCGGAAATTTTGACCACCTGGGGTTCTTTAACGTGCACCCAAATCTGAGTACACGGGCCTACAACATTTCCGCCTCCATCGGAAATGCAGCCGCCGCAGCCGGGAATCGAACCCGTGACCTGCGGGTCAGGATCGGTAGCCGAGGCTCCCATGGCAATAGCACGCGACCCAAACATTATTGCGCAGCGTGCGGCCTGGAAATTACTGTTGATTCTCAAAATCTAGCTAGAAATCATTCCTCCTCCTCTCTTCGAGTGATGTCATACACCCAAATTACTGCGTCATATACCAAAGTCCGCGGTAATTGAATGTTTCGATTGATTGATTAAAAAAAAATGTTTGGACTATTTACAATGTACTCTCGCTTGTTGGCTTCAGCACCATGCAAAAACAAAACAAAAAAAGGCATGGGTGAGCTCGAACTGGTCAGCTTCTTATTGCTGGACAGAAAATCGCAGTCGTGCACAAAACAGCGCACCACATAATCAGTCTGGCTGTGATGAGTGGGCCTTCAAGTATCCACTTGGTAGTCTGCTCGATGTCTTGCTGTAAGTGAGGCAGAGTAGGTTGTTTTTTTTTTTTTTTCATAAAAGCTGCTCGGCTTGATTCGTGAACGGGGTATTACCAGAATATATATGCTTCGTCGTTGCTGGCTCGTGGCATGCAGTATAGCCACAGTTGGGGTCAGGGTACTTTGTCAGGTTTATCTTGTGAAGGAACGGGATGGTTGTGAAGCTTCACGTCTTCTGAGTTCTGAGTGTGAACTCGTAGAGGCGTGTGGCGGGGCATCGGTGGCGGGACATCGTGTTTTGTGGCTTCTTCTAATTTGGCCCTTAGTTGTCGCCGGCGTTCAACTTTTGCTTGGTAGTCGCCTTCGCAGGTCTCAGCTTGGGTCGTCATTGCGGCCCGACGCTGACGCTCAGCACCGTGTGCTGGCGCGCTTGCAACGTGTCCGTATGATTCGGGCTTATGACGATTCTCCAGCTCGCGTGGAGTTACTCTGCTTCCCGACCAACAACCCATCTTTAACCAAGTGACGGTGTCGCATGCATGACAACGTCAACGCGTGTGACACCACGTTACGCGTCGTCATGACATCACGTAACGTAAGGTAGCGAATTGAGCGAGTTGAGGCTTGCGCACGATGTATTCATCGCAAGCATGGACGAACGTCAGGACGAACGATAGCGCCCGTGTCGTCTATTTCTTCTAGTCCTGTGTTTTGTTCGCGGTGTCCGTCTTGAATGGCGACGTCATTTGTGTTCACGTGACATTATGGACCGTCCGTGTCGACGCCGACGCAAATGGTAACATTTTTGCGTTTGGTAAGGAATCTACACTTACACAAAAATAGCAAGAGAGAGAGAGAGAATACGCGGGACTTCTTTCTGTAAGTCATGACTTGCTGAAAAAAGAGTACTAGTGTTTAAGACCCACTTTGGGGAATCTTGCAGGTCACAGAAAAGAGTACAATGACCCCCCGAAAGAGTTAACGTGCCTCTTTAGGGAGTCATATTAGTGGCGTCTCGGTATTAAGAAAAAGACTCAAATCACTCTTACGCCTTAAAGTGCATGGATCTCGCCCTAAAACCTCGATTAAAACCTATGCTGGGGAAAGTGCAGTATGTGCTCTGGCTATAGCAAATGAAGGACGAAGTAGAGTATTGACGGATTTATATTGATTGATAGGTGAAGTTTAGTGATTTATTTCATTTATTGGTACTGTTAGCCAAAGGCCGTTACAGGGTGGGGTGAAGAATTAAACACTTCACATGTTGACACAAGCACTACAAAATGAAATCAAGAAAGACAACACAACGGGCAGTTTAAACAGAGGACCAATCCAACAGGTAAGTTAATTAAGGTTTGCACAGTAGTGACCAACGATTGGCATGGTCGCATAAATTAATACAACACACTTGACGAAGGCTACATCATATGCATCTCAAACTTCAGCGTCGTAGGAACTTTTCCTACCAACGTCACGCACAGTTATAGAAAAATATACAAAAAAGATAACATCTCCGGGTAGAAGAGATGAGGTAACAACGCCTAGATATGGCTACCTAGAGGAGTAATATGTCATTACCGTCTTTTCAAATTCCTCTGAAGAATTAATTTGAGTTATGCTATGGGGTAGTGCGTTCCATTCTTCAATCGTTTTTGGGGAAGAGGGAATATTTAAAGGTGTCAACCTTGTAGGCATAGACACAAACTGGTCCTCATGGCTAGATCTAACAACCCGTGAAATACGTGACGTTCTGTTTTCTTTGAATCTGTAGGGGTTGAAGTTAAAGTAGTTGTGTTTCATTAAGTGTGTAGCCACTTTTCGTCGCAATGGAAGCTCGGGCAATTTTAGTTGAGTCAGCATTTCGGTCGCTGAGTCTATGTACTATAGTCAGCATTTCAATCGTTCAAAACCACCATTGATTATGAGAGACTCCGCATAGTGGAGGGCTTCGAAACTTTCGACTACCTGGGGTTCTTTAACGTGCACCCAAATCTGAGCACACGGACCTACAGCATTTCCGACTCCATCGGAAGTGCAGCCGCCGCAGCCGGGATTCGATCCCGCGACGTGCGGGTCAGCAGCCGTGTAGCGTAGCCACTGGACCACCGCGGTGGGGCAGAGTATTGACGGAGGACCACTTCGAAGAGTCCCGGCATGTGGCTACGTTGTGAATCGTCGCGTTTGTTAGCCGGCCTACGTCGTTAATGGCGGTACGCGAGTTGTGTAAGCGCAGCGCGGCAGCCTCCTTCTGTTTTCTTTACCGTTTACTTTTCTTCAAGCTTCGTAGGCGCCTTCGCTTCCTCCCTCGATCTACCGGGGCCGGAAGTAAAAAGCCGCGCTGTTGTGGAACGCTTCCGCTGCCTGCCACGATTAGGCGACGCGCTTTTTTTTCCCGGCGCGGCCTCGTCCCGTACGACGCCGACCGATAAGGCGGGTGGTGGTATGGGAGTCAAATGTGGCTTTTCTTTATCCATTCCCGTTCCACTCTGCCGCAGTCATTCCTCATTGAAAAAAAAAAGAAAAACACGCAAGAAATACAAGCGTTATTTTGCGGTCGTGCGTGGAATGCAATGCAGGAAAAATTGCGCTAAAATAGAAAAGACACCACAAAGAAGGAACACTTAAACAGATCGAGCGCAAACTACCAACTGTTTTTTATTGACTGTAGAACGTCGGTAAAATAGGGAACCCGTACATAGCTGCGCCGACGCGTCGAGGATCAACACGTGCTACTTAACGCACCTTATCAATCAAAAAGGACACTTCTGCACCGTAGAGCGATACCGAGGCCTCACTTACACAGCTATCACCTTTCATGTTGATGAAGAATGCTTCCAAAACCTCACGAGCACACGTATCTCTGCTATGTCCCAGTATCTTAGTCTCCTGAAATAGTGGTTCACAACCACAAGCTGCGCAGTGAGCAGGCAAATTTCCCATTTCATTATTTTTGATCGACAGCTGGTGTTCACGTATGCGATCGTTAACGCAGCGGCCTGTTTGGCCCACGTAAGATCTGCCGCAGGAAAACGGAGTCGCATATACCACTCCCACATCGCATTGCACCACCGGGTTGGCATGCTTCTTGTTACACAGCCTAGTGCACTCTTTGCCGCTCGAAATTCGCGCGCACAACCTCGAAAGCTTCTTAGGTGCAGAAAACACCATGTCAACTCCGTGCCGGTTAGCAACCTTCTTCAGGTTGTGCGTCACCCGGTGTAAATAGGGTACCACTAACGGCCTCTCACGCCCACTGGGCGCGTCTTTCAGGCACTGCTTCCGTGATCGCCCTTTTAGCTTCTTCAGGAGGGTTTCTGCCACCGCCGTCAGCACAGACTGCGGGAACGCGGCTGCCTTCAGTCGTCCAATCTGAGCACGGAAGCTGGCTTGCCTCTCATGCGAGCACGACCTCACCAGCGCAGACTCCAAACACATTGAAGCGATCGCCCTCTTTACTACCTTAGAATGTGATGATGTATATGGTAAAGGCTTCTTTCTAGCACGCGGACAGTATGCATAACAAGTATGTTGATGCTTGAATATGAGCTTAAGATCTAAAAACTGAAGCGTTCCTTCCTGCGGTAGCTCGTAAGTAAAACATAGACCCCT
The DNA here is from genome assembly GCA_013436015.1 of Rhipicephalus annulatus. Classification (NCBI taxonomy): domain Eukaryota; kingdom Metazoa; phylum Arthropoda; class Arachnida; order Ixodida; family Ixodidae; genus Rhipicephalus; species Rhipicephalus annulatus. Next base: position 24,894 of record WOVY01003528.1, on the reverse strand, counting down.
CCCATACTTGTTAAACTTCTTTACAACGTTGTGCACATTATTGTTTGTACTCTTTTGTTTGTCCAAAACTACCAGGAAATCGTCTACGTACCTAAAAATCTTTAACACTCCGTTACTTCTAAACACCTCAAGCAGATCGCGGTCAATGTAGGCCAAGAAAATGTTACACAAAACAGGAGCAACACAGGAACCAATACAAATGCCTTTCCTTTGGAGGTACAAACCCTTGTCAAAACCTATGAAAGTGTGTTTCAGATAGAATTCCAAAAGCGACATAAAATTATCAACACTCAGACCCGTGGAATTTTGAAAATCGATAGCTGAATTCTCTAGAATGCAATCCATAACACACTCAAAAAGTTCAACATGGGAAACAGAATAAAACAGATCTTGCACATCCACTGAGAAAGTCAACCCGTGTGAAACTTTGCCTTCGAAAAACCGCGCTACTTCCATAGAATTCTTCGTCGCGTACGGATCATTCAAACACAACCTGTTCAGGCATTTTTGTAAAAACATGCTAGCCTGGTGCTGCCATGAGCCTTTTTCACTCACAATAGTGCGAAAGGGAATTTCCACTTTGTGCGTTTTTGCACTAAAAAACACTTGCAAGGTGCTGGATTTACTTCCTTGAATTGCATTCGCAAGTTTCGTTAGCTTCATGTCCCTACACAATGCCACTGCCTTAGTTTTAACACGTGCCTCACTAGGCTTTACCTTGACAAAGTTCTTTTCGATGGCCTGGCGTGCTTTCTCCTGGTAGATAGCTGACGGCATAATCACGAAGCCACCTTCTTTGTCAGCCGTCGTCAAGCTGAGACCTTTATCTTTGAAGTATCTCACAATATCTCCCAGGTTGTCTCTGGTTGTCCTCTTTGCCGGTCGAATTGTGCTCCTTTGAAGGCTTTCCACCCCTTCCAGCAGGCATCTTTCCTGATTCTCTTGACCTGCTTTTTCCGCCATTCTTCGGTTATAAGCCAAAAGCTCGAAAGCAGGTACCGCAGGCTCGTGGGAGAACTTTGGACCTTTCTGCAAAACCTTTGAAATGTTATCGGGAAGCTGTACATCACCAATGACTATCAGGTCAGAGTCGATCGATTCTTTTTTACTAACACGTGGTCTTAAAGCTGACAGGGCTTGCCTCACGTAGAAACACCACCACTGCTCTGTCATTTCCGCTGCCAATCTTCTTGCTGACCGCAACTTGCTTTCGGCCGCCCCGTCAGGGAAGTTGCCATAGCACACCACACGTAACCAGTCTTGACAGACCCGCACCTGTCTCCATAACTCCGATTTCCAAATCTTGGCAACCCGTTTCACATGTCCATTAGATGGCTTGACGCCACCAAACAACATCCAAATATCTTGAGGAATCAGGCCTTTCTTACGGCAAAAAGCCAAATACCTTGCCTTGCAAGTTGACACGACGATAAGGCTCACCAGTGCATTAATCCTGTCGTCCAGAGGCCAGAAGGAAGGAGAGTGTAAGAAGAAGCCCGATGTAGAAGAAATGTAATTGATCAGGACGTCTTGAGGGGCTAGTTGGTTCATTCTATGCAGGAAAAATTGCGCTAAAATAGAAAAGACACCACAAAGAAGGAACACTTAAACAGATCGAGCGCAAACTACCAACTGTTTTTTTATTGACTGTAGAACGTCGGTAAAATAGGGAACCCGTACATAGCTGCGCCGACGCGTCGAGGATCAACACGTGCTACTTAACGCACCTTATCAATCAAAAAGGACACTTCTGCACCGTAGAGCGATACCGAGGCCTCACTTACACAGCTATCACCTTCATGTTGATGAAGAATGCTTCCAAAACCTCACGAGCACACGTATCTCTGCTATGTCCCAGTATCTTAGTCTCCTGAAATAGTGGTTCACAACCACAAGCTGCGCAGTGAGCAGGCAAATTTCCCATTTCATTATTTTTGATCGACAGCTGGTGTTCACGTATGCGATCGTTAACGCAGCGGCCTGTTTGGCCCACGTAAGATCTGCCGCAGGAAAACGGAGTCGCATATACCACTCCCACATCGCATTGCACCACCGGGTTGGCATGCTTCTTGTTACACAGCCTAGTGCACTCTTTGCCGCTCGAAATTCGCGCGCACAACCTCGAAAGCTTCTTAGGTGCAGAAAACACCATGTCAACTCCGTGCCGGTTAGCAACCTTCTTCAGGTTGTGCGTCACCCGGTGTAAATAGGGTACCACTAACGGCCTCTCACGCCCACTGGGCGCGTCTTTCAGGCACTGCTCCGTGATCGCCCTTTTAGCTTCTTCAGGAGGGTTTCTGCCACCGGCCGTCAGCACAGACTGCGGGAACGCGGCTGCCTTCAGTCGTCCAATCTGAGCACGGAAGCTGGCTTGCCTCTCATGCGAGCACGACCTCACCAGCGCAGACTCCAAACACATTGAAGCGATCGCCCTCTTTACTACCTTAGAATGTGATGATGTATATGGTAAAGGCTTCTTTCTAGCACGCGGACAGTATGCATAACAAGTATGTTGATGCTTGAATATGAGCTTAAGATCTAAAAACTGAAGCGTTCCTTCCTGCGGTAGCTCGTAAGTAAAACATAGACCCCTCCCATACTTGTTAAACTTCTTTACAAACGTTGTGCACATTATTGTTTGTACTCTTTTGTTTGTCCAAAACTACCAGGAAATCGTCTACGTACCTAAAAATCTTTAACACTCCGTTACTTCTAAACACCTCAAGCAGATCGCGGTCAATGTAGGCCAAGAAAATGTTACACAAAACAGGAGCAACACAGGAACCAATACAAATGCCTTTCCTTTGGAGGTACAAACCCTTGTCAAAACCTATGAAAGTGTGTTTCAGATAGAATTCCAAAAGCGACATAAAATTATCAACACTCAGACCCGTGGAATTTTGAAAATCGATAGCTGAATTCTCTAGAATGCAATCCATAACACACTCAAAAAGTTCAACATGGGAAACAGAATAAAACAGATCTTGCACATCCACTGAGAAAGTCAACCCGTGTGAAACTTTGCCTTCGAAAAACCGCGCTACTTCCATAGAATTCTTCGTCGCGTACGGATCATTCAAACACAACCTGTTCAGGCATTTTGTAAAAACATGCTAGCCTGGTGCTGCCATGAGCCTTTTTCACTCACAATAGTGCGAAAGGGAATTTCCACTTTGTGCGTTTTTGCACTAAAAAACACTTGCAAGGTGCTGGATTTACTTCCTTGAATTGCATTCGCAAGTTTCGTTAGCTTCATGTCCCTACACAATGCCACTGCCTTAGTTTTAACACGTGCCTCACTAGGCTTTACCTTGACAAAGTTCTTTTCGATGGCCTGGCGTGCTTTCTCCTGGTAGATAGCTGACGGCATAATCACGAAGCCACCTTCTTTGTCAGCCGTCGTCAAGCTGAGACCTTTATCTTTGAAGTATCTCACAATATCTCCCAGGTTGTCTCTGGTTGTCCTCTTTGCCGGTCGAATTGTGCTCCTTTGAAGGCTTTCCACCCCTTCCAGCAGGCATCTTTCCTGATTCTCTTGACCTGCTTTTTCCGCCATTCTTCGGTTATAAGCCAAAAGCTCGAAAGCAGGTACCGCAGGCTCGTGGGAGAACTTTGGACCTTTCTGCAAAACCTTTGAAATGTTATCGGGAAGCTGTACATCACCAATGACTATCAGGTCAGAGTCGATCGATTCTTTTTTACTAACACGTGGTCTTAAAGCTGACAGGGCTTGCCTCACGTAGAAACACCACCACTGCTCTGTCATTTCCGCTGCCAATCTTCTTGCTGACCGCAACTTGCTTTCGGCCGCCCCGTCAGGGAAGTTGCCATAGCACACCACACGTAACCAGTCTTGACAGACCCGCACCTGTCTCCATAACTCCGATTTCCAAATCTTGGCAACCCGTTTCACATGTCCATTAGATGGCTTGACGCCACCAAACAACATCCAAATATCTTGAGGAATCAGGCCTTTCTTACGGCAAAAAGCCAAATACCTTGCCTTGCAAGTTGACACGACGATAACTGCAGCGTGACCTATACTCTCAGCGAAGGAAAGTGCGTCATGGGGGAGAAGAATTCCTTTCTTTTTTTTTTCCTTATTTGACCACGCATTGTATAATGTTCGGAAGCTTTCCGGGCTTCTTCTGTAGTTGAGAGAGTGTTGTGGATGTTCGATGTGTCATCTATCTTTTCGATTCTAACTGCTGGCATTGCGTAGCCGTAGATGAGAAAGGTGGGGGGGGGGGATGTTAATTTCTTTCCCTCGAGATTTTTCATTTTTGCGGGTGTTATTCGTATGAACGCATGTAAATTTAAATAAAAACTTGTTAAACCGGCAGCCCCCCCCCCCCTCCTCCGTCTAGAGAAACACCTGACAGGCAGCTGCAATACGGGGTTCCAACCTGTCTCCCGCCCCCAATGCCCTGGGTTAAGGGTGTTGTTTCTGTAAATGTCGCTGCGCAAGAAAGGAAAACCTTGATCACATCTTGTGGGGGGTACCCCAATCATCCCCTCCCCCATTCTCTCTGAATTGTTTCCCTTTCCCGGTCTCTATTCGTTTGCTCCTTTCCTCTCAAAAGGAAAATAATAAAGTGTGTAGTTACTTACTTGGGGTGGGAGACAGGTCTAACCCCTCGGTGATGTGCCCTGGCACATTGAGGTGTCTCTGTAATTGTGACTGCTTCGAGAAGGACTCTCCCATATTTAGTTGCACTTAGCCAGTTTCCCGTGTAGGACTCCATAGCTATAGCCACCTTCAGAAGCGCTGAACTCAGCCTGGTGCAATGGTCGTTTACGCTGTAGAATTACAATTAAGTGTCCTTATGCACTCCAAAAAAGAAAGAAAGTTGATAACTGAAGACTTGCAGCGAGGGTTCTTATTCTCATTTCGCGCTAGTGTAAACGATGGTAGTTATCACGCATATCAAATTACTTCTTGGGAAAGAAAGTGTATGTTTAAGGGCTCGTGTTTTTATTTGTTAGACGCAATATTAATGCGATCTAACAGACAATCATGCCAGCGAAAGTATAGGAGACGTTATTAGAAGTAATTGTAATGCAAATATATGAAGAAAGAAAGGTGAACGAAAGGTATCTTACCGTGGGCAGGTACCGAACCCGCGACCTTCGAATGACGCATTATTATTATTATTATTATTATTATTATTATTATTATTATTATTATTATTATTATTATTATTATTATTATTATTATTATTATTATATTATTATTATTATTATTATTATTATTATTGTTATTATTATTATTATTATTATTATTATTAAATCATGAACGAGTAGCTGAGAACGACGAATGGGGCAACACTTCTGCAGCAGGAGTATGCGAGCAAGGCTAATCGCCCGCATCGCCGCTGGACCGTTACAGTTAACGCCAACACCACGTCTTGCGCACATTTCCTCCAAGTCGATCGCCTTCAATCCCGAAGAGGCATTTGTCTTTCGATTCATTGTGCACGCACCTTTATCTATAACGTGGCCTGATGCCCAGTCCTGTTGATCTGGAGCAGTATACAAGCATTCTCGCCTCCTGTTTGTCGTGGTCGTTGGTCTTGAGAAAAGACTCGCGCGTCCTGACCTCCGAGCCGTGTTCAGTCTCCGACGGGTTCGTTAGCAGTGAACGCGCATGAAACTTTCTGCGCGTTAGCGTAATTACGGGCTATATGAAAACATTACGTTAAGTAGCTCAAGACTTGAAAGAAAGAAATTAGACGAGTCTAGGTTGTTTCTAGGCTCCAGATAGTTATAATACTAAGCTATTTCTAGGTTGATTCAGCGCAGATAGGTTTGAGTTATATCACAGACAGTCACAGACACGACACGATTCCCAATCTGCAGATAAAAAAAGAACTCGTGCTCAAACCCCGAGCGTTCGCACCTCTCGTAGATCCACTGGAACGCCGTCTTGGCACAGGGCAGGGTTTCTCAAGCATCGAGATACCAGAAAACTTTGCTAACCTCAATTAAGTGGCAAGGAACTTTCCTTGGCAGAGTCTACACGCCGTGCCTGCATCGTGACCCAGAGAACCATACTAAGTCTACACGCCGCGCACTGACGCGTTGTAGCGCGTACGTGTGGTTAGGGCTTAACGGAGAACCCTGCACACGCCTATGAGCGCACATACGCGGTTTACTGACGTCAGGCGAGCGTGTGACGTAACTTGTGGTTACTTTGTATGATCTCTAAAGGTTACATATACAGTAACTCTATAGTTATGCCATTTGGTTTGCGTCCGGCTCTGTAGCTGTTAGGTGCCCGATCGTCGAGTGCATGGTCTGGATGATTGGGAGCTAAATTAAAGAATATGCCGCGCGCATTTTCTAAATGCGTGCAGCGACGGTCTGTTGGTGCTTTCGAAAAAACGCATACGTCCGTTGGTATGCGGGGGAAAAAAATGCGGGCGTCGGACGTCCTTACGAAGCCGTCGTGAATGAGAATACCGGCCATGCGTATGCACGCACCGAAAGGGAAGAGCCCTGACACTGAACCCGGAAAACAAAGATGGCAGCCGGCCGCTTGGTGGCCTCCCGTCCCCTCGCGCTACGTCGATTGTATTTTTGGATGCGCCCTATGCGAGACGTACGTACGTCGGAACTGGAAGCGACGGAACTGGAAGGCGGAAAAAAATAACTAAATAAAAGAAATAAGCCCGTGACGAGGCAGAGAATAGAAACGCGTGAAAGACGTGAAGGAATCCGGCCCTCGGGTCGCATATACGTCAAGTCTTGGGAAGAGGAACAGGACGGGACAGGACTGGCGCGATGCAGGCAGAGGTCCGAGTGTGGAAGAGAGTTTGTATGCATGGGCGTTCTTCATTTAGGCTCCGGCGGTCCTTTTTCCTCGTGCGTGAAGAAAACATGTGCATATATAGCAGGCCCTTTCCACTGCCCGATCGCCGTTCCTTTCGCGTTGCATCCTGGTGTTCTTTGTGCAAGCGCTGCATGCGCGTCTTTATGGCGTCTCTCATAATCATATGGTGGTTGTGGCACGTTAAACCCAGCATATCGATCCGCTCGCATCTTCGTTCTACATGCGCTTTCGCTCCTTGCTTAAACGCGCACACACACACACACACACACACACACACACACACAAACGCGCGCGCGCGTGGTGTTGCTTTGAATAGGAATTGAACGCGTTCCGTATTGATGGAGGTTTCGCGATGAGGGACTTGTAAACAACGCAATAGAACAAGAAAGGATCGCCATTTCTCCAACCTGTTCCGTTTGCGTTCGTTCCTTCGGCCAGCGGGCCGTGTCAGCAGTTTTTTTTTTTTTTTTCTCCTCGAAGCGAAAGCCGAGAGTAGCGAAGCTTGAAGTGGGGTAGAAAGAAGGCTGATGCACGCCTTGCTCCGCGGAACCTACTTCCGGGTTTTCCTTCCCTCTCAATCGGCTGTCCACGACCAGGAGTGCCTCCGGGTTTCACTTCCGGTCCCGTGCGAGGTAGTGTGTCGACATTTTTTTTTTTACTACGTTGTGTGTGTCGTGGCCAGTGTGGTGGCAAAAGCTGGCCCAGAGGCCACTTACAAACGGGTGCACGTTTGGACCTTCGGGAAAGGATGAGAAATAGTCTAGGCTGTCTGAATATATATGCGTGACGGCTTTGTTGGAAGGAAATGGCTGCGTGTAGTTTATTTGACGAACCGTGCAGTTGGCCAAATCTTTAGCTATCGTGCATGCGTGGTACTTTTTTTCTGTTTATCTTTGCTACACGACTGGATTAAGTTTCATTTGAATTAAAGACGAGCGTATACCCACAAAACACTTGTACACGAAGCGATTTTTTTTTAGTAACTTAGTTCCATAATATGGTGCTGAGAGACAAAAAGTGGCCGCTGCACACAATGGTTGAAGTTTTGGTCGGATATACGTGGGTCAGACAGCGACGTAGGTACTTGAAGGAACGTAATTACGAGGCCGAATTGCACTGTGATTCTGGGTCAACATCTGGTGTTTACCGTTCAAAAACTGCGCTTCTTGACATACGACCTAGCTGCCGCATAGTTTCGGATTATATTTAATTGCATGTGGAATTTTGAAACGTGCGCACCCAAAGGGCCGGAACTAGACTAGCAGTCCATAAGCTGTGTGCAGGCACACCGAATGTCTTATGATTTGTTCATTCGCTGACTGTGGTTTGAAGATAGCAAGAGGGAAACATTGGTGTATTTATGCTTACAAAATGTACCTTTAATGCCGCATCTCTTCGATTTGGCTACGAAACTAGCGATAAAATTAAATGAGAGCTATTTTGGCTACATTTGGCTTCACCTGGCTCCTATTTATGCACACCCAACAACAACCCTGATATAACAGCGGGCATGATCGTGTACTTATGATTCTTATCGCTTATGATTGCGATCGCATAAGGGGCAAACGCGATTTACCAGAATGGGGACATTCACTCGCGCTTGAGGCGAGACGAGGCCTTGACCTTCCATCAGCAAGGTACATATACGCACCAGTCAGAACGTCCTTCAAAAACATCCGAACGCTGCGCGCCTACCGTTCATCGAACAGTCATTGGCAGCGCTGCACAACGCCATTGGAAGTGCAATAAACTAACCAAGCAAACTCGATTCGGCGCTTCCTCGAAGCCCCGTTGCAGTGTGCACTGAAGATCAACGTGGCCTTCGTACTGAGATGATATCACCCGGGAGGACGAAGAGGAAGGAATAACTTTCTTTATCCCTGTCATCAGCGCTTGAAACAGAAAGGCTTCCCTGCAGCGGTGTGGGAAGAGAATGCAGAACTCGCCATAATCGTTTCAACGTGCCGCGAGGCAGTCACGGGCATCGGCTTTGCAAAGCGCCATGCACGATACTGTTAGTGCTGTGCGTACGCATGAGCTGTATAGCCAATCAGAGCACACACAGTGTCCTTGTAAAACCAGGAAGTTTTCTCGCTATAAACAATGACAAAATAATAAAGCCCCTAAAAGAAGAGGAAAGCTGTAGACACTGTTCCCTGTTGAATTGCCGGGGGGTGCAGTGGCTTGCACTTGTCCCAACTCTAATCTGGCGCGATCATCTTAGACTTCGCCTTAGTTTTATCTTTTTTTTCTTCTATGGTGGATGCTCTGGTGGATGTACGGTATGCGTGCAGCGTTATCACGCTTCCTCGATTCGAGCCACGCTTGTTGTCGCGAGCGCCGCTATTTCTGGGCGCGGCCGTTGTATGCAAATTTGAGTAGTTGTTGTGCTTGCGACGCTTTTGCGTTCTTTCTTTTTGTTTTCCTGCGCCTAATCCCTCTCTAGCCTCGCTTCTGCAGACCTTCCTTCGATATCAAATAACGGCAACCTGACTGCGTATGCGTCTCTGCAGGCTCGCGTGTTTGTGTGGACTTTATTTGTGCGGTCGTCCACTGCGTGGCCACTTTAAGGATGTCGAGATGTTTCGGCGGCGACACAGTTTCTCACGCGTGCCGTGGGATCTTCGGTCGTTCGCGTACTAGGTACTGCTTTGGGAAGTTCGACACCTCGTTGATGTCACAGATTTTTCCCGTGCACTTGGGACCCCTTGTGCAGTGTGGGCACTCGCTTTATGAGTGTTTATCCTTTATAGCTTTAATCAAAAGCACCAGGTAATTAAGCCAAGGAATGCACAGGGGACGTTAATTGTACTGTTTTAAGTCTGTTGCTCTAATTGTGCTATTCGACCATTCCAGCGACTATAGGCGGCGCAGCGGAAGGTCGAAATGGCGAACGAGACGGGGATGTCGCGAACGTTTACGCTATTGTCGCAGAACGTGAAGACGCGTTGATTGGTTCATCAATCAATCAATCGGTTTATTATCATGTCATAAAAGGATGTTACAGGGAGTAAAATATACAGACGAGGGTCCCAAAGTACACGACTGCAACGGGACCCTCGGTGATGATTACAAATAATAGAAGCACAAGCAGCTGTTAGAATCGTAGAAACAAAAATATACAAAGCAGAATGGAAACGAAAAGGCATGGAATCAAAAAACAAATAATACAGCATAAAACAACACAAAGAAGATAGATCAACTATTTAACAGGTACTCTTTTAATGAGTTTTTAAATGAAATTAAAGAAACTTTGCATCACTACCGACAGACCGAACTGCGTCGCAGTTTTATCACCGTGTGACAGCTTCGGATCACGGCTACATGACGCCGCCTGCGTCGCTGGAATGACCGAATATAAGTGATATAGATATACATCTGCAGATCGCACGTTCGGTTGGTGCCGGGGGCAAGGTTTATTCCACTTCGCTTTCTTCAAGCTTGTAGGAGAGTTGCAAGTGACGTCATCCGCTTGGGGATCTAGCGGCGTCTGCCGCCATCTTAGGGGATGAACAACAAGAGAGAAGGCAGGGAGGTTAACCAGGCACATGCCTGGTTTGCTACCCTACGCTGGGGGAACGGGAAGGGGACATAAAGATGAGAGAGGGGAAAGAGAAGAAAAAGAGAGGAAAAAAAAAGGATTGTCAGTCTATCTGCTGGCGCGTATCCAGCGGTGGCACTACACAAAAGTTAAAGGTTGTCACGCAGGCCTGTAGTCCTCAAAAAGCACAAGACAGCTTTGACTACTTTCTGAGCCGGCCGCCATCTTAGAGTTACTGTAAATGCTGCCTTTAGGTAGCAGAGTTGGGTCCGCCATCTTGCCCGCTAAGATGACCATGAGATGCAGGAAAGCCACCCCTTCTGTCAGCAGCACTCGCGTTCACGCGACCGAGTTCACCTGTAGCATCCGTACAGGAAACGCCACACGAGCCCAGAGCGCTTCCGCTCGTTCTGTTGCCACGCGCCGTTCATTCAACAAATATATGAAAAAAGAAGAAAAGTGAACTCGTGATTCGGGGACGCGTAGCATCGCGTCGCCAGAGAGATGGTGGATGGAAAAACTTTATTTCGTCAGAAAGCAACTGAGGATGATTCCGTGTTAGATGGCCATCAACCCAAGGTTGGCGGCGACCTGTGTGGCCCACTCCACGACCCTTAACTGGACGACTGGGTCTGAGCTGGTCAACACGGCCTCCCAGTGCTCAAGAGAGGGATCACGCATAATATCCACCGGCGACGGCACTATGCTACATTCCCAAAGTATGTGATCATATGTTGCCACAGCCTGACACCATTTGCATTGCGGCTTAATCTCCTCCGGGTACATTTTGTTCAACACGTAAGGGTTGGGAAAAGATCGCGTCTGCAGTTTTCTCCAGACGCATTCCTGCGCCTTAGTCAACCGCTTGTGCGGGGGCGGATAAAACCTCCGCTCTAGTTTATAATGATTCGTTATGTCATGAAAGGACACCAGCCCATCTCTCGCGGACCTCCCCGGAACTGGCGGCTCACCTACCCGGCTGACAAAACCTCGAGCATTCAGGTGAGCCGCCTCGTTCCCAGGGTTCCCAGAGTGTGCTGGTACCCAGACAATTTCTATTTCTCCCATTTCTCGTCCCGTGGCCCCATGCAGAAATCGTGCGGCGGTCGCCAATATTCTGCCCCTCGCCAGATTTCGGATGGCTGTCTTTGAATCACTGAAAATCAAATCTGACTGCGAATTAGTTATACCTAGCGCTATTGCCGCTTCCTCTGCAGTTTCCGAGGAGCGGTTTTTGACCGATCCAGAGGCGACCAAGCGCCCCCGCCTGTCCACCACCACAATCACAAAAGCGTCAGAGAGAGGAGAACGAGCGGAGACACGAGTGGCGTCGGACGCATCCGACAGCCGCCAGAATCCGCGTGGCCGTAAAGTTGGCTTTTCCTAAAATAAAAGTTTTTTTTTTTTTTTTTTGCGCACGTGAACGCGCTGGGCGAATGGGAGCGCGAGCGGCGAGTTCTATCAGTGGTGCAACTCTGCTACCTAAAGGTATAGCATATCATCATAGAGTTTCCCAAAATCAACTAGAGGGCACTCTGGCGCTGCGATCGTTCAGCGAGCATGGGAATGAATCCGAATGATGGGTAGCACACACATTTGCCTAGTCTTCGTACTTGCGGGCGGTGAATCGTACTTGCGGGCGGTGAATCGTACTTGCGGCTTCGTTTATTGCTGGTCACGGTTTTGTTTTGAAAGAAAGAACGAACCCTTTTGAACTTAGTGACTTGATTCGAAATGGTAAGCATAAGGTTGTGAAGCGCAAACGGTGAACATTCGCTAATTTATGTTTTCGTGAAAAAAAAAAGCTCCAAGCCACACGAACACACACGGAGCCAGAAGCAGGCCAGAAGTACGAAAATTAGACAAATGTGTGTACTACCCATCATTCCCAAGCTCGCTAAAGCACCGTGTGTTGCAGCTTCCATAGACACTAGCGCCAGAGTTCCTTCTAGTGTATATTAAGAAACTCTATGCAGCATATAGATCAAGGGTCTTTACATGTAGAGTAACCCTACCGCCATCTATGCGGTGGGCGCCACTAGCGCCCCAAGCCATCCATGCGGTCAGTGGGGGCGCGGATGTTCTCATGTGTGGCGCTTCGTCGGTTCTGTCGAAAACGGCGGGCGGCGATGGGAGGCTGTGTGCGCGACGGTGTACATGACGCAACCGTGTGCGCGATTGAGTGCCCACGCGGAGACCACAAAGATGGACGCGCTGCCGTTCCCACGCTGGCGCCATCTCGAATGCACTTAAAACAACACAATTAACGTTCCCGACACCTTCTTCGGCTTTATTATCTGGTGCTTTTAACGTAGCACGTTAAATATTCGCGTACTGCGTGACTTGCAAAAAAAAAGCGAAAAAAGAAGTAGATTGCTCCACACTCGCCGTCACGGCTACAAACGGCGCTTACTAACACTCCCAGTTAGGTTTAAATGCCGATATTTACCCCACACATGCGGGGATGGCCGCTGCCTCAGTTGACAGTCGCGCCGGGTGCGCAATTCGAAAGTCTCAGGTTCGGACACTGCCCGCGGCAAGCGGATTTTACGTCCACTTTATTTGGTTCACTCTTGCATGGCAGCTGCTGCGATACACCCGAAACTGTACAATTAACGTTAGCACGCCTTATTTGGCTTCAATATCTGCTCGCGATCATTAATGTTCTCGCACGCTTTGTAATCGTGTGAGGTTCGCTATATCCTGGACGCTTTTTGTACTTAATTTGCACTTGTTCGTGCATGTTTCATGTTTTATTTGTTTCGTGTCGAATGGGAATCGCGTCGTTCAACGCAGTCTGCAGCTGGCCGCGATATTATTGCAGATTGATTGAGTGATCCTGGAAAGGCGGGAAGAAGGCACCTAATTTCTGTCTGACTCTTGGGTGACACGGCGCAGTGCCCGAAAAAACTCGAACAATGCGCGAACGAACGTCAACACATTCTCTCTCTCTCACACACACACACATGCGCAGAAAGGCGAAGAGGAAAGGAGAGCGAGGAAACCGCGCACAAACGCAGCTGTCAGTTCTACCTTTGTCTTCATATTCGCGCTTGCGCTTCAAGCGGCAGTCATAGATCGGTTCGAAATAGCCCACTCCTCCTTCTCCCCTTCCATCTCTCTCTCTCTCATACACAGATATGCAGGATCGTTCTCGCTCTCACGAGTGCGTACATAGACGTACTACGTAGACACCAGCGGTGTCTGTGTAGCATGCTCATTATACATCGGGGAACAAGAGCAGAAACAGCGACCACATATCAAGAGCGACAAATTTTCAGAGGCGAGCAACACAGAAACAGGAGCAGTCGTGACTGGGCTACCGGTTTTTTTGGGGGGGTTCTTCTTTTCTAGACACGCCTCGGGACTTCTTTTGGGCCTGTGCATGCAATGAGCTCGTCCCCTCCCCCTCCGTCCCGTCCCTCACCCAACCAGTGTTCCTCTCTCGCAGAGAGGGTCTCCTCCATGCGTGTTCTGGTTGACCTACATCCCGGTCAAATATCAACAAATGAACAAATCCACTCGCTCGTTGTGCATTGCCCCCCGGCGAGCATACACTATACATTGCGCGCATACATGTATACATGCGCGACGATCAGGTAAACAAACGAGCAACATAAAAACTGATATATAATAATAACAAAAGTCTTGACGGCCGTTTGAGCGCCGAGACATCTTGTTTAGGTGCACTAAGGTAAGGTCCAATGGAAGCCTGTAACAAACATCGCTGCGAGTTAAGATTCTTTCGGCATGTTAGAGCTGTGCTGTGTTTCTCTCTTCCCTCTCTGCTCACTCTTTCATCTCTCCCATCCCTTTCCCATGCGCAGGGTAGCAAACCGGCTGTCTATAGGCTGGTTAACCTCCCTGCCGTTCTTTTCCCCCTATTTTTCTTCCTTCCTTCCTTCGGCATGTTCGTATATGACTCGTTGTTGTCGAAATCGCGAGACGATTGTACGCCATTGCAACTTACAACCTGCCGTAGAACAACGGCCACTTTTAGTGAGCTGGTACTAACCACTAGTGGTTGTTTTAGGGCCTTGTTGGTGCTGTACTGTGTCTGCTTTCTTGGTTAGCTGCGAATGCTCGTTAATTCTTATCCATGCGTGTCTGCACGGTATACGCTTTGCCCCTTCTCACTGAGACAGCAGCCAACATATAGAAACTGTAGCTATAACTGCATCACTGTACCGTACCCACTATGTATAACCTCACGTGTCACTGCCCCAAATACGGACAAGATCGCCGGGCTCTCCAGTGTGCCCTGAGGTGACTCGGATGATCTTCCCTTTACTCAAGAAAAGACCTCGGAAGCATGTCCTCCAAGTATACATCAGTGCAGAAGAAGGTCATGCGATCCGTCTTGCAGTAGTGAAAGGCAACAGCCTGTGACACCTTGCACTGTGTGAGTGGTGTGAAACGTCTTTCCTTCTTTCTCTGTTTCTCTTTTAGTCCCTTATTCCCCTCTTCCCCCGTGTAGGATATCAAACTGGACGTAGTCTAGTTAACTTCTAAACATTTCTTTTATTTCTTCTCTCCCTTTCTCGCTTTGTATACGTCTGTTAATCATGTACAGGCCGCATTGCTCTTCTATAGCACGCCATCGTCATCGTCAGGCCATTCGTTCATGGTGACTCAATTACAAGTCCACCGAAGATCGACCTGCAACTGCTGTCCTTAAATCTCGGCTCGTGCACTGCAAATAATCGAAAATACACTCGACGAGTTTCACTGTTTTCCGGGCCGCATTTGATAATATAATTCATCAAATCAATTCGTCAAATTTATTCATTTGTGTGTAATAATTGCAAAAAAAAAGCGACTTGATAGAGCGACGACCAGCAAGGGCACGGCAGGCGTTCTTTCGCCACTTGCCTCGAAACAAGTGTTTCTTTGGTGGTGAAGTCAATCAAAATAATAATAATTTACAACAACAAAGAAAGGTTCTCGTCCTTGTTTTCTTTTCGTTTTTCGAAGCTATATATAGCTTGGCATGGATCTGATTTTATCGTGTAATCGTTGTACTACGCATCTGATGAACTCCGTTTTGGACGAAAAAATTTACGAACTGAACTCGAGCTTTAAAAAGAGAAAGAAAAAAAAGTACGTGTAGAAAACATGGACGTGATCGTGTATATCAAGGGACACAAAGTATACGGTCGCGCTGCCTGGCGTTTTTATTTGTTTCTTTCGTTCCTTTTGGGCCTGCTCGTTATGTTACGCCTGTACTTTTGGAAGCCAGGCCGTCCATCAGATTCCAGCGGGCTCAGATCATTCAGAGCAGCAATGTTGCCCAGCTGCGCACTTGCAAACGAAGCGCACGTCGCGGTGACCTCGTCAACCGAAAGTGGGGGACACATTAGCGACGAAACTGTCTCGGGAAAAAAAAATATTGATGATCGCAAAGAACGTCGCTCTGGCTGTCAGTACTTGACAGTCCTTGAGGACGACGCAGCGAGCAATGGAAAGAAAAATGGTAAGTGTAACCTTAAGAGACAAGAAGAGAGCAGAGTGGATTAGGGAACAAACGGGGATCAAGGATATCTTAAGAAGCTGAAATCAAGAAGAGGAATTGGACATGGGCCGGACATGTAGCGCGCAGACAGGATAACCGCTGGTCATTAAGGGTAACTAACTGGATTCCCAGAGAAGGCAAGCGAGTTAGGGGGAGACAGAAGGTTTGGTGGGCAGATGAAATTAAGGAGTCTGCGGGTATAAAGTGGCGGCGAAAAGCACAGGACCGAGTTAACTGGCGGAACATGGGAGATGCCTTTGTCCTGCAGTGGACATAGTCAGGCTGATGATGATGATGATGGTGATGATGACGACTTGACAGTCCGTTTCGCAAACACAAGTGGCGAGCACACTCAGTCACTGGCCCTGTGGCACGAGTAAGCATGTCGCACATTCGTCTTTCTCGATCGCATGCATAAGTGTGCACGGGGGGAGGGCGCAAAGCCAGCCTCATACACTGACATTAATAGGGGGCGGGTCGAGGGGGGGTGCTAAGTCAGCTCTATGTATTGAAATGAAAGGGGGGCGGAGCTGTGACAAACCTTCGCCCCCCCCCCACCCTGAAGGGAAACCATGTGCATGCTTATGATCGCATGCAGCATAGGCGTGAAATGTTGTATCCTATAGACACGTATAACGAAATGATGTATCCTAGAAACGTTAGAAATGATTCGATGTCGTGCCCATTAATGATACTTCAGTCACCATTTCTGGAGGGATTTTAACGTTTTTACCTCTCTGTTTCTTAATGATCCGAATGAGTTGAAAATGTTTTAACCATAAGCCCGTCCGGTAAGGGTGGCGTGCATGCTTTGGACGTTTTCAACACTTTAGCTTGGACCATCAAAACAGATGGATGAAAAGTATAAATGACAACTGGAAATGACAAATTTCAAGTGGCATTTACTAAGTGTCATTTATGGGCACGATATGGAATCATCTTCAACGTCTACACCCGGGTTAACTACAATACTCACATTCACATATACCTCCACGATCTTTTTTTCATTCAACATGATCGAAAATGGTCAGAAATTGACCGGGTACACTTACTATAGAATGGCTCGCTCACGCACACACACACACATACAAATCTCATAGCGAAATCTCTTTGCGTTTTCGCTATGAGATTTCGACTTCGCTACAGCGAGGCATCGTCAAAAGGAGGTCTCGGATTGTCAGGCACGCCATTAACGAATCAGACCATTTCTTTTCTCTGCGCGTCTTTCCTTAGCAGATAACTCCGTCGTGCAAGTCGTACACGTTCGGAGCGATCGAGGCGCCAATTTAGGCGCTCGCTTGTTCGACGGGCACCCAACGATTCAAGGGGTGGTGCTGCGCCCATGCCATTCGCCGCGTGCATACGCAGGAATATTTTTTTTTTTCGGAGCATTTCATGCTCATTACAACGTGCTGGGATCGTTTTCCTTCGTTCTCGGCGGCCAAGTTGCGCCACCTCTTCTTCGTGCGCCTGTTCGCGCCACATCGTGTCCCAAGTTTTTTTTTTTTTTTCTCGCGCGTTGCCCGGTGGCGGAGCCGGCCGGAGAACGTGCCGATGCGCTAAGTGCGGCTCCACTTCTGAGAGAACCCGGGGCCTTCCTCCGTGCGTGATTAAGGCGGGAAAGCGAGAATACTGTAGCAGCGGATCGTGTTTTTTTTTATTGATAAGAGTGCAAGCGGGTGAGGGAGTTGTTCAGAATATGCGTGCAACGGATGGCAACGTCGTGACTACCATCGAAATCGGAGAGCGGACATCATGAGAAAAGTGCGTTCTGAGTGCTGTGCGTGCGTGGGGGGGGATATGAGAGATGCTGAGGGGTTTCTTATAATTGAGTCGCCACAATCAAGAGCTCAGAATAGATGTGAAAGATGTGAAACCTCCAGTTTTCTAGCCTTATAGATGGATGAACGGAACATAGATAGATAGATAGATAGATAGATAGATAGATAGATAGATAGATAGATAGATAGATAGATAGATAGATAGATAGATAGATAGATAGGGAGGGAGGGAGGAGAGAGAGGGGGGAGGGAGAGAGACATTTACCCGCATAAATGCCCTCGTTCTATTTCCCTGCGTTCGTTCAAAACTTAAATTAGGTATTGTGACGTTTGGCTCAGGAATTCGTCGTGGCAGAAGCCCTTACACATGCACCTGTCGGCCGAAGAGCTTTCTACATGCTATCGGTGTTCGGACAGGGGCGCTGAACGCCACAATTTCTTGGAGGGTGGGGGCTTACCCGCAAAGCCGCAACGCACGTGCCGCGACACCCGCCGCACCCAAGCGGGGGATAAATGAGCGAATCGGCGACGCTCTTTCACCCTCTCCTTGGGTGATTAGTCAAAAACGCTTTTCACTACATAACTAAAACTCAAAATCAAACTTGCATGTATAACACAAGACAGAGAAAACGCAACCTAGAATACGCCGATGTGCATAATACCAAGTATACTGTTAATAACAGAAGGTTTAAACAGGTGCTTTTAAATTCAGTCTACTTCTTTGTTAAAGTCTCGGCAACAGCCCTCTACTCGAGTGCTAAGTTTTGCTAAATATAAGCAAACAAACAAATATCTCATTGGCTGCTGTTAGTATGAGGAAGAAAATAAAACTTACAAAAATTGACGTATTCCTTTCTCATCAGCGGACGGCCAAACATTAGAAATTAAAGCGATCATGAAAACTGAATACGTGAGAAATTCTTAGTATCCTCCATTCCACCGTGCTTAACTTTATGAAGCACCCTTTCAGTAGTGTTCTGGGTGGGGGGGGGGGGGGGGCTTCCGCAGTTTAGAACGGGTCATCGTTTGCCCGAGGGACAAAGAGCTAAACTGTCCGAAGCACTCAGTAACAGTGACCTTTGTTCCGCAGCCCCCGAACTCTGACAAACAGGCATACCGATGGTTTCGTTTCCACATTGTATGCTTCGCCGGCCAGGCGGCCACCCTTTCTCCACGTTGTATTGGACGGGTTTTGTCATTAGGCCCGCGTATACGTGCCATCTCGCTTTGCTCCTCTTTCTAGTCCGCACGGAAGATGAGATAAGGCGGCCAAGTCGGCGTTCCTTTTAAAAACTCTTTCCTTCGCAGCGCGCTAGGGTCTGTACACGTGCCATCCTCACAGCACGTGCCGGTACATCCTCCGCATGCAAGCGGAGTCGCTCTTTCGCCGAACAACACTGCGCTGTGTCCTCGACGGACTATGGCGCCCCTGGTGACGTTCCCAGCGAACCAGGCATGTCATCGCCTGAACCGCAGATATTAGCGATTGCAGTTGTTCGAGACGGCGGCCGCCATCTGCCCCCCCCCCCCCCCCCCCCGAGATCATCGGTCCGTTGCGATCGAAATTTAGAAGTATGTGCGAGGTTTAACGCACCATCGAGAACAATATGGAAGATATATGCGACCACGAGGGAGGGTTGAGCCTCCACCCAACGACCGTGGGCGAGTTTGTAGTCAAGCGCAGCCCCCACCCCTCCCTATTTTCACGTGCTCAAGCACATACAAGACTGTGTACACTGACAAGGCTGTAAGGATTACAAGGACAAGAAAAGACTGCAAAGATGCTCAAAACGGCTGGTAGTTAAGCTTGTTGGCATTCATCCCAGGATAAGTCGGGCGTGCCGATTTATTACTTTTTTTATTTATACAGAACTGCAAGTTCGTGGCTCAGACTGTAAACAGGAGTGAGAATTGAACGAGTATAACGTGAAGGGAACAAATCAAGATAACAACAATCGTTTCACAAGCACAAAAAAAAAACGAGGCCAAGAGAAAGGATACACGAGAAGGAGGGCTTGTCTGTCGTCCTGTTGTCACGAAACTAACTGCAGGAGCGGTGATACAGTTTTCACGTTCACGCATTTTGATCTATTGTATACGTGGTCCGTTAGGATAGCGAATGGACCGTTTATTTTTTGTGTAATGGCGAAAGAGAGATTGTATTGAAAAAGTTGGAAGTCAAAACTGAAGACAGGGTGCCTTCATACTGAACCGCATTTCCGTTTGCGAGTTTTTCGGGGTCTGCCTCATACAGCTCCTCGTATTCGAAAAAAAGCTATGTTCCTTTGGCAGTATATACTGCCGGCCCAGCACCGTTTATTGCAAAAAAAAAAATGTATGCTGATACAATGCCGTAACGATAGCAAACGCATAGTCATACCGCATGCTAGTCCCTCGTGCATAATAATCGAGCTCGAACTAAAGCTTACAGCCAAGGCGAGATAGCAGCGTCATCCGCAGCCGCGTCTTCGACCGCTCTTGACAAGTGTGATTGCACGCCTCATTCGTACGGTGCAAGCTGATTGCGCGTGTCATTTACATCAGGGGCAACGCGCGAGGAGTGTGTACACGAAGAGATAAGCTCGGTGATGCCTGTCAGCGCAAGTGTACACGTATATATAGACGTAAAGTGGTGTAGCACATATATCAGGCTTTCCTGCGTGACTCGGCCCCGTTCCCGAATCGGCCGCGGAGCGGGAGCTCTCTTTCTTTTTCCTCGTCGTGAATACGCGCATGCCTAAATTACGATCTGCCGATGTCGGGTGGGTATGATGACTCGCTCGCTGGATTTCGTGCCGACTGGTTGTGTTCCCCGCGATCTCCGACGACAGCGCAGCTCTGGCCGACTGGGCTCCCCGCCCTACGCCATCTCCTGACGCCGACAACAAGAGCTCTCGCCGAGTGGTGCCCCGTCCTCGGACTCCTCCGACCGTGTCCATCTTTCCTATCTCCTCTTCCGTCGCTCGCTGTCCCTGCGCCTCGCTCTCTCCTTTCTCTCTATATATGTACCTTTTAATCCTATCCTTTTATTCCCTCCTTACCCCCTCCCTTGTGGGCTACTGTTGAGGTGTCGCATTCTGGTGCAGACAGTTACGGGGCTCACTTTTCTCTTATTTTTCTTTTACGAATCACACAAGAAAGAAGGGTGGATATCGGGCACACGCGCTCGTGTAAGGAGGGTCGTCTGTGTGAAGTAATATATTACGGGGACCAAGGTATGCATACGGGGATGCTTCCCGTCGAAGTGCAATGACATCGGGTTCCGCGGCACTACTTCGATGACGTCTCTTGACAGCCTTTTTTTCTTTTTACTTCCTTTCGGAACCTCGTCCGTTCGTCGTTCAACGAGGCGGCTTTCGCGACAATGTTTTTTTTTTTCTCGAGAACCTGAAAACGTCGTCATAATGAACGCGAATTGTTGCTTACACCGAACTATATACTAACGTTGGTTGGTTACACTTCATTACAGTTAATTACATTTGTTCCTCTTGTTATAACGAAGTAGAAAAACGTGAAAGCCGTCCCGATGTCGTCTGAAAAGAAAAACAATTTGATTCGTGCGAGCGTCAGATGTCGAATGGTAGCATTCACAGGTAGGATGAATTTTGAAACACAATTCACAACCACATTTTTTACATACCTAATCCAAGCACCTCAATATTTCTTGAAAAAATATCAGTGTAAGTTGGTTTTGCCACTAAACTCGGTTCTGTTGTAATTTCACTATATCATGTTCTGACAGGCGCGGATCACCTCGCTTCTAATTGGTTTGGAGCCTGCATTATTGCATTTTTATATCTAGGATTTTCGCCCCGGTTCAGATTGGTGATTTCTTAGTGCCGATTTATATTTCTTCTGTTACAGCGCATATCGGATATAACGAACAAACTCATCGTACCCCCCAACGCTACATAATTATAACGAGTGTCGTCTGTTGAGACTCTTCTGCAATGAGGACGAATTTAACGCTTGCTGTTTCGATGTTTTCAAACTACAATGGATGGTTTAATTGTTCTTATTCCGGGGTGTGGCAATTATTATCGCCTTTTTCACACGAGTTATTTCTCAGTTGTGCATATCGTGGCGTCAACTTTACACGGTCGCGAAACGCCGAATGCGTCCGTACGGCCTTTTTTTTTTTTTGAGCCAGTGAGAGAGGTAGCAAACCTCTGTTCCTATTCGCAATTTACACTTGCGTCCTGCTGTGCTTGCCTGGAAAAAGGTAGATTTCTAAATCTGCTTTTCTTAAAAAGCATACTGGCTCCTATAAATAAGAGGTATAGATTTAGAGAAAGATGGAGGGGGAAAGACATTTCTTTGAAGGGTCTTGTTATGCCAACTGTTGTTCGCGTCCGTTCAACTAACGTCCGAAGTTCAAACCTCGTGTCTGCGAGTGGGAGGAAAGGGGAAAGGTTATCCCTGCACCCCCACCTGGCACGGCCCCTGGTTTTCGAGTGCGAGAGTGGGCAACATTATTGAAGTTCGGCCGATTCTCGCAAAAGGGTTCGCCCCGATGCTTTACCCACTTATCATAATTCACTTCGGGGATATGTGGCCGCCCCGCCGTGGTGGTCTAGTGGCTAAGGTATACTCGGCTGCTGACCCGCAGGTCGCGGGTTCGAATCTCGGCTGCGGCGGCTGCATTTCCGATGGAGGCGGAAATGTTGTAGGCCCGTGTACTCAGATTTGGGTACACGTTAAAGAACCCCAGGTGGTCGAAATTTACGGAGCCCTCCACTACGGCGTCTATCATAATCATATGGTGGTTTTGGGACGTTAATCCCCACAAATCAATCAATCAAATCATATGTGGCGATTTTCTTTTTTTCTGCATGCCCGAGGGGTGGTGGCCGGTTGCTGGTGTCACGACCTTTTCGGGGCCAGTCCGTTACGACAGCTCCAGTCTTTGCGGTCCGTGGTCGACAAAGACAGCGGTTGCTGGCGCGGGACGAGATTTTGAGAGAGCGTATACTACATCTGGGAAGGCTTAACAGTGGGAGACAAGAACCGGTGTCTCGCGCGGTCGCTCGTATCGGCGAAGGTTGACCCGCTTTCGCCGCGAAAACAATGAAAGCAAGGAGGAAACGGCAGTTACGGCACAGCGGCTCGCCTGTCGTATGCACGGTCCAGTCGCCGCGTGTCGTTGACCCCCCGACGCTAGCCGCTGGACTCTAAAAGGCCGACGCGCTGCTGAACGCATGACCAATGAAAACGGCCTCGCTTCCGCACGAAGCATGCTTCTGCAAAATGGATAATGTATGCGTGACGATGTTGTCATTTTTTTTTTTTCACGTACTGGAATGCGGTTGGTTGCAAGTGGTGCACTTCCAAGTGGAAAGTGTTCAATGCCCATCGTAGGCGGGCTCGCGATGGTGGCAAGGGAGGGGAGGTGGGTGATGACGCTTTATACTATTGTATCATCAAGAATGGTCTGATGAAGGCTAGTCTGATGAAGAATGGTAAGAATGGTCTGATGAAGAATGGTAAGGGAAGGCTAGTGAAATTCTCGCAAAAATAAGCATGTTCTTTGGATCATCTGCACCAAGTATGCACCAACTTGTTCCCAAAAACAAGTCCTTCTGGCGTACAATACTCAATCAATTGGAACGCGAAAACTCATAAGTAGTGCTCGTTACTTTTGTTCCAGCGTCCACAGTTTCGTCTCATATCGGCGTAAACATTGACTCGAGCGTTTACATAGGAGCCAAAGTTTAGCGGCCATGTTTGCAGCCATAAGACGCGGTTAGTGCGAGCAATCGCTCATAGCAGCACCACAGGACCAGCACAGATACATCGAGGGTGCGTTGTTCGAAATAACGAATGCGGGCGCTGGTGTTTTTTCGCTACAACGAAGCGAACCGCGAGATGGTGAAAAAAACTAGGGGAAAAAAAGAAGCAAGTGGAGACACTTGACAGGAAGGAGGGACGACTTAACGAGGCCAGGCTCGGGAAAAAAATGGGGGGGGGGGGGGGAATTCGGCGTACAGTGAGATAGAGCACAACCTGCCGAAGCCGCTGCAGGTTACGAGCTATAAATAAGCGGCGCAGTGTACCATCACCACGAGCGCTCTCTTGGAGGCCGCTAGTGACGTCGAGAAGTTCCTCCCTCTTAGAGCGAACGGGTTCCCTATCAAATCGCCGCGCCTCAAGCGCCAGAGACCGAAAAAGGGGTCCTCGACGCGTCGGTCAAAATTTTCGTCGAACCTCGAAGTGCGCCCGCTTTCGTTTTCTGTCTCTCATTCTCGCTATCTGATTCGTTCTTGGTATTTCATTTTTCGCTCCCATCGCTCGCCTGTAGTTCCTATCGGCGCTGTCTATTTTTGTTGACGCGCATCCCCTTCTGGCTTTTCTCCTTCCCTCGGTGGTTGCCTGGCCGTAGCGCCGAGAAGTGACCCGTAGCGTCGAGAGGTGGTTCACTGCTGCCGGGAGGAGGAACCGCTGTCGGTGGTAGGGTTAAGTAGGCCACGGCGAGCCATGCACTGCTGGCGCCTGCGTTGTGGTGCCGCTGCTGCACGTTGCGGACGAAGGCCCGCGCGTGGTGCAATGTGGATGCACCAGCACGCGCGCCCTGCATTAGTGTCTGGAGGAAGCGTGCAGAGAGAGCTGCGAACTCCGCTACCTCCGCCGTATCGCTAGATCTGCGCAACGTTACGGAAGCCGTACGACTGGAGCGTTGCGGGTCGACGCTCTCTTGCACAGTGTAATGTACGGAGCATAAATAAATGCGTGCCAGTGTGCCTTCTGATAAGTGGGGTCGATGCACACTGTAATGTGCGGAGTATAAATAAATGCGTGGCAGTGCGCCTTCTGATTCCGGAGTGCACTCGTGTGTTCGCAGTGTTGTAAATAGCATATGCAGGGCACGACTGTCGATAAGCGTCTCGCCAGGCCTTGCTTCGGGCGGACGGGTCAGCAGCGAGCGGTGCGCCCTCTGTGGTATCCGTGCAAGATGGGCGCAGCAATGTTCCCCGAAGGAACGTGCAGGGAACTAACGCTTTCTTACGGGTATGCTTAGTGGTCGCGCTCTTTCTTGTCCTTCCAAAGGACACTGTACACCTTTAATCAGAGTGCTTTTATTTTCCAGCTCGTTTGTCGGGTGTTCTCCACGCGAACGCCTGCGACGTGCAGCTCGAATTTGCTTAATGACCCTCACCTGGCAGCAGTACGTCTCAATTAGGAAAAACGGCATATATTTCTCTTTTTGTTCAGCACATATGATTGCAATCTA
>WOVY01003527.1:0-17539 GCA_013436015.1 Rhipicephalus annulatus | reverse complement strand
TACCTGCTTTGCATCAGGCCCAAATACCCAATCGAACGTGAACGATTTGCGAGGGGTTCGTTTCCGCATTACTCGGTTCATTTACAAAGATCTCCTTCCTTTCCTGCACGACTTCGATAGTTCTGGCGGAGCCGTTCCGTTTCTCTGATGAGTTGGAGGCCTGGACAAAACGCACGGGGCATAATTACCAAAACACCAGAAAAAAATACTTCACGTGCCCTCGCACTTTCCACAAGCGACTTCAATATTAAGGGTTGAAGAGTCGCTGTTGACACGAAGTAAACGTAAAAAAAACTAGTTTTACGGTTCCCTACATCACGATAACGATTTGACGCTACGAACAACAGAACGGTCGTAAGCTTAGCGGCACCGGACGCAAACTGGATTATTGGTTCCCCAGATTCTGGTAGCCATGGCAGTGTGGAAAAAAGCCCAGGAGGCGAAATGCGAAAATGAGCACCTTGCAGCACGCATACAGAAGCAGCACCCACACAAGCAGCCACAGAGGCCGCCGCCGCGTGACCTTTTTTTGTTGTTGTTGTTGTTCACCTATTGTTAGTGCGACTACATACCTACTATGGGGATTGGCCAAGAATCGAGTGGTTTTAAAAATTACTGTTCAGATTGGAATAATTTAGGTATACAGATAGATTACTGATAGCCTAGGAAGTGTATGCTTAAAGTAATGCATACAAAAATTGACATAAACGAATTTATTATTAGACGATATAGCAATAATCTGATTTATACGATATATAACTATGTGGCATGTTAGGATAATTCAGCTGGTTATTTAGTCTCAACCTATTAGTTTCATCAATATAGTTCCGAACGGCCGCGCATACTGTCGCAATAAGGAAACCAGAAATGAAAGCTCCGAAAGACAAAATGACAGGCACAGATAAGTCCATAGCAATACATTGTAAGGTATTTCTACAAGGATTTTTCGTATGTGTTAAAGCACCTGCAGGCCAAAACATGATCTGTTGTTTCCAGTTCCTCACAGAATGCGCACAGTGGCGAAGGGCCTGAGCCGAACTGTGTTTACAGAAATTTAGATTTGGTACCCGGCAACGCAGCCTTGTGATAGCTACTTCATTGTTTTCGAGTGCGGCAAAAATGTCTTCGCCAGGAACTAGAATAAATGGCGATATTCTGTAGAGTTTTGCTAGTAACTGAACCTTTAAAGACTTCCATAAGCGTACGTCTGCAGAATCGAGCAGCAGTCACTTAAGCAGATGATGGACAGAGCGGTAGAATCGGTTCGCTGATTAACGACTTAGCTAAGTAGTTCGGCTATTTCATTTGGAAACAAACCTTTGTGTCCAGGCACCCAAACTAATCGTACGTTTCTCAAATGAGCAGGCACTAGTGCACGGGAGCCCTTTGTTACGTGATTATCAGCACCAAACAGAAAGTGCCGCACAGTGAGATAGGGAATCTGTTATTATGACAGCTGAAGCATTTTTTTGAACGCACCATACTTTAACGGCGTCAAACTGCCATTGGCCATAAATTACCATGTTATTAGGCGTTGTTGATGGCAACCGATGGAAATACAACGGTACGGGGTACTAAAATTGTTCGAGTACACTGTAACTCGGCTGCGACGTAACGACGTCAACGACGCTACAATCGAAAATACTTCGTAAAAAAAATCCTCCCAAAAAACTGGCTCTACCTGCCGTCTTTGCGGCTGTGTCGCCCGTGAACCTTCTCGCAGACCTTTTATCACGCATTCCTTCTGCTAACTTTGCCACCTTTCGCCCTAATGCGATCCTGGTCTCCGTTCTCCGTAGCTACTAGTGCGCGTGAATCACACTGGAGACGTGTTCCCATGCACTTTCGGGTAGTATTCGCTGCTTTCGTCCTAATGAGATCATGGCCTTTGGGATATCCGTAGAAACAGTGCGCGTC
This sequence comes from Rhipicephalus annulatus, assembly GCA_013436015.1. Taxonomy (NCBI): domain Eukaryota; kingdom Metazoa; phylum Arthropoda; class Arachnida; order Ixodida; family Ixodidae; genus Rhipicephalus; species Rhipicephalus annulatus. Next base: position 15,622 of record WOVY01003527.1, on the reverse strand, counting down.
GGGCAAAAGAGGGGCGAAAACAAAGAGGCCAGCGCAAACTCAACGGGCTGCCACGCACACAAGCTCAACCGACGCCGACTTACAGGCACAATAACAGACCTCCGAGTTTATTGCAGGGAAGACCTTTTTTCTTTTTATTGTGTCTAGCCCACAGCCTGACCAAAATTTCATAAAGCCTAAAGAGAAGCGGAAAAGGGGAAAAAGTGATCTGAAAGAAGCTGTACAAATTTCAGTGCCTGGTTCGTCGCGCGGCAATGTCAGAAATATCATCTTTATTTTCACAAAGAACACATAAAATAAAAAAAGCTTAACGTGCAACTTGCCGTGTTTATTATAAACGCCGGCAGTGAAAGAGTACAACAGCCATACGCAGAGATTTCATCAAGCGTATCTCGGCAAGACAGCGTGTTGAAATCCGTTCCGTTGGTTTCGGATAGCACCGGCGCACGCGGCGTGCAGGCCACGTCCTTTTTGAGACAGAGAGGGAGTCGCGCTTTCTGCTTCGCATTCATACGTAAACAAGAGAGGAGAATTTGCCCAGTCACTATAGCCGACTTCCGGCTTCATCGCGGCTTCACAACGAGTGACGTCAGGGCCTCTCCTTACCTTTCCTTCCTCTGTGACTACCCATATTCCATGCTCACTGAAGCGCCGTGTGTTGCAGCTCCCACAGACACTAGCGCCAGAGTTCCCTCTATTGTATATTGAGAAACTCTATGCGTTAGGCGTCTTATACTTTAGTTGCCAGACTTTGGGAATCACTGCTGCCAGACTGCTGCCAAACTTGGCGAAAAAATTGTTTTGTAGTAGTGGCTTTTTATGTTAGTTGGTGTCATCCGCGGTGCATTTTGCGAGTGCGTGAGGTACGTTTTAAATAACAGAATGAACGCAAAACGCGCGTTGCATAAGTCAGGGCGCGTTTTTTTTGCTTTGTGCGCTGCTGTGCAATCAAGAGATCGTGTCGTCTGCCGTGTATTTCGCGAGTGCGTGTGCGAATAACTTGTTCACGAGTGTGTATATCCGACGTACTGCAATTATACAGCCTCGACACGTTTATTCCTCATATGTACACAATTGCTGACACAGCTAGGATAAGCCTAGCGTCCCCGTCGTGGGGCGTGGTCGACGCGGCATGATCAGCTGTGAAAATATAAAGGGGGGGGGGGCAATGCACCGCCTGCTGCGACTCAGTTTCCCCGTCGTCCCTAATACTGAGACGCAATCTCTCTAATTGCACAGCTGCGCAAACATCAACAGAACAAGCTCCGGCTTCTGCAACGCGCGGTTATTTCCGTTAGTTCATCGAACACACACTCGCAAAATGCATGGCGTACGACGCGTCGTGGATAAGTGGGTGCACTCAGAAACCTTGAGGTGGGTGGCGGAGTCGAAGAGGTGCCCTGAATACGATGGCTACCCTGATCAATTGTCCACATAGCGGGATCAGAATCATGTGGTGCAGGAGATCGCAGGGCCGCCACATAAGTCAGCGCAGGAGCCTCAGGCCTTCTTGGCGCGAGTAAAGTGACCACCTGTCGGATCTCAATTGAGGCTAAAACTTCGAGAGGATTTACGGGTGGTTGGGGTCCCGCTGCTTAGAGTTGGCACAGTTCGTCCCACACGACGCTTCTTATGAACTCTGCGAGGGCATGCCTCTCGCTGTGAGCCCCAATAGAGCATTCAGCATGGGTGACGTCGTGGCGTTCATTATGTGACGACCGATGCTGGAGAGTAGGCTCCAATGTGGTTGCCTCATTTATGAACTCAGCCACTGTCCTAGGTGGATTGCGCGCGAGTCCGGTGAAGACCTGCCCTTTTACACCACGCATTAAATGTCGCACCTTCTTTCCTCGGACATTGCAGGGTCAGCACCCTTGAAGAGTAAGAGTCGAAGCATGTCCTCGACAAACATTGAAACTTTCTCGTTAGGTCGTTGGTTCCGAGAGGAGATGGCCTGCTCCGCTCTCTTTTTTTCGGCGCTGCAGTACACATAGCGAAACTGTCGGCTGAACTCTTGCCACGTCGCAAAGGAACCCTCGTAATTATCATACCACGTTTCGCAGAGTCTTCCAAAGCAAACTCTCCGCAGCTTGCGATCTTCATCCCATTCGTTGATGTTGGCAACTCGATCGAAGTGGTCAAGCCAGTCATCATCCTCAAAAATGTCTCCATGAAATGAGCGCGGTGTTGGCTGTGCATGAAAAAACATGCGGGAGAAAAGAATAGACGTCCTTGGTTTGACTCAGGACTCGCTCGCTCACCTGGTATGTAGTCGAGGTGACCGTCTTCTCTTGAGAGAGAGGACCGTGTTTGGGAGATAGTCCTCGCAGGCGGCGACTGCTTCTTGCCGTGGGAGCTGTAGCTGTCTCCGAGTAGCTCGGTGTGTCGGACGATGAAAATCTGGAGCCGAGGTGCAGTTACACAGCACCTCCACCAGTGCCACGAACGAACTAACAGACAGCCACGAATAGACGTCTATCAAGCCCCCAGGTCACAAAGCAATGTTCTCTTTTTCTCTACTTCCAAGCGATTTCACGCTACAGTTGAATGCTCATACCCATTACCTATGACAATATATATATAGGAGCAAGAAGAGGATACTTAATGGCTCGTTTTCCCGTGTTTTGACACAATGAAAATAAAATCGAACAGACCATAATGCCAAGGAAAGTATAGGAGAGGTTATTAAACCAAATTGTAAGCCAATTAGGAAGAAAGAAAGTGGCTGAAAAGATAACTTGCCGTGGGCAGCATCCGAACCTCCGACCTCCGAATAACAACCTTCGAAAGTCGCAGGTTCGGTTTCTGCCCACGGCAAGTCATCTTTTCAGCCACTTTTCTTTTTCCCATTTACCTTACAATTTGGTCTAATTACATCCCGTATAATTTCCTTGGCATTATTTTCTGTTAGATTTCATTATTATTGTGTCAAAACACCAGGAAACGAGCCCTTAAGTATCCACTTCTTTCGCTTATTCATTAACGAGGGTCTCAAACTGGCAGACTTGGTGCCTTCGATTGTATAAGAGGGACTATTGGTCAGCTGACAGCTCGTAATAAGCTCACGTGCTATGTGACACCACATAGGCTAATAAAAGAGTTTGCCACCCTCGCCGCCATGGCTGCAGATGGCGCTGACTGACAATCGGTTTAAATTCCCATATATACCCAATAACGTGGCTGGTAGGATAGCCGCCGAGGTAGCTCAGTGGTAGAGCATCAAACGCGTTCTTCGAAGGTCGCAGGTTCGGTTCCTGCCCATGGCAAGTTCTTCACATTCGCCTTACAATTTGGTGTTATCACCTCCCCTATACTTTCCTTAGCATTTTTGTCTGTTAGATTTCATATATATAAATTAATATATATATATATATATATATATATATACGAGATATAACAGACAGTAATGCCAAGGAATGTACAGGGGAAGTTATTAAAACCAATGGAATGTAAATTAGACGAAAGAAATGTGGATGAAAAAAATACCAACTGTGAGCAGGAATCGAACCTACGACCTTCGAATTACGCGTTCGATGCTCTAACCACTGAGCTATCACAGCGGCCCTCCCTCCATCCACTTTTTTGGGTTTATCTGTGAATTTAGAAGTAGGAGTGACAGTCAGCGCCATCTATAAGCCAAACAACGAGTGTGAAAACACTCTTATGCGCATGTTTGGCGTCACGTAGAACGTGAACATATTATGAGCGGGCAGCTGAATAATTGTCCCTCTTTATACAACCTAAACACACTAAGTCTGCCAGTACGAGACCCTCGTTCAATGAAATAAGGGAAAGAAGTGTATACCTAAGGGCTCATTTTTTCGTGTTTTAACACAATATTAATGAGATATAACAGACAGTAATGCCAAGGAATGTACAGGGGAAGTTATTAAAACCAATGGAATGTAAATAAGAAGAAAGAAAAGTGGATGAAAAAATTACCAACTGTGAGCAGGAATCGAACCTACGACCTTCGAATTACGCGTTCGATGCTCTAATCACTGAGCTATCACAGCGGCCCTCCCTCCATCCACTTTTTTGGGTTTATCTGTGAATTTAGAAGTAGGAGTAACAGTCAGCGCCATCTATAAGCCAAACAACGAGTGTGAAAACACTCTTATGCGCATGTTTGGCGTCACGTAGAACGTGAACTTATTATGAGCGGGCAGCTGATTAATTGTCCCTCTTTATACAACCTAAACACACTAAGTCTGCCAGTACGAGACCCTCGTTCAATGAAATAAGGGAAAGAAGTGTATACCTAAGGGCTCATTTTTTCGTGTTTTAACACAATATTAATGAGATATAACAGACAGTAATGCCAAGGAATGTACAGGGGAAGTTATTAAAACCAATGGAATGTAAATAAGAAGAAAGAAAAGTGGATGAAAAAATTACCAACTGTGAGCAGGAATCGAGCCTAAAACCTTCGAATTACGCGTTCGATGCTCTAACTACTGAGCTATCACAGCGGCCCTCCCTCCATCCACTTTTTTGGGTTTATCTGTGAATTTAGAAGTAGAAGTGACAGTCAGCGCCATCTATAAGCCAAACAACGAGTGTGAAAACACTCTTATGCGCATGTTTGGCGTCACGTAGAACGTGAACTTATTACGAGCGGGCAGCTGATTAATTGTCCCTCTTTATACAACCTAAACACACTAAGTCTGCCAGTACGAGATCCTCGTTCAATGAAATAAGGGAAAGAAGTGTATACCTAAGGGCTCATTTTTTCGTGTTTTAACACAATATTAATGAGATATAACAGACAGTAATGCCTAGGAATGTACAGGGGAAGTTATTAAAACCAATGGAATGTAAATAAGAAGAAAGAAAAGTGGATGAAAGAATTACCAACTGTGAGCAGGAATCGAACCTTCGACCTTCGAATTACGCGTTCGATGCTCTAACCACTGGGCCGCTGTGATAGCTCAGTGGTTAGAGCATCGAACGCGTAATTCGAAGGTCGTAGGTTCGATTCCTGCTCACAGTTGGTAATTTTTACATCCACTTTTCTTTCATCTTATTTACATTCCATTGGTTTTAATAACTTCCCCTGTACATTCCTTGGCATTACTGTCTGTTATATCTCATTAATATTGTGTTAAAACACGAAAAAATGAGCCCTTAGGTATACACTTCTTTCCCTTATTTCATTGAACGAGGGTCTCGTACTGGCAGACTTAGTGTGTTTAGGTTGTATAAAGAGGGACAATTAATCAGCTGCCCGCTCATAATAAGTTCACGTTCTACGTGACGCCAAACATGCGCATAAGAGTGTTTTCACACTCGTTGTTTGGCTTATAGATGGCGCTGACTGTCACTCCTACTTCTAAATTCACAGATAAACCCAAAAAAAGTGGATGGAGGGAGGGCCGCTGTGATAGCTCAGTGGTTAGAGCATCGAACGCGTAATTCGAAGGTCGTAGGTTCGATTCCTGCTCACAGTTGGTAATTTTTTCATCCACTTTTCTTTCTTCTTATTTACATTCCATTGGTTTTAATAACTTCCCCTGTACATTCCTTGGCATTACTGTCTGTTATATCTCATTAATATTGTGTTAAACACGAAAAAATGAGCCCTTAGGTATACACTTCTTTCCCTTATTTCATTGAACGAGGGTCTCGTACTGGCAGAATTAGTGTGTTTAGGTTGTAGAAAGAGGGACAATTAATCAGCTGCCTGCTCATAATCAGTTCACGTTCTACGTGACGCGAAACATGCGCATAAGAGTGTTTTCACACTCGTTGTTTGGCTTATAGATGGCGCTGACTGTCACTCCTACTTCTAAATTCACAGATAAACACAAAAAAGTGGATGGAGGGAGGGCCGCTGTGATAGCTCAGTGGTTAGAGCATCGAACGCGTAATTCGAAGGTCGTAGCTTCGATTCCTGCTCACAGTTGGTAATTTTTTCATCCACTTTTCTTTCTTCTTATTTACATTCCATTGGTTTTAATAACTTCCCCTGTACATTCCTTGGCATTACTGTCTGTTATATCTCATTATTATTGTGTTAAAACACGAAAAAATGAGCCCTTAGTTATACACTTCTTTCCCTTATTTCATTGAACGAGGGTCTCGTACTGGCAGACTTAGTGTGTTTAGGTTGTATAAAGAGGGACAATTAATCAGCTGCCCGCTCATAATAAGTTCACGTTCTACGTGACGCCAAACATGCGCATAAGAGTGTTTTCACACTCGTTGTTTGGCTTATAGATGGCGCTGACTGTCACTCCTACTTCTAAATTCACAGTTAAACCCAAAAAAGTGGATGGAGGGAGGGCCGCTGTGATAGCTCAGTGGTTAGAGCATCGAACGCGTAATTCGAAGGTCGTAGGTTCGATTCCTGCTCACAGTTGGTAATTTTTTCATCCACTTTTCTTTCTTCTTATTTACATTCCATTGGTTTTAATAACTTCCCCTGTACATTCCTTGGCATTACTGTCTGTTATATCTCATTAATATTGTGCTAAAACACAAAAAAATGAGCCCTTAGGTATACACTTCTTTCCCTTATTTCATTGAACGAGGGTCTCGTACTGGCAGACTTAGTGTGTTTAGGTTGTATAAAGAGGGACAATTAATCAGCTGCCCGCTCATAATAAGTTCACGTTCTACGTGACGCGAAACATGCGCATAAGAGTGTTTTCACACTCGTTGTTTGGCTTATAGATGGCGCTGACTGTCACTCCTACTTCTAAATTCACAGATAAACCCAAAAAAGTGGATGGAGGGAGGGCCGCTGTGATAGCTCAGTGATTAGAGCATCGAACGCGTAATTCGAAGGTCGTAGGTTTGATTCCTGCTCAGAGTTGGTAATTGTTTCATCCACTTTTCTTTCTTCTTATTTACATTCCATTGGTTTTAATAACTTCCCCTGTACAATCCTTGGCATTACTGTCTGTTATATCTCATTAATATTGTGTTAAAACACGAAAAAATGAGCCCTTAGGTATACACTTCTTTCCCTTATTTCATTGAACGAGGGTCTCGTACTGGCAGACTTAGTGTGTTTAGGTTGTATAAAGAGGGACAATTAATCAGCTGCCCGCTCGTAATAAGTTCACGTTCTACGTGACGCCAAACATGCGCATAAGAGTGTTTTCACACTCGTTGTTTGGCTTATAGATGGCGCTGACTGTCACTCCTACTTCTAAATTCACAGTTAAACCCAAAAAAGTGGATGGAGGGAGGGCCGCTGTGATAGCTCAGTGGTTAGAGCATCGAACGCGTAATTCGAAGGTCGTAGGTTCGATTCCTGCTCACAGTTGGTAATTTTTTCATCCACTTTTCTTTCTTCTTATTTACATTCCATTGGTTTTAATAACTTCCCCTGTACATTCCTTGGCATTACTGTCTGTTATATCTCATTAATATTGTGTTAAAACACGAAAAAATGAGCCCTTAGGTATACACTTCTTTCTATTATTTCATTGAACGAGGGTCTCGTACTGGCAGACTTAGTGTGTTCAGGTTGTATAAAGAGGGACAATTAATCAGCTGCCCGCTCATAATAAGTTCACGTTCTACGTGACGCGAAACATGCGCATAAGAGTGTTTTCACACTCGTTGTTTGGCTTATAGATGGCGCTGACTGTCACTCCTACTTCTAAATTCACAGATAAACACAAAAAAGTGGATGGAGGGAGGGCCGCTGTGATAGCTCAGTGGTTAGAGCATCGAAGGCGTAATTCGAAGGTCGTAGGTTCGATTCCTGCTCACAGTTGGTAATTTTTTCATCCACTTTTCTTTCTTCTTATTTACATTCCATTGGTTTTAATAACTTCCCCTGTACATTCCTTGGCATTACTGTCTGTTATATCTCATTAATATTGTGTTAAAACACGAAAAAATGAGCCCTTAGGTATACACTTCTTTCCCTTATTTCATTGAACGAGGGTCTCGTACTGGCAGTTTTAGTGTGTTTAGGTTGTATAAAGAGGGACAATTAATCAGCTGCCCGCTCATAATAAGTTCACGTTCTACGTGACGCCAAACATGCGCATAAGAGTGTTTTCACACTCGTTGTTTGGCTTATAGATGGCGCTAACTGTCACTCCTACTTCTAAATTCACAGATAAACCCAAAAAAGTGGATAGAGGGAGGGCCGCTGTGATAGCTCAGTGGTTAGAGCATCGAACGCGTAATTCGAAGGTCGTAGGTTCGATTCCTGCTCACAGTTGGTAATTTTTTCATCCACTTTTCTTTCTTCTTATTTACATTCCATTGGTTTTAATAACATCCCCTGTACATTCCTTGGCATTACTGTCTGTTATATCTCATTAATATTGTGTTAAAACACGAAAAAATGAGCCCCTAGGTATACACTTCTTTCCCTTATTTCATTGAACGAGGGTCTCGTACTGGCAGACTTAGTGTGTTTAGGTTGTATAAAGAGGGACAATTAATCAGCTGCCCGCTCATAATAAGTTCACGTTCTACGTGACGCGAAACATGCGCATAAGAGTGTTTTCACACTCGTTGTTTGGCTTATAGATGGCGCTGACTGTCACTCCTACTTCTAAATTCACAGATAAACACAAAAAAGTGGATGGAGGGAGGGCCGCTGTGATAGCTCAGTGGTTAGAGCATCGAACGCGTAATTCGAAGGTCGTAGGTTCGATTCCTGCTCACAGTTGGTAATTTTTTCATCCACTTTTCTTTCTTCTTATTTACATTCCATTGGTTTTAATAACTTCCCCTGTACATTCCTTGGCATTACTGTCTGTTATATCTCATTAATATTGTGTTAAACACGAAAAAATGAGCCCTTAGGTATACATTTCTTTCCTTTATTTCATTGAACGAGGGTCTCGTACTGGCAGACTTAGTGTGTTTAGGTTGTATAAAGAGGGACAATTAATCAGCTGCCCGCTAGTAATAAGTTCACGTTCTACGTGACGCGAAACATGCGCACAAGAGTGTTTTCACACTCGTTGTTTGGCTTATAGATGGCGCTGACTGTCACTCCTACTTCTAAATTCACAGATAAACACAAAAAAGTGGATGGAAGGAGGGCCGCTGTGATAGCTCAGTGGTTAGAGCATCGAACGCGTAATTCGAAGGTCGTAGGTTCGATTCCTGCTCACAGTTGGTAATTTTTTCATCCACTTTTCTTTCTTCTTATTTACATTCCATTGGTTTTAATAACTTCCCCTGTACATTCCTTGGCATTACTGTCTGTTATATCTCATTAATATTGTGTTAAAACACGAAAAAATGAGCCCTTAGGTATACACTTCTTTCCCTTATTTTATTGAACGAGGGTCTCGTACTGGGAGACTTAGTGTGTTTAGGTTGTATAAAGAGGGACAATTAATCAGCTGCCCGCTCATAATAAGTTCACGTTCTACGTGACGCCAAACATGCGCATAAGAGTGTTTTCACACTCGTTGTTTGGCTTATAGATGGCGCTGACTGTCACTCCTACTTCTAAATTCACAGTTAAACCCAAAAAAGTGGGTGGAGGGAGGGCCGCTGTGATAGCTCATTGGTTAGAGCATCGAACGCGTAATTCGAAGGTCGTAGGTTCGATTCCTGCTCACAGTTGGTAATTTTTTCATCCACTTTTCTTTCTTCTTATTTACATTCCATTGGTTTTAATAACTTCCCCTGTACATTCCTTGGCATTACTGTCTGTTATATCTCATTATTATTGTGTTAAAACACGAAAAAATGAGCCCTTAGGTATACACTTCTTTCCCTTATTTCATTGAACGAGGGTCTCGTACTGGCAGACTTAGTGTGTTTAGGTTGTATAAAGAGGGACAATTAATCAGCTGCCCGCTCATAATAGGTTCACGTTCTACGTGATGCCAAACATGCGCATAAGAGTGTTTTCACACTCGTTGTTTGGCTTATAGATGGCGCTGACTGTCACTCCTACTTCTAAATTCACAGATAAACCCAAAAAAGTGGATGGAGGGAGGGCCGCTTTGATAGCTCAGTGGTTAGAGCATCGAACGCGTAATTCGAAGGTCGTAGGTTCGATTCCTGCTCACAGTTGGTAATTTTTTCATCCACTTTTCTTTCTTCTTATTTACATTCCATTGGTTTTAATAACTTCCCCTGTACATTCCTTGGCATTACTGTCTGTTATATCTCATTATTATTGTGTTAAAACACGAAAAAATGAGCCCTTAGGTATACACTTCTTTCCCATATATATATATATATATATATATATATATATATATATGCACAGATGTGTGCAAGTGAAAAATTCTTCCAGAAAAGTGCACGGTGGAGCTGAACCCCTCAACCCAGTTAACAACTCGTATGTCCCTCGTGCATATTTAGCGAGGATGAGGTCGAATAGGAGAGGAAAAACACAAGATGAGAGCTACCTCGTGTTGTCCTCTTTGTTTTTTTGATTAAAAATATGCGCTGTGTTTAACAGAACTGACATGATCATCAGTTGCCCAAACTTTCATCCTTCTGGTAGTAAAATGTTGGTATGATGAATTTATGCTTATCTAGAGTGAATAGTCTATTTCAAATTAGCTTTTGTTTTCTCCTTAAGAACTGCACCGTTATATCACAAAAAACCTCGTTCCCTGAAACACATGTGTGACTACGTTGCGCCAGCAAAAACGATGTGCGGAGCATCCCTATGGCAACTGTTTATTCTGAAAGCCTGCAGCTGACAATTGGTGCATGAAATAAATTGTTTTATAAACGAGCAAAGGCAATTGTTTGTACATGTACCTCCTGCACATGTACCACTCCGCGAAGTATTCCGGTATGTAATGCGTCCTGTACTGCCGTGATAAGTGATGGCTGTGCGCGACCAGGATTTCATATCAATAAAGACGCCGCTTTGAATTCCAGGTGCAGTAAAAGGTGCAAATTTTTTACGCGTTCAGAAACATGCTGTGACAACAAATATATTAAAACAAATATAAATATCTTACTGGTGTGAGTTATGTCCTGCGTCAAAGAGCAGTATGCAAAAAAAGAAGGCAAAATTTTGATATGTTGTGTCGAAAACAAAGACACAATTGTAGGACTACATTCATTAGTGGTAGGATATGCACGATTTGGCTCTGTAGCATTGGCTGCTTTGTCACGAAAAAAAAATGTCCGCGATTATTGCAATACGGCTGCTGGTGGCTTCACATGCTCCCATTGATGGAGGTAGTACTGTCACTCCAGAGGTTCTATACATCTTCCATGGGACAGCCATTCTTTTTCTGCACTTGCCTCAAAGTGAGATTTGCACCAGCAGAAATAATAGTAATAATCTGTAAATATAAAAACATAAAATAAAAATATGAAATAGCAGGTACTCATACAGTCTTAAGACAAGCACTAAAGTAATGAAAAAAATGGTTGCACCGGTAAACACATCAGACGAATCTTAATTCAGATGCAAAAGAGTTAGCTGAGAGCCTTACTTCGCATAACGTTCCAATTTATTGCCATAGCATTCATTGCTTCGTCCTTTAGGCGAGATTGCTGTTTCGCGCCATCACCAGCGTCACGGAGGGCGAATCAGGTGGTGATGATGGTGATGATGATGATGATGATTATGATGATGATAAAGATGATAGACACTCGCTTGGGCTTGCCCTGTCGTGGATGATGGTACATAAAGGAACCAAAGTGTGCTAGCAGTTTCGGTTTCATAATGCATTTTGGAGCAGTATAGTGAAGCAAAAGCAGTTTGGTGCAGCACTTCCACCCTGTATTTTTGCTCGGTATTCCTTTTAAAAGGCTATATTTGAGTATGCGTACTGTAGCACTACAACATGAAACCTATTACTATTTTGCATGTGAAAGGAATCTCTCTTGCGGCAAAACTTGCTCATGCACCATAGATACAAATCAATAATACTGTGGGAACGTGTCGCCACATAAGAATAATAAGTTTTATGTGCCATAGCATGTCAGTGTTACAAAATAGTTTGTAAACCTTTATATTAACTTTTAGATCTCCATAACAAAATTGAGCTGTAAACTAGTAGGAGCCGTTGAATCTGCCCCAAGCCAACACTTTTTTTTTGACAGTGAACAAATCATCAGGGCTCTCCAGCCCACTTTTGGCAATAAGAAATATATTTCATCTTTTCAATTTACACTTGTCTTCAGTGTAATCCATTTAAGGGTCCTCAAGTGACAATGCAAGGCGAATCCAGTCTAAGAACACATTCAGGAAAGGTTCATGACTGATCACACTGCAAAAGGTAGCACAGATTTTGTACAATCGAGTGCTGAAAAATGGGTTGAAGATGGAAGTCTCGGGTGAGGTGACAAGATTAATGTTATACTCTACTGAACTATACAAGTAGCACAGTGGTATACTGTCATTTTGATGTCTTCTGGAGGTGCCGGTTTGGTCTTGATTGGTGTTGGTTCTCAGGCTTCTCCTTTGCTTCAGGCCGTGATGGGGCAGGAGGTGTAGCAAGCAAGCACTGACCTAGGTCCCTCTCTTTGTCTCTCTCCATGGCACGCAGCTTGGCTTCTCTTGCTAGAATTTGGCTGTTAACACTGCATAAAAATATGTGCCAAATTCAAATGTAAGTAAGATCACATACCGAAAACCACGTGCATGGTATGAGAAGCTCTCATCTGCAAAATACCAGTCCAATTTTCGCTGAATTGGGATTCTTTTACATGCACAGTCCGCTTGTGGTAATCCACAAGTTGACTGTGTATGGAACAACGTGCGTGTGCGCATGCGTGTGGTTATGAACGCTCTCAAATATTTCACAGGAAATCAAACAACAATGCTTATAGTTTCCAGTTTCCTGCCTTAACACAGGCACCATTGCTATGCTGTGCCACCTACAATGCTGATTCCGCCAATTTTTTGAGATGCCAGAATCTGTCAGGGCTGTTTCCTACAACAACCCGCGTCAGAAAATATGTTTTGCCAAAATGACGCATTGACACTGAACACTGCTTGGTATATACTGCATAAGAGCTACTGTCAGCAAAGCTGTTGGAATATATGCGTTCCACAGGGTCAAACAGCCAAGGTTTGCAATAATGTAACTGTAAGTAAAAACTTATGACACTGCATTTACAAGAGCATTTCTTATTCCTAAGAATTCATGGAAACTACACGACTTGAGCAAGTCACGCTATGCATATAATTGATGATTCATCATAATAAAGCGTACTCCACTCTGCTTAACACAGGCACTGACCTTTTTTTCTAGCCTTTGCACAGTGCATATCAGACTAAAATAAATGCCCTCGCTACTCATTGCCTCAAGCCTGTTCATACATAAAAATTGGGCACAACAACATTAACGAGTGGTTTTTATGTTACTTGGCCAGTGTGGTTGCTTGATCAGCGATCACCACAACTTAGCTTGTAAACAAAACGTTCCTATATATTTTTGCCAGGAAGATGATATGATACCACTACTGCCAATTGCTCAATCTTCCATACCTGATGCTTGTTTCCGATGCAATAAAAGACGTGATGCTATACAAATTTTCCGAGTATAAACTTTCATTTTATAAAAGGAGAAGCAAGATTTCAGAAATTATTGACATGAAAAGAAGTTGTTCTCTGGTTTTCCTAATCACCGTCTGGAGAAAAATTTTAATGCCAATAAGGAACTGACGCTCTACATTGTAGTTTTTGCAGATAGCTCGCTTCTTGTTTTCCTACTTTTCAGACACTATTACGTGATACTGCATGCTAAAGAATATCCGAATCATCTGATGATTACACACCAGCTATTGCCATGATCAATGCACAAGCACAAACGTGTGGCTTTTACTATTTGAACACTTTTACTATTGATCACTATTTGTATGATGGGCATATTTTGTGCAATACATAATAGTTAAACTGTGATTAACTGCACTGTTTTGCCTAACATACTTGAGGTGTCATTTTAAACAGCCCTTGTCAAACGAAAGGCAATCAGCTTATGATCGAAATCTAAAAGATTTTTAAGAAGTGGCAACTAACATAGCGCAGAGTTCTCTCTGAATTTCAACAATAAACATTTTACATTCATTTCCTGTACAAGGACTGGTCCAATAGCTAAAAAGTAATGACGCATAGTTTATCTCTCAACCAAATTGAATTTTTGGCGATTGCAAATACCATATGACATACGTCTGCACCTAATGAAGCACAGTGCAGATTTTAAAGCCAACACTGCTATCTATATCGGCACCTGCTGTTTCAGATTTTTACTCAGTTTCGAAAACAGCAGGAATTGTGATAATTAAAACCTTTTTTAAGATACTTGGTGTATAACGCTTATACAATCAAGTAACATTTTTACAAAAAAACTCAAGTTGGAAAACTTCCACAACCTTGTGTGCGGTATCACGCACAAGCAAAGGCTGTATAAATTGAAATATGATAGACCACAAATACCTGTAGGGAACATGCGGTGCCTTGTCAACTAGAGCAGTTATGACGTGACCCTGAGTCAGGAGATACTGGTTGATGTTGCCTGCGAGAATCATGCAATTGGCAATGAGACACCATACCTTGAACATCAAAACATGCATACTGGACAAGTGATAAAGTGCATGCAAGGGCTGAAGGTACAACAAGTAAAGCGGGATAGTGCAGAGTAAACGCATAGAAAACTGAGACACCGGTACTGCGAGAAATATCTTAGCATATTTATTCATGCATTTATACACAGGGAAATTCTGATTGCGTTCCTAAAAATATGCAGTGCTATCAGCACCTTTTATCCTCTAAATACACTTAAAATTATAAATTTAAACTTATATAAACTCTGAAAATAAATTCTAGTATGTTACGTGCCAGAACCACAACGCAGTTGGAGGCACATCATAGAATAGACAAAATTATTTGAGCCCTCATCAAAATGTGGTTGAGAAATACACTCAAAATTTTAACAATAGAACATTATACTATCAAAACTAATAAAAACGGAAAAAAACGCCTATTGAGCGCACAGAACACAAGGAAATGTGCCGTTTCGATTACCAGAGGTACGCACTCCACAAGTCTCTGAAGAACAAGAAACTTGCCTGCTTCACGCGCTGTCCTCTCAATGGCACCTGATCGGCCAATGTTCTCACTCCCCGCAAGATCAACCTTGTTGTGAGATGGGATGAAAAACGAATCAATGCATGCTTGAGCAGAAATAAACCGATACGAAAAAGTGGAGAGTCAATGGCAGAGATCTTAGGGGCCAAATTTAGAATTTTTAGAGTCAACATTGCACAGCAAAAAAAGGAACTAAGTAAACAGCACATGCGAGAATGCCTTGCGGGTGTTAAAGTAGGTGACACCATTGCTCACGAGGTTGAGTTTTCCAGTCTTTACTAGCTCCTCGCCATCGTCCGTTGTCCTCGCGAATGTGAACTGTGACCGAGACTACTGTGTGGCTGCGTCAAGACGTTGCATTGAGAAGTGTAGCAGCAGTTTGACGTTTTGCTGCACCATTTTGGAGGATGAAGAACACCTCTTTGCGGTTGTGCACCGTGATCTCCTCGAGCCCCGGAATTATCATCGAGCCCTGAAAAAATACAACAGAAAAAGTGAACTCTTATACAAGATGTTCCCGTGCTGGAAACAGAATATCACACCACGTTAAATTACTCTAATGACATCCCTGTTGCAAGAAAACATGTTAGATGTAAATACAGATGGTCTCACACGATTAGT
>WOVY01003526.1:0-26745 GCA_013436015.1 Rhipicephalus annulatus | reverse complement strand
CCTTTCTGCAACTATTCCTACCGGCGTTGAAGTGAGCATTTCTCATTGCAACCCTTAGAGTAGGCAGTCGCAAAATAGCAAGTCTGTACTAGAGAACACTGCCACTCTTTTTCGAGCAAAGAGTGCGTATAAACCCTTAGCAGCACCCCCCTGAGACACTAGCAGGTTGTCATAACAGTACGTGACGGCCTCTATGTACACGGATGCTTCAACTCATGGAGCTGCTCCATCGAAACCTCTAGCTGAGTGTCTCTTTTACCAAACTACCATGATGTGTCACAACCACTTCAAACAAGTCTCCGTTATTATAATATTCTATCTGTGCCTGGCCACAAGGCAGAATACCTTCATCTACTTGAGGAGTTTTTTGCTATTCCTTTGCGGTGTACTGCACTAAGTACGTTTCACACATTAGGCTGACTACTTTGATCTTGCACGTCTATTTCAGCCAAATTTCTATTTTTTTACATTGTACCCACGTGCTTAATGCCCAGACGATAGATCTTCGTCTGCTTTAGCAACTTCCCACGAACGGTGTACTCTTACCGCAACGCTCTGCCTTTCTCGCCAATGTGAGCACCCGTCAGGCCTTCGGTTCGGATGGCTGTCCCCAAGTTCATTCCGTCTCCAAATGAAGCCAAGCAAGGCATCCCTTGACGTTTACGGGTGAAACCATAATCAAACAGATCAGTTAATGCCATTCGATTGATCAATCCTACCCTACTGCGTATGAAAATGCGACTGGTCGATGGCGTTTTTTTTTCAAGGTATACCACCGTGAGCGTCAGTCACCTGAAACATTACTACATTAAGATGTATAATAACCCTTAAGGTGCCCTGAAACAATTTTTTTGAGTTAACATGGAATATATCCACTAAAAGTGCTTATTGCTTCACGATTTCAATGTGACAGAAGATTTAGGAATTGGTTCAGTACGAGCGGAGTTACATTATTTGTCACACGCTGCAATCGCAATCTCCCTCTTTCGTCCCGGACGAAATTGCTGGAAGCTAATCAGACAGGGATGGTATGGGCAAAGAAAGTATACGTTAGGCGTGCCTCGTGACTTTTTTTCTTCTTCTTTCTTCGAATACGCGGCTTTTTTCAGTGTGAGCGTGCGTGCACATGTGGACATGTCACGGCCTCCCGTGGCGATCCATGAAACGACTGGGCGCGCCATGTGCAAATCAGCCAATGGCTGATAGAAGGCCTCCTACGAATGCATTTTGAGCTTCCTCTGTCATGAAGCATGTCTAGCTGACTTGATAATTTATTATGATTAGCAGGTCACCTGCTGCGCTATGATATTGGCTCGCGAGTTCTCTGGAGCTTTGACTACCGAGCAGCATCGTTTCCTGACCATGCTCAAAAAGTGGCTATCGTGTTCGACATATCTTCCACGCAGGCTAAAAGCGTCATCATCGACTCCAAGGCCGCAGTCAGAAATTTTGCAACATGGGCGAATCACGCCGGAAGCACAAAGAATATTGGTCAACACTCGAGACCACAAAAAAGTTAAATTGTTTGGACACCTGCACCCATCTCTTCATGACAAGGAGTCGCTCACACAGCAGCTCGAAGACTCACACGCCGAGCCACTGAGATGCCCCCACAAGGCTGGAAGGAGATCGCATGGTCACCTACAAGGAAATCACAAATCATTACCGATTGGAAAGGATTTGGTATCCTACCGCGCACCACACACATAGCAAGCATCAAGCGGTGGCCTGGCGCCTCCTCCAAACAAACACGTACCCGAACACGGTGACCTACAGTCCTACTAATCCAGGTCAATACACCGACAGGTGCAATTATGTAAGGAAAGGGCGAACCCACCTCACGTCATGTCCAACGTCGGTCCACAGGGTCGCGCATTTGATAAAGATGAACAGTTGGCCCGTGCTCCTCAGCTAAGGCCCAGAGAAACCTCTGGGCAATTCGACGGTTTGGACGCCTCCAGGGGTCACGGGCTCCCGGCTGACACCGAGGCCACCGGATGTTTAAATGCAGATTTTTCCCTCCTCCTCCTCCTGAAAAAGTGTTGCAGGGCCCTTTAAGTCATGTGGTCATATCCGCTCACGAATTATAAACACGTAATTAACAAAACAAGATGGGCAAAAAGCAGCAGTTAGATAAAACGCCTAGATTAGGAGTCATTTATGCTTGAAATCACGCGAATGTGAGGCACAACGCTAATGGATGGATGCGAAACTTTATTTGAAGTGCTGAAGTGCAGACTCAACGCGCAGCGGTCCGCTCCCGCGTTGGGACCGTCAGGCCAAGTCCGACCGCTGCGTCGTGAGCCCTCTGGACTGCCCACAGTTGATCCCCGACATCGGGGTCCTTGATAGCGGATAGCCAATTGATATCGGGCCACGCCAGAGCGTGTGGTCCAAGATAGCGGAATTTGTTTGCTGTACCTGAAAAGAGCTATTTGAGCAAGAATCTATTGAAGAACCTTGAACCTTAAACGGGAGCTTTCGCGTTTCGGCTGCATCACAATACAACCGCCCTGACCAGGCTCCAAACCCACTGCCTTGGTCTAGCTCAATCAATCGCCACGAAACCATCCAAGCTGGCCTGACTTGATATAAAGTTAACAATTAAGAGAAACGAGATCGGTCCACTTGGAAGCAACAAAGTTATTTTCTGGAAGACTGGCCTGCTTATAAGCACCCTGATGAACGTTCATGCTCACTTAAAATGCTAATTAGGAAGACGTCACCTGCATGCGTCTGTTTTAGTGTCTCTGTGCTCGTACTTTTTATGAAGGGCACAGTTCGAAATTTCACTTGATGAAGCGCTCGGATGAGGTAAGGGTCACTTCAAGATGCTCCTAAAGACGTACTTGTGGGGATATATTTTCAGGACACGGTGAACTTAATTAGTGGTGACAAGACACACCGGTTTTGAATATTTTATACAAAAAGGCAAAAAAGGAAGCTGTGTTGTGATAGACCCGTAATAGCGACACATCGCAGCGTACTTGATCGAGCTTAAGAGACGACCTTTTGAGAAAGGCTGTGCAGAGACAGCTTACAGAATTTGACATATAATTAGAGCCTCACTTTCACAATAAGAAGAAATATTCACAAAAAGTAAAAGTAGCTATAGAACAATTGTAAAATACTGCCTTTTTATTATGTTGTTGAAAAATGCTAATCGAACCCTTTCATTCGTTGCATAAGCCCACTTTGATTGGGCGTTTGATCTTGTAAGCAAAATGCCAGGCTGAATCAAAAGATGATGAATAAGTCTGCGTCATTCACGCATCAACTTTTGTTTGATATTCTGCTGAAAACACCTTAATGCAAAACAGAAAAGAAGTGAAAATACTGCGAGCCTTTCGGGTACTGTATTCCGAAGATTTTTGCAACTGCATCTAGCTCTTCTCTGTACTACAAGCGTTTAGAACCACGTTTGTACAACACCCATGTGCGTCTGACACGTTCACCGTAAAAAAGCGTAGCCTGAGAGACAGCCAACATGACATGCAATAGGGCTTTTATTTCTCGAAAGGCAGGCAGTTCTACCGAACGGAAACGTTTGTGACGAACCTAGGTAAACAGTCTTCGTATACTGCGAGTTGTTTATTTTAGCGATGTGCGCAAAATGTCTCGAGTGAGCTTCGTCTGCTGTTGCCGGTATGGCATCAATTACGACTGAGTTTTGAAAAGGAAAAAAAAAAACCCGAACACACCCAGGCATCTATTGTAAAGATGGCTCCCGGCAGGTGGTAATGCAATGCGCATAAATTGTTGCATAAACTGAGGTAAGGTATCTCACACCGGTTGAGCGACCTAGGGCTATGTAGATATCATTTTCTCACAGGGCGCCTAGTCATCAATATTCAGTTAGATACAGACGGTTAGCGGTTAAAATCGCATAAAGTAACAGCGTCTCTATACGGGATTTCAAGGCATGTGGTGCTGATATTCAGAAACAATGTTTTTCAAAGAAAAAAAAGCCTGTGTACGAGGGTCTCCTATGCTCCCCAATGCTAGTGCAGTTGGGATGAAGGCAACTTGGAAAGGAGCCGACGGAAAGGAGGAAAGTTGCGAATAAGGCGGTGGGAAGGAGGCAGATTTGATGCAGCTTTTAGTACTTTTCAGCAAGGTGCAAAAGAAACACTCCATTTTAGATATTTTTCACTGTATGTATGCTGAGTGCTAGGAAACGAAGGTTACAAGTCAGTCATTCCGCATGCGTAATTCAGTCATTATTCATTTTTTGCCTAATTATCTGCACAATACGCATAATACAGAGAATCTTATAAAATCAGTAGCATAATTACTGACTGATATCACCTTCAGTGATCACTTGATAGTATACATTACAGGTATTACATACTTAACATCTCTTCTCAACTGTCTAAATCTCTCATTTAATATGCACAGACGCCATGCTTTTGAAGTGCGTGCCGAGACCGCAACTCAACAGTTCAATGATCCAATAATGCCGTAAATGGCGTAGGAAGAGCATGCTCATGTGTCAGCGACTAAAATAAATTTTATAGGGCTGGAATCACTGGAATTTAATGTCCTTAGCACGTAGTCGCCATTGAATGAGAGATTAAGAACACAGCACTTATCGGAACAGTAGCATGCTTACACGCTATCCCAATTATCCATTCTCTTCGATAGCGTTCGCTCATGATTGAGAAATGTGTGCTTCATTTAACGAAAGCCATGCAATCTCGTTATACAATAATGTGAGGAGATCGCTAGCTCACCAGAACACTGTGTGCTTTTCGCATAATTTATTGACGGCCACGACGGGTTGCGACATTATGTTAGAGTTCAGACTTATGATTAGTTTAAACTAATTACTAATGCCACCAAGGCTGCGACGACTTCTGCAGATATGGAGGCGTGTAAGGAATTGGCCGCACTACAGCCGTCGTTAGAATGAAGAATAACACGACATCGACCCTAAACAATGAACCAATTAAAATTATCAATGAGGTGAGTACATCAGATTAAGTAACATTTACCGTCCCTCCTTGGCACACAAAAACAGAGTTTATTCAAGTTCGCTTTAAGTTGCGTAAGTTCAAATGGTGAGGCTTTTTTTTCTTACGGATTAGCACCATCTTTCATGTGGAAAAGAAAATACACGTCCCTTTCTATTAGGGCCAAAATTGGGAAAGCTAAGCTTGGCGTCTGCAGGGTTGAGTCACTACACTTTGTTTCGTTCTTCCCTTCTTTTTTTCATTCTTTCTTTCTTTCTTCTCTTAGCATTGCGCAATGGCATCTCTTAACTTTTCCAGTACCTTGTGCCAGCAATGAAACTTCTTTTTTATTTATTTATTTATTATATATAATTATTTATTTTAATTTAATCAATAATGATAGTACTTACAGCGGCCGAGGGCATCACAGGGGAAAATGGCGGAGAAATACAGTATTTCGCCCCGCCGTGGTGGTCTAGTGGCTAAGGAACTCGGCTGCTGACCCACAGGTCGTGTGATCGAATCCCGGCTGCGGCGGCTGCATTTGCGATGGAGGCGGAAATGTTGGAGGCCCATGTGCTCAGTTTTGCATGCACGTTAAAGAACCCCAGGTGGTGTAAATCTCTGGAGCCCTCCACCATGGCGTCTCTCATAATCATATGGTGGTTTTGGACGTTAAAACTCACATATCAATCAATCAATTAATCAATCAAATACAGTATTTCATTACAAAATGCAGATTCTTAAACTTCAACACTACAGTAAACAGGCAATTTGCTGGGCACTTACTATCCACTCACTTAGCAGAGCGACTCTTCAGCTGTTTAACGAAGACCATGCGTTCATACCCAGGCAGTAACGAAACGTGCCCAAGGTAAATGACAAGCGTCGTCAACAGAATATGAGATCTCCATGTCCGAAACGGCTAATCGATTAGAAGGCAACGATCGAAAGAGCATTGATTACTGGAAACAGATAGCACTTTTAAAAGCGCGGGTGTTTGCCATACCCTCCTGGGTTACAGCTCTGTACGCTCGCCCGCACCAGGTATTTAACGTGCGATGTTAACACTTGGAAGTTTGTTACGTACAATAAGCATCGCGTAAAAAACGGCACAACCTACAGCGTAAAACTTAGATCCCTATGAGAGAGTACTGAGCTGCCCCTATAGTTGTTCATTTGTGCTAAGAGAAATCGTTGGTGACTCTAAGTGATGAGGACATAAACGCCGTCGAAGCCAAGGATATAGTGGTGCAGCTAAGCACGCATTGTTGAAAATTCCCCCTTCATACATTCTAAAATTCACCTGCATGACACCTTACCTCATTGTCGCCTTTGCTTGAGTCCCCGAGCGGACTTTCAGCATACATATAGAACTTGTCCAAACAAGCCGAATCCCCCCTTTGCGGGGGCTGACCGACAGGAGCGATGGGAGCTGCTCTGCGCAGCTTACGACCGGACGACCAACTCCCGATCGTACGCTGGGTCATAGGGGTCACCGAAGCGCACGGACTTTCGGCCACCTAGAGCGGTCTGAGGGCTCATCGTCTTCTTCTTCCCTGACCACATCCCCCTCCCTGACCTGACCCATTTTTGGAGTCATTAAAGTTGTTTCCTTCTCTTCTTCCTCCTTATGCTAGTTCCAGTTAAGTTCAATAATTGGACCTGTGTATCGTAATAACGACCGTGTGCTGATCCATTTTAAGAATCGATGTAGGTTATTTTGTTTTGTTCACGTCATATTCTTTAAACTAGATAGGACGAGTACTTGTTTGAAACAACGATACCTTTCGTTTTATAATCTGTCCCTACTCTGATAGTGAGAAAGCATGGGGGTGTCTTCGTGGTGCGAAGCGGCTACGAAATTGGCAATGTCGAGCCCGCTCGACGAGCAAGCTCAACAAGTGACCGACAAGGAGGAACATTGGACTGCGTACGTGTACAGGTGGGGAGATAACTACAGGCTACTTGAAGGCTATTTTAATGCACTTCAAAAAGTTCTAGGTAGCACGAGAGAGTAATTTCAAACCGAGCTCAATTACATGTGCAGCGTGACCACGCTTACAGCGCATACGTGCCTCTCCACACCTCTCCTCTTCTACGCTACCCTCTCTATCACCTCGCCATGCTGACGCTGACAGAGTCTGCTGGGAACGCCGCGACCTGCCAGCAACGCCCGAGACCCCACTTGCGAATAGGTGAGATGTAGTATGTTTTCGCGTAGAGGCTCAAGGTGGGTTGGAAGGTCAAGGTGACCGCCAGGATCTCGCCCGAGTCGGTTGCTGAGGAGGGGGAAGATATCGAGGCAGCACTTATATTTCATGAGTGCCGCTAACCACCAACACTGTGTGTCCATTTGTCGTTCGAGCCACGTCCATGTGGTAGACCCTATTCTCCTCAATGTCGCTGACAGTGCGATTCCGGTATCTCACCCGTTACCGCCGACGACCGGTATTACGCTCAGGGTGCATGTTGCATGGCAGGAAATGTACGCGAAGCATTCGAGCCATTTCGAGTGCACGCAACTTCCCTGCGTTCCCAGAAGTTCTAGGGGACTTTGTGACTCAGGCGGTGGAGTACCTGTCTACTTCTTCCACCACAGAATGTTTGCGCCTCCCCAGGTTTTCGGGGTGAAGCTCCTCTTAGTCTAACCTTATCCCACGAGGGCGTAACCAGTGGTATCTCCCGAACAGCATAATAGATGGCGATATCGCATCATCATTTAACGTCTCATTTCCTAGATGGTGTTCTTTCAATAAAACTGTAAGCAATAGGACAGACGGAAGCATAAGCGGACGGAAGGATGCATGAACGCACGGACGGAGGCATTGATGGTCCCAAGGACGGATGGATGCATGGGTAGACGTACATACGGATTGATGTACGGAGAACAAACGGATGCACGGACGAAAAACCGTACGAACGAACGCACGGACGAACGGACGGACGCTTCACTCCACTTATCATCACTCACTCCGTGTATATATGATTTTTCTCCTGCGCAACGCCGCGACGAGTCCAAGTATAGACGCTGCCGCTACTGCAAGCGTTAGCGCCCGCTTCTTCGCATCTACACATGGTTCTTTTAAATTGGAGATTGCGTAATATTTTACAGTTTCAATACGGTGCATTTTATAGTCTCACAATGTCACGCTTCGACGTCGGTGGTGGCGTCATCCACGAATCCACTGCGCATGCTCGCGTCTCGCCCCTCGTGTCGCACGCTCGCGTCTCGTGCCCGCCCAGGAAGACACCCACAGAACTGTCACTTTCCTCCCCCTCTCTCGCCTTGCAAGGCCGACACAGGCAGCGTCCGGTAGTAAAAAAAAAATAGCCCCGTATCTGCATGTTATTCTGCAAATGTCGTCGAAAGACGATAGTCTTGCGCAAGGAGAGAGTGAACAAAACATTTATTTGATGTTCTGCGCAAGAAAATTGGTGAATGGTATTCTGGAGTCACTGCGTTAGAGTGCCTCGAGCGTGCAGCGGAGCCGAACAAGCGCATCAAGTCACGTCACACATAAGACATAAGCGCCATCTGGCACTTTTCTTGGAAAACGAAGCACGTGGCTCTGAGACGGGTGTGCGCGCCCGTCTCAGAGGTGATAAGGAGTAGAACGCAAGGTGACGGGTAGGTGCCACCACCGTCTCGTCTTAGCAAAACGTTGGAAACACTCGCCTTTTCGTGCAAACGTTGCATGATCAGCGTAGCGCGATAAGCGCTACGGTCCCTAATATCACTTATGTATGCCTTTTCTAATAAAATACACACATGCAGAATATATGCGTGTTGTTATGGGACCCCAGACATGCGCGATAATTGCTTTTTTAATTGACAATTGCACAAGTATGAACGCAGAATCTTGAGCAACATTGGTGGGCGCTGCGGATGGGGTCGACCATGTCAATACCCGGTGCCGTTAAGAATGAACAGACAGACAGACAGACCAAAATTTCTGTGTCGAAGGTCCCCAAGAAAGACTATCGTCTTTAAAAAACAAGACAACTGCTCACGCTGCGCCACCGTTCATTGGCCACTCCGTATATGTAGGCACTGGATCGCACGTTCGGAAATCACTCAAGGACATATCTCTCTTTACGTCGAAGGCAACGCTTCTTTTTTGAATAAATATGAATAATTACGACGAAATAACAATTGCGCATTCCCAAACTATACCCAGCTTCGCAACATTCACGCAATACTCCAACCCCCTCCCCTCTTCGACGCATTTGCTCCAGTTCCTCCCGTGGCTTGATGCGGGTGGCAATTCGTTTTTGTTTTTTTCTTTCGTGCTCAAAGAGGTGCTTAGCGGCGCTGCCTGCTTGGCTGGAGAATAGCGAGCAGTAGGTCCAGCGCCGCTCACAAGAAGAACAAAAGATATCTTAGGGGAATCATAAAGAAAGTTCTATGTTCATGAGTCCAATGTAATTTAGCAACATTGGGTGATTCCTCATGCCGGAAGTGCCCACCAGCAGTCACTGAGAGTCCTCACTGAAGAAGACTTTGGCACCACGTTCTACTTCACGAGAACGTCCATGGAGGCTCTCGGATCGGGCATGCAAGAAAAAATTAGCATATCCCACGTACAGTGAGAAGCGACAATACGCGAAGCACGAATGAGGAAGGTTAATAATTTCCTACGAGGCGGAGGTAAATTATGTCGTACATGGCTTTCATGTTATGATTCTCATGTTTGGATGTGTCATTTACCTTCGTCATCCATTCACGTCACCTGATACATGGTGCATGTGGAGCTTGGTACATGTGTAGCTAGAGAAACAGCCGCGAGCCTTCTAGGAGCGCAGCATGTATTCATGTTTGAAATGGCACGCATATCATGATTACCATGTTTGGACGTGTCTTTTACCTTCGTCGTCTATTCACGTCACGTGATACCCAATTCGGTATATGTGGAGCTAGTGAAACGGCCATGGGAGCATCTTGAGCATGGTATGTTGTCATGTTCTTCCATGGCACGCGTTTCATGATTATCATGCTTGCACCGGTCATATGCCTTTGTCATCCATTGACATCACGTAACACCAAATTTGGTATATGTGGAGCTAGCGAAAGGCAACAAGAGTATCATGAAGGGCCCAATATACTCCGACGTAACGTTGACGCGTGCGAACGCTGGGCGTAGCGACGCTACGCTCGCAAAACAGGAGCACTCCAGTCTGACGCCAGGCGCAAACGCCATGACCAGCGTCCGGCGGCGTGGCCCGGGGGGAACCGGCGCGAAATGCAACATGCTGCATTTCGCGCCGATGACGTTACTCAGCTCTACCCAGGCAGCACTACGTCTGCCTCTATTCGTGATGGAGGGACGCCGGACGCACTCAAACGCGCATGCGTCAAAGCAACGCAGCGCGGCGCGTGCCTGCGAATATATGGCAGGCAGATCGGCACCTGGCGTTACAGTGCATAGATTATACTCTAGGCACTATACCTGCGTGGCATCGCCGGCATGACGCGACGAAACGAATATCGGCGCACGTCACGTTGTAGTGCACTGGTGGCTTCAAGTCATGTTCTTACATAACATGCATCTCATGAATATCATGTTTACACAGGTCACATACCTTCGTCATCCATTCACGCGAAGTAATAACAAATTTTGCATATGTGAAGCTAGCGAAACGGCCATCGTGAGTATGGGATGTACTCGTGTTGTTACATGGCACGCATGTCATGAATATCATGTTCGGACGTGTCGTTTACCTATGTCGTCTGTTCGCGTCACGTATAGCCGAATTTGGTACATGTGGAGCTAGCGAAACGGCCGTGAGCGCATCATGAGCGTATCACGTGGTCGTGTTGTTACATGACGTGCATCTCATGACTATCATATTTGCAACAGTCACATACGTACGTCATCCATTCACGTCCCGTAATACCAAATTTAGTATATGTGAAGCTACCAAAACAGCCGCGAGCACTTCATGAGTGTGGCATGTAGTCATGTTGTTACATGAAGCGCCTGTCATGATTTCCATGATAGGGTCCTTCGCTTGTGGTAGCCATGCAGTGATGACACACCATACCACATTTACAACATGTCATGTGAATGAAAACCACCACAAGAGCAGCAATACCATGAAATGTAAATAATAAAATTCACGACATGTCATGATTTTCATGTTATGACTATTCACTTACGCTCGTCGTACAGCCATGTTATTGCATACCAAGTTTGGTATTGATACCATTATCGAAAAGGCCAGGAGAGCTAAACGTCTTAAGCGATAGATAGATAGATAGATAGATAGTTAGATAGATAGTTAGTTAGTTAGTTAGTTAGCTGGTTAGTTAGTTTGTTGTTTGTTTGTTTGTTGTTAGATAGATAGATAGATAGATAGATAGATAGATAGATAGATAGATAGATAGATAGATAGATAGATAGATAGATAGATAGATAGATAGATAGATAGATAGATAGATAGATAGATAGATAGATAGATAGATAGGCAGACATACAGATAGACAGACATACAGATAGATAGATAGATAGATAGATAGATAGATAGATAGATAGATAGATAGATAGATAGATAGATAGATAGATAGATAGATAGATAGATAGATAGATAGATAGATAGATAGATAGATAGATAGATAGATAGATAGATAGATAGATGGATGGATGGATGGATGGATGGATGGATGGATGGATGGATGGATGGATGGATGGATGGATGGATGGATGGATGGATGGATGGATGGATGGACTGGACGGACGGACGGACGGACGGACGGACGGACGGACGGACGGACGGACGGACGGACGGACGGACGGACGGACGGACGGACGGACGGACTGGATGGATGGATGGATGGATGGATGGATGGATAGATAGATACCTTCAAAATCACGGAAGCTCGCTAAGAAATGCTTCAGATTTAAAAACACCTTAACATAACCGAAACACAATGACGACCGTCAACAACGACGTCCCGTAATAATTTTCATAGCAGGTTTGGCATGAATGAATCCGCTACATTCTTGCACTCTGTACTACCGCCGTTTATTACCCAAGCCGGCTTATACGAGTATTGCTGGAGCAGACCCACTCTTCTGGTCGACTGTAGTGGCTTTTCATGGTGAATAAACAAAAAGGGAAGTACCGTGACAACAATAATAGGGGGGGGGATGAGCTGGCGGGAGCGCCACCTTCCCGTGAGAACATTGATGCCCTGCCATAAGAAATAAAACAGGATCATGCTCGTTAGTGAGCGCTTAGAGTATGGTGAACGAGGAGGGGGGGTATTGTCCGATATGGTTGGTTTGTGGATGCTAGGCGATAACACTCGTGAATATTTGTTTTTCTTCTTGAACTTACCAAAAAAGAAAAATCAATGTAACAGGAGCATCATAGGAAACAATTCTCTCTGATAGGAAACGAGCACAAATCGTCTAAGACGTAAGCGGCTTAAGAAGAGGTCGGCTTGTTGGTTGGTTGATCCTTTAACCTTGCTCAACCCACCTAGGGGGATCGCCGATGAAACAAGTGGTGCCTTGGCATATTAAATAATTTGTTACAATCTCAAATTGTTTAACAATAGGTAGTTTTGAAATAAATCGTATAAATCATTGCTTTATTTTAAGAGAATTAAGAAAAACAAGAATTATATTGTTTTCAAAAACTATATTTGATTTCAATAACCTTAGCCTTCAATTCAAATGAATCGAAGGCTTCTCACAGAGGTATTCGCAAATGGTCTCGCAAATGCTAGGCGTGCTCCCTCTATTCTTTCTTTTCTTTCTTCATGGTAGTGATACTTTGTTGGACAAATTCTGCGCTTTCAACAGCTACAACAATATCTAGTTTTCTATTAAACATAGTTTGATGAAACCTGCGTAAACTGCACGCGGTAACAGTTTTTCGACTTTCACCCGCACTACAATTGCCATCTTCTCCACCAACCAGTGTTGTGGGCAATCATTACACCAATGGAACACCAAACGCTGGTCAAAATATTCTGCTTGAAAAACTTCTGCTTGCGCTCCAGGGAAACTGCTGCAAGGTTGGACACTCCAGACGGTACGCTTTTTATTGCGAAGCAAACATTTTAACGACGGTACACAGTCCCTTTGGTGTTGGTACGCTGAAAATACAAGGTTCTTATGCCTACATGAATGTATTTCGTGGGCATGTCTTCCGGTGTTATAGATACGGTGTGGTTTATTATGAAAGAAATATAATATGCAACTAGTTGACCACAGTGTGTTTAGAAAATGTATATATAGAGTTAAAGTACTCCGCACTCTACTATGGGAGAGCAGAGAGATGTCCTAGTCTAAAACGCACACACGCACACGATGTCTATGTCCAACCAATCGGCGTTTCCATATGTGTTCAGAAAAAGTTATTAATGATTTAGAGTATTGCTTATTCTTTATGGGAGAGCATGAAACTATCCCGTGTGCTTCCTCCTCAATGAGGTCATACTAATTGCAATTCACGTGCTCCCGTTTTGCGAACCACCTGTGGCTGCCCTGAATAGGATCACCAATCGAACGTGCAGTCGAACGTTCCTGCCACGCTCTGACCGCCGAGATCGTTCTGTCGTTTCGCAAGGCCCTTCGCAAGACCGTTCTAGACCACGCCTTTAGGCTTGCCCGTGCGAAACCTGCTGGGGTGTTCTCGGCTGAGGATTGAGTGGTTTTAACTTTGCTGTCTTATAGTCTGATTCTCTAGTTTATCTGTTTCTGAGTCTAACCCTATCTCTAGTGCTCATGTCGACTACTTCTCCTGGCCAGAAGCGATCCGTCTGGTCAGCGTCCCTGCCGTCTAATAAATTGCCGCTAGACTCCTTTTTCTGCAGTGGTATCCACAGCATTCCCGTGGCACGAGTACCTACAAATGGAGGCTTCATCAGACGTACAAACCCTCAGGCGGTCCAAAAGGAACTTAAAACAACTTCAAACCATTTCCTGACCATCTTAGATGTTCGCCCCTTCGGGCGAGGAGGTATCGTGTGTAGGTGGCCGGGTCAGACCTGCGTACAGGATCTTCTCAAATGCACCTCGTTTTCGGCTACCCCGGTGAGTTCTTTCATTCCGCCTCACCTTGCATATACCAAAGGCCTTGTACGGGGAGTCGACTCCGCCCCGCCGCGATGGTCTAGTGGCTAAGGTACTCGGCTGCTGACCCGCAGGGCGCGGGTTCAAATCCCGGCTGCGGCGGCTGCATTCCGATGGAGGCGGAAATGTTGTAGGCCCGTGTGCTCAGATTTGGGTGCACGTTAAAGAACCCCAGGTGGTCTAAATTTCCGGAGCCCTCCACTACGGCGTCTCTCATAATCATATAGTGGTTTTGGGACGTTAAACCCCACATATCAATCATCAATCAATCAGGGGAGTCGACTCCAAGCCGAGTCCAGCTGAGACCCTAGACAGGCTCTCTGGAGCAGGCGTAATTTCGACTTACTGATGTAATCGCCTAGTCAACAGTGAGGATACCAATCGAATATGTCATCGCGACTTTTGTGGGCACAAAATGCCCGTCAGAAATAAAGTTATTTCGTTTATCTTTCGAGTAGAGCCTCTCGCTTCTCGACCGATTCAGTGCAAAAACTGCTGGAGATTCGGCCACAGTGTGGAAGGATGTAAATCTAACGTTCGCTGTAGCACATGTGGAGAGAGCCATCCTTCAAGCAAGTGTACTGCAATAGCGGAAAAGTGTTGTCTCTGTTGGGGGAGAACACTGCGCCGACAACTCTGACTGTTCCGCTCGTTCTCAGGAGGTTTAAAACCTGGATGTTATTGACCACCGCCGCTGTTTCGAAGGTAATCCATGACATGGTTAGAGACAGGGCTTTTGGATACTCTGGCATTACAGCACGCTACACTTCCAGTATGGACTCAAATCTATCGCAGGCTATTGAAACTGTTGTGGAAAAGGCAGTGAGTAAGGCAATACATAAACTCATATCTAACCTTTCCGACTGTTTGGTGCAAATTCTTTCGAGTCAGATTGGGCAAAGAGTACAGACTAGTACAGAACCTGCAGTATCGGACAACCAGTGATTCCACTCAGCTACGCAATGTAGTGTTGGCCGAACTTTCTGCATCTGCAGGCAGGGCTAAGCAGTTAGGAACACAGACGCACTTGGACCGACATAGGTCTCAGCCGAGCACAAGTGCTGCAACAGATATGGAACTCGATATACGAACTAATAAACGTACCAGATCCGCTATGTTCACTGATCTCAAGTCCAAATCTAAACGGAATGAATCAGCTATTTCGCGTGACGATGCTAACAAGGGCGCGACATGCGCCTCTGCTGTGCGCTCAACACCATAGGTCAGTTGAGGGTACTAAAGTGTAACTGCCGTTTTATATTCTCAGGCTCAACCAACTTACGTTACTTTTGCAATAATTTTAATCTTGATATTACAATTCTACAAGAAACTTGGCTTACACCAGATAAAAATTTCTATCTTGCATTTTTTCGTTCTTTTCATTAGATCGCCCATCACGTAGTGGTGGTTTAATGATCCTTGTATCAAGTAAATTATGCCATAGGGCAAAAATTTTTTTGAGAATGTTGGACTCGCAATGTGAAATATTAGCATTACACTTATGTTTCACCGGATACCACCCTTTTTCAATTATAAATCATTATTTCCCCTCTGGTGTGCAAAGTACTCTTTATCTTGCCCCGCAGGGGCGCCTGCGCAAGTAGGCGTTTGGTGTGTAGCGACACCACGGACCCGAGCTAACGGGGGAGTTTCTACTCCCTCCCACGCCTAGCCGTGCGTGGCTTTGCCGTGCCCGGGGAAAAGGGGATCCTGGGGGTTGAGCTGACGCTGGGTGATTGGACCTTTAAGGCCCCCCGGCAGAGGCAACACACCCCTTTGGCCCCGGCTTCACGTAGACGGCACCCCTGGGCTGACCCACCCAGGGGAAATCGGCAGTCGCCTTTTCCTATCTCTCTCTCCCTACATCTTCGTCTTTTGTTCTCACTTTACATCTTTCCTGTCTTCTCCTCACTTCATTTTACTTCCAATTTTTCCTGGCGGCAAGGGTTAACCTGGTGTAAATATCCAAATTTGGATAGATATATTAGGTTATGGCAGTGGCGTACTACTGGCGTTGTGCAGACATGTTTACATGTTCTGCCACGTCCCCTTGTTGGGCTCCGTGGTGGGTGGTAGGCGCCACTACTGAAGGAACTGCACTTTTCTATGGGACCACGAAACCCCTTATCTATTGATCGCCCCTTCAAAAGGTGGCGCACCGAAGCAAATGTAATGTCAAATTCAGAAAAGCAAGACCATTTCCCTAATACCACGTTATTCATTGCGAAAGCTCGGACAAAAAAGCTCGCAACATCTCCCCATTCCTCGTGTCCAGGTGCCTAACCGAGACTATCGGAACTGGCTATAAGGCTACAAAGATGGCAAGCGGAGACTTGCTAGTGGAAGTTAAAGACAAGACACAGTTTCAGAAACTAGAAAAATTAGTAGCATTTGGGGACAAGCCCGTAACCGTCTCTGCGCACCGAACGATGAACACTGTCAAAGGCGTTGTGTCAGACGATGACCTAAAAGACCTAACAAATGATGAGCTTCTGGCTGGCTGGAAGGACGAAAACGTCTTTCACGTACAGCGTATTGTAGTCAGAAGAGAAAACAAAGAAATTCCAACCAAGCACATAATTGTGACCTTCGGGTGCTCCACACTACCGCAAGAATTAGTTACCGGCTATCTAAAACTGTCTGTGAGACCCTACATTCCGAATCCGCGGCGGTGCTTCAAGTGCCAAAGATTCGGACATGCTTCTCAGAGTTGCCGTGGGCAGCTTACCTGTGCACGGTGTGGTATCACAGGCCACTCTGCAGATGATGACTGCAAGGCCGAACCCCACTGTGCGAACTGCGATGGAGAACACGCGGCGTATTCTAGATCCTGCACAGCATGGAAAAAAGAAAAAGAAATTATTACCATTAAAGTCACCCACAACATAAGTTTCCGCGAAGCAAGGCATCGGGTCTCCCCTTTCTATGCAGCAAAATCATTTGCTGAAGTGGTGCAACAGGGGGCAGCACCACGACAGCATCAGGTGGCCGCCCAAGCTACGCACAGCGTGCTGGAGCGACCGCCGCTTGCCCCTACTGCGGGAGCAGCCAAGGCTGCTCCGGCCTTACCCAACAAGGCCCCACCACGGGTGTCGACATGCATTGGCACGAGCCAAGGCAACGGGCAGACTGCGGGAACCCCGTCGACGTCCGGTGTAGAGGGTGTGAAGGCTTCGTATCTTGAGCCGAAGCCCACAACACCCAAGGATTGCTCGGCAGAGCAACAGTACAACGCTTCTCATGAAGCTATGGACACAACCGCCAGTCAAACGGCGCGTGCAGCGCCGAAGGAGCGGCGAGTTTCTCTCGACCACTCCAAAAAAGACAAAAGACAAATTACAGGGCCTCCAAAAAGCCCTGTAAAATAAGTTTCGTTTTCCATAACCTGAAAGGTTATGGTACCATTCTGTTTTGACTTTAGTATCACACGCATGTCACCAAGGTTTTATTGTCAACAAATCAATTCTTACTCCATTTTTCTGCTCAAGTTCACTGCCCAAAATGGCTTTTCTCCTCCATTGGAATTGTAGAGGACTCATTCACAACATAGGTGACATAAAAGATTTGCTAAGCAGTCTCTCTCCAATGGCTATGTGCTTACAGGAGACCAATCTGGGAGAAAAACACACCAACTTCCTCAGAGGTTTTACCGTAGTACGTCGCGATCGCGTCCACGCTAGCCGGTTGTCTGGTGGTGTGGCTATTGTCGTCAAAAGTGGAATTGCAGTGAGAGAGATCACCATCAACAGTCACATCGAGGCCGTAGCCGTCACCATTTTAGCTCACAAAACTATCACCATATGTTCCATTTATATCCCCCCACACACGCATTTTTCGATTAAAGATATAGAGCATATTTTGGACCAACTGCCTGAACCGTTTGTTATCGCAGGGGATTTTAACGCGCACGGTATGCTTTGGGGAAGCAGTACAACTGACAGCAGAGGACAAACCCTCGAAGATTTTATTCTGAACAATGACGTATGTCTTTTAAATACTGGTAGCGTCACCTACTGCTCCCCAAGCACAGGAGCCACTAGCTGCTTAGATCTAGCGCTGTGCTCACCTTCGCTCTTTTGCGAACTAAAGTGGAGCGTGATAGATAATGTCTATGGCAGTGACCATATGCCTGCTCTCATAAAATTAACACAAACCCTCCCCACCACTCAATCCCGACCACCGCGTTGGAAACTACATCTGGCAGACTGGCACTGTTCACTGAAAAAGCTGCCCTAGAAAAAGAGATGCTTGATGGCCTAAGCATAGAGGAAATGAACGAGACAGTCACCGCCTGCATACTTGCGGCAGCCGGACAAACTATACCACAATCCTCCGGCATTATAAAAAAAAACTTAAACCCTGGTGGACAAAAGAGTGCACACAAGCTAAAAAATGCAAAACAAGGAGTGGGGCATTTTTCGTAAACATCCTACAGGAGAGAACCTCCTAGCATTTAAAAAGGCGAGAGCAAAGGCAAGATTTATTCGCAGGCAGGCTGAAAAACTCTCGTGGAAAAAGTACATTTCATCCATCAACAGCTCCATTCACATCCAAAAGAATGTGGGATCAGGTGCACAAGGTTAACGGCAACTACAGTTCATACACCATCCCCATTCTCTCAACCCCTGGCATCCAGACAACTTTAGGTGAACAGGCAGACCTACTAGCGCAGCACTTTTGCGCTATTTCGAGCTCAGCAAACTATTCGGCAGCTTTCCTAAAACATAAACAATCTACAGAAAAACAAAAGCTTCCTATTACAGGTTATCAAGAAAGATCATACAACTCCCCCTTAACCCTGCAGGAAATTAACAGAGTGCTTTCTCAAGGTAAAAAAACAGCACCTGGCCCAGACAGAATACATTATCAAATGCTCGCCCATTTGTCCCAGGAAGCGGTGAAGGCATTGCTGCACTTCTTTAACGCTATTTGGATCACTGGCAGAATGCCAACAGAGTGGAAAAAAGCCATTATAATTCCATTTCTCAAAGCCGGAAAAAAACCCTACATTACCAACAAGCTACAGGCCCATAGCACTTACAAGTTGTATGGCGAAATCATTCGAAAGCGTTATTAATATTAGGCTAACATACATCCTAGAAACCGATAACTTGATAGATGTTCACCAATGTGGTTACAAGAAAGGATGTTCCACCACCGATCACCTCGTTCGCCTTGAACATACAGTACGAGAAGCTTTCCTGTACAAGCAGCACTGCTTAGCAGTATTTTTTGATCTTGAAAAGGCGTATGACACAACGTGGAAGTACGGTATTTTACGAGACCTGGCAGATCTTGGAATTCGCGGAAGGATGCTCAACTGCTTGTCCGACTTCCTATCGAACCGAACTTTCAGGTTCGTTTGGGTACCACACTTTCAGAAACTTTTATTCAAGAGAATGGTGTGCCTCAGGGCTGTGTCTTAAGCACAACTCTCTTTGTCGTCAAAATGAACTCTGTGAACCAGGTCATACCATCTACTCTTATGCACTCACTATATGTGGATGATCTCCAAATAGCGTGCCGGTCATCTAACATGGCGACGTGCGAGCGACAGATTCAAATAGCACTAAACAAGCTAACACAATGGGCTAACAAAAATGGCTTCCGGTTTTCTGAGGAAAAGACGGTTGCTGTAGCGTTCTCCCAGAAACTAGGGTTAGAACCAGACCCCGTACTGAAAATAAACGAAACAGTATTGCCAATAAAACAAGAACAGAAGTTTCTGGGGGTCGTATTTGATAAAAAGCTCAATTTTCTTACACACATTAATAATCTCAAGGTGAAATCCAACAACGCCCTCAATGTCCTCAAAGTCTTGTCCCGAAAGCACTGGGGTTCCGACCGTAAGTGCCTCCTGCTCATCTACCGTTCTTTAGTACGCAGCAAATTAGACTACGGTAGTATAATCTACGGTTCAGCAAGAGACTCGTACCTTAAGCGCTTAGACCCTGTCCATAACAAAGGGTTACGCCTCGCAACAGGTGCCTATCGAACCTCACCTATTTCGAGCTTATACGCCGAAAGTAACGAACCATCCTTGGAATATAGGAGAACGAAACTAATGCTCACGTATGTCCTTAGAGTTCGTTCTTCACCAGATCATATATGCCACAGTATTGTCACACGCTGTGACCTACGCCAACACTACGCGAACAAACCAAACCTAATTAAGCCACTAATACTAAGATTTGAAGAAAAATTTCATGCCCTGAATATTCCTAACGAAAGCACTCTCCATTGCCAGAAGGCCACCCAGTTTGGCCCCATGGAGTGATTTCTCCAAATTCTTGGATTTTTCACTCACACATATAAAAAAACAAAACACCCCACGTGAACATATACTACAAGAATTCCTTGCATTACAACAAACGTACAACACTTTCGAAGAATTTTATACTGATGGTTCGAAGACATCTGCTTATGTCGGAAGCAGTGTGGTAGGAGCAACACACGAGCAAATAACTAGACTACCGCAGTTCGTATCCATCTACCCCGCTGAGTGCTATGCGTTATGGATGGCAGTACGATACATTATAAGCTCAAAACATAAAAAAGCCGTAATATTTACAGACTCGTTAAGCGCGCTGAAAAGTCTCAATTATAAATCTCAGTATGAGCCATTCATAGGCGATATTCTAAACATGCTATCACACACACCTGATGACCACACCATACGCCTCTGTTGGGTCCCGAGTCATGTCGGGATCCCAGGCAATGAAAGGGCAGACCAACTAGCTGCAACAGCAAAAAAGATGCGCGAGTCAAAAACCAACATACCTGCCAGAGATGGGATTGAAGCTGTTCGCCGGGCCATCATCTTTCACTGGCAGCAGGAATGGAAATTACAACAAAACAACAAACTTCACCTAATTAAACCTGTTCTTGGTGAATGGAAGACCTGTCTTCATCAAGCGCGTTTTATCGAAGTAGTTATATGTCGACTACGAATAGGTCACACGCACATCACACATAATTACCTATTGGCAGGCGAAGAAGCCCCAACATGCGATAAGTGTCAGGAGCAACTAACTGTAATGCACATTTTAATAGCTTGCCCACATATGGAAACATTAAGAGAAAAACATTTCCGTATGTTTTACAGGTTAAATATTCCCTTTCATCCAATGCTACTCTTGGGCGAGGACGCCCTAATACCTATAGCTGATGTGATCAGCTTTTTAATGAAGCACAACTTCTGAACAAGGTCTAACTACACTAAACTATGCTACCGCTAGACATGGCAAAACTTGACTGATGTGACTTGTAGCACAGCCTCTTCGGAGAGGCATCTGCTGCAGCTGGAATTTACAACGAGGCACTTGCCTCCCTGCCCTTAGGTATAAGGACACGGGTATGGTATTAGTGCTAGGTAAAAGCCGTTACAGTTTAACATAACCTCATGCACCAACCATACACATTGATCACCCGAGCACCACACACATAATCTTAGAAGAGATATATACTTCACGCGTTTACAGAGCCAATCCTTTTAGGCCTTATACAGCCACGCTTCATCGCTCATCATATTCATATGTCATCGCCGTTAAGACATTTCAGAGTCATTGTCATAGCCCTGTTTGCTGTAAGCATTCTCACCATGAGTCTGGCGCAGCATAGCCTTAGTTGCTCTTGCGCCACAAAACCCAACATAACTAACTAACTACTCTTTATCTTGACAGTGTTTTCGTAGCATTATAAAGGAAGTTGTACTCACAGGAGACTTTCATTCACATTATTTGTCTTGGGTATAAGGACAGATTCTTGTGGTAGGCGACTGTGGGATTGGACTATTGATCACAACCTCTCGTGTCTGAACAAACGCCATGTACCATTTGTCCGAGGTTAGACTTGCTCAGTATCGGATTTAACGTTTTGCTCCATTGCAATCAAGGTT
Source organism: Rhipicephalus annulatus (assembly GCA_013436015.1). Lineage (NCBI taxonomy): Eukaryota > Metazoa > Arthropoda > Arachnida > Ixodida > Ixodidae > Rhipicephalus > Rhipicephalus annulatus. The sequence goes on along the minus strand of WOVY01003526.1, from coordinate 4,810 downwards.
TTGTCATGGGCTGTTTCTGGATTCGGCAACTAACAGTGACCACCTTCCTGTACGTTTTGATATTACTTGTCCAACAATAACTTTAGATCTGCCAAAATGTACATACATTAACCATAGCAAATTTCAAGCCTGCCTTCATTCTGCCATTTCTAATCTTGGGAATGCCAGTACTAAGGAGATTGCATCTACGATTGGTTCAATGCTGGAGGGATCTAGAAAAAATTTCAAATTTTCTATTCCATCGAATAAACGATCCCCCTCTCGTTGGTGGAATGATGGGTGCACGCGCGATTACAGAAGACGGAAATCCGCTTGGAAAAAACTTCTTCATAATCAAAGCCCAACAAACTGGAAGGACTATCACTTTCCTGCTGGTGTATTTAAGCGTACAGTGAACCGCGCGAAAAGAAGAATACGACAGTAGGACATTTCGATTATCTTTCTAAATAAAAAATAAGCGTGCTTTGTTCGCGTATCTTAGGACAAGAAGAGTACTGCCGGCATCTTTAGCGTTGCAGTCATGTGTCTTGACGCCATAAGAAATGAACACCTCTCTAGAAGACATAGCGCAAAGTTTAGAATGCCGCTTCACTGCTAATATTTCCGCTATTTGGTCCATGCTGGTAAATTTGCATGAATTTCCAGAAGTTCTTTAGCTGAATTGAGTCAGACAGTATTATGCTTACCGAGGACAGCTCCCGGACCAGCTGGAATTACGAACTCTATGTTAAAATGTTTACTCCAGGAATCACCTAACTTTTTTAGAACTAGTGAATTATTCCTTAGAGAACGCATGGATAGCTCCAGAATGGAAACTTGCCAAAATTATATTGTTGCTCAAGAATTGAAAATGAAGCCCACGTGTTGGATAACATGAGGCCAATTGCACTGACATCAAATTTAGTGAAATTGGTTGAGAGAATCATCTATATACGGATCAATGAACTTATTACCATGAGGTCAATTCTAAGCCCCTGTCAAATCGGATTCAGGGCGGGCTGTTCAATTTCGAATGCCCACGTTGATTTAGCAAGCCGGCTTCAATTAGCTCGACTACATAAAATATAGGCAGTTTTAGTTACCTTAGACATCGCTAAAGCATACGATACCGTGGAGCACTGTATTTTGATAGATCGATTAGAATACCTTGATTTTCCATCGTATATAGTAGCGTGGGTTCACAATTTTTTTGAAGACAGGAAATTTTATTGTTTTAAAGATGGGTTATCATCATCTACTCATACACAAATAGGAGAGTACCGCAAGCCTCAATGCTTTCCGCGGTGCTGTTTAATTTACTAATGAGCACGATTCCACGTAAACTTATGTTTATGCAGACGATATCGCATTTTTTGCAATGGCAGATAACATTCAGACCTTATATGAACAGCTGCAGACTTACATTAATATATTGGAGAGCTGGCTCGATGGTAACTGCTTTCTACTTAATCCGAGTAAATGTACCCTCCTTGTTTTCCCGCTGCAATACCCTGTGCACATCTCTCTGTCTTACCATCACGAGAATATAACACAGCTGGAATCTGTTAAACACCTTGGAGTAATTTATCACACGTCGCTTAACTGGTGACCTCATATCAAATATATCACCGGAAAAGGTGTGCGGACCATTGGCATATTGCGTAAGCTAATCAACTACCGCATAGATATGAGAAGAGACACATTGGTAATGATACATCGTCTGTACGTTCATCCCATTTTGGAATTTGGTTGTGTACTTTTCTCTGGAGTTCCAGCCTACAAGTTGCGGCCTCTAATTCTTCTGGAAAGAGAAACCTTGCGCTTATGCCTTGGCCTGCTCAAAACAGTTGCTAACAATGTGTTGTATCTCGAATCGAGAGTCTCTCCGCTGTCTTGTAGAATTCGCCTTCTGACTGTTCAGACATTCTTCAGAATTAATGAATCACCATACGACTTTCAGAAACAGTCTTTATTTCCACCCCGGAATCATTATTAGTGCTAAATGGCCGCGATTTCACACCCCGCAAATTATATTTGTGCAAAATTTACTGGAGCGTCTAAACGTACGTATATGCAACATCATGCCGAGTCATGATAATTCATACTCTGTGGAAATTTAATTTCATGACATTTTTCCTTATAATGCCAAATTACTTCCTCATAATATTTTAGATGGTTTACTACAAGATCACCTGCGCAGTATTACAACTAACGTTATTATTGCTACAGACGCATCGCAATACGACGAAAAGTCAGGGGTCGGTATTTTCAGCCCAATTTTAGATTGGATTTATTTTTGCCACCCGTTTTTGTGGCTGAGTTTCTGGCAGTAGTGCTCGCCTTGCGCAAGTTAGATAGATCAATTACATCAGCTGTCACAACAACAGATTCCCTATCTCTCTGTGCGGCACTTTCTGTTGGTGCTGATAATCAAGTAACAAAGGCGTTCCGTGCACTAGTGCCTGCGCATTTGAGAAAAGTATGATTAGTTTGGGTGCCTGTACATAAATCTTTATTTCTAAATGAAATAGCCAATTCTATAGCTAAGTCGTCAATTACCGAACCGATTCTGCCGCACTCTCTATCATCCGCTTATCTGACTGCTGCTCGATTACGCAGACGTACACATATGGAAGTCTTTAGAGGTACAGCCCTAACAAACTCTACAGAATATCAGCAATTATTATATCACTGGCGAAGAGACTTTTGCCGCACTCGTAAACAAGAAGTAGCTATCACAAGGCTGCGTTGCCGGGTACCAAATCTAAGTTTCTATAAACACAGGTCTGCTCAGGCACCTTTGCCCCTGTGCGCGTTCTGTGATGAACTGGAAACAATATATCATTTCTTTTCGACTTGCAGGTGGTTTAACACATTACGGAAAACCCTTTTAGAAATACCTTTACCTAGTATTGGTATGAACTTATCCGTGCCTGTCATTTTGACGTTTGGAGCTTTCATTTCTGGGTTCTCTAATGCGACAATATGCGCGGTCGTTCGAGACTATATTGATGAAACTAATAGGTAGACTAATTAACCTGTTTCATTATCCTAACGTGTCCACAAATTATTATACGTATAAAAATTAGATTTTTGCTCTATTCAAGTATAAATTTATTTATGTAAATAATTGTAGGCATTATATTACCCACCACACTTTCCTAGGCTATCGGTACCTCCATTATTCCTAATCTCATCAGTAATTTTAAAACCACCCAATTCTTGGCCGATTCCCCAAAGTGGATATGCGCCACGATAGATAAGTGTACAACAGCACTAGCTATGGAACCGAATGAGTGCACGCCTTACAAATATAACCTATCTGTTTACCCACTCCTGTGTCTATGGGTTTTTGTCATATTTTGTTTTTATTATTAATTTATCACTGTCCGTTAACGTTAGCACAGACAAACATTAAAAGAATGGTTACACGTGCTTCACGTTTTTTTATTAAAAACAAGAAAACGCTTCGAAAAGTAACTCAATAAACAATTGTGCTGTGCGTTCCGGGTAATAGCTGCTGCACATTTTACGAAGACGGCTTCTAAAAGCTTCCAGGCTTACCATGTTAACTGTTGTCCTTGTGCACCATACATAGAGGACATCATTAAAAAGAACAAGAAAGCATTTAGTGTTATATGAGCACGCTAACAGAAACAGGAAAGTGGTAGCATTGGCGGTGCACAACGCCAATTTTCTAAGAATAAGTAATATTAGGGATCATCTTATGTCATGTTTTGAGGACATTACACACCTTATTATTTAAAGCTTTTGCCAACATAAATTTAGAGTTACTTAACTCGAAATAATTGTACATGTGTGTGTGTGGGGGAGGGGGGGGGTAATCAAACAGGCTTAGTTTTTCTATGTTCTGTTTTTAGGATGCTTTTTTGGGCCCTCGCAAAATTTTTATACAGCATGTTTCAGACACTCCACTACATATATTGCTAGCGCATGTGCTCAAAAATAAATTCAAAGTCATATCACCAGCGTATTTAATGTAATAAGCTGACTGAGCAAGACGGTTTTGCCCCATCACTTTAAAATATAAGCATAAATGGTCCCAGGATGCAATACTTTCGACGCACGTACTGTAATGAATTTCGTTGTAGGATGTTTGCATTCGATTACGACGAATTTACTGGGGTGTCACAAATAAAAACGTGATCAATTTGTATGCAATACCTTTTCTACTATAATGATTCAACTTTCTAGGATAATTTTAGGATTAATGAGGTCGAAGGTCTTTGATAACTCCAGAAAAACACTGAGTATCACATTTCTTGTTTCAAAAATTTTTGGAATGCATTCATTTTTTGCCAGTAGCATGAGTTCAGTGTCATCACTTTTTCGGGCGCCACCTTGTGCTGAGCTGAACAGATGGAACTCTTTATTAACAGGTTTCAGGCGTTTCAAAATTATTTTCTTCAAACCATTGGAGAACACAGATAGAATGGTCGTAGTAAGATAGTGTAACGTATCATCTAAGTACCTGTTTTATAGATAACTGTCACTTTTTCTATCTGCGTGTGTTTTCTCTTTAGCGAAATAAATCTTGTGATTAACAAACCAACATTGTCAAAAAATAACCGTTCTATAAAAAGTAAAATGTCGACAATTTTGATGTTGAATCATGTGATTTTTAGGCACTACCTAATGAGAGATATTTTTAAATGCATTGAGTTTTCTCATTTTGTTTTTTATACTTGCCTGCATCTGGGTTGAATGGGACGTTCGCGCATTGCCTGCGTTATATTAAATCTCCGCAGACTGCAATCAACCACTCTGACTTTATCGGGATAAGCCAACCACCACCTTAGCTGCCAAGCTG
>WOVY01003525.1:0-176923 GCA_013436015.1 Rhipicephalus annulatus | reverse complement strand
GAATTTGTCGGGCCCGGAGCCATCCAAGGGTCAGGGCGAAGACGGGCCGAGGAGCCGGAGCTGATAACTTGAACGATTTATTTACACACTATTTTACATGATGTTGAAGGTAGCGTGTTACATGGAGTAAGCATCATACTAGATGATGGAAGGAAGCTCTCTCTCCGAGCGTCTTGCGCTCGCGTTTTATGCCCCCGAAGGGAGAAAGTCACACCGCCTCCTTTCCAACCCAGGAAGGGAGGAGAGGCCCGCCCAGTTCTCTGCCCGCGAGGGTGTAACACACACAATACACGACACCACTGGCACAGTGCGAGAACGGGGAGTCGTACGCGCCGAGATGACTCTTCGAGGAGACATCGCTCGGGAAAGGCGCCATGGAACGTGAGGAAGTCCCCGAAGATGGATACAAAGCGCTCGGCTCATTGTCCGCTGAATGTTGACGACCCAAGCAATGACCACTCCTTCTAGGCAGCCCAGACAGCGAACAGCCCCCCCTCGGTAATCCGTCGGTCGTGCGTGCCCAAAGGGCTTTTGCAAGACGAGGCCGACGACTCTAAGGAATTCGCAGTACTACTGCTGTGTTGTTGCCGATTCTGGACGTCTCAGGACGCGCTGCGAAGCCGGAACCATTCCACGCGTCCAAGCGCGCCCAGACATGGGGGGCCGATCACAACAGCTCGTCCGCCGCCGGGAAAGGACTCGTAGATGGGCAGCCCAACGCTGCACCTTGAAGAGGCCTGGCAGCGCAGCAAGCTCTGGAACGGCTGCGGCTCAGGTTTCTCTCTCGCTCAAGTGGGGTCAGCAGGTCCGTAGTAGTGCTTCTCCGTCGAAGGGGCCCCCGCAGGTCGAAGGCTGGGACTGACATTAGTGATCAATTCCGCACAGTACCCAAGCAGCGACAAGGCGGTACACCACCCCTCCCGAGATATGCCAGGCTACTGCACTCTTAGCCCGTTGTCGGCATAAAAGCAGCCACACTAGAACGTTGCTCGGAACGTCCCTAAACAAAGCAATATGGCAACGCTCCTAAAAGTTTGAAGAATTTACCTTAAATAAATTGCACTCAAGCCGCAAGTCGCATAGCTTTGAGGCAAATGGCGAGTGAGAAGTGAGAAGGTCGGGAAACTCAACTAACAAATTATATCCCTTTCTCAACGTCTGGCCTTGGCAGGCAGACTAAGTAAACAGGTTCACCATGCAGTAAAGGTTAAAAAAAAAAAATCCAAACGAAAAACGAAAAAGATACACGGAATGACATAACAAAATAAAAACACTGGCTGTCGTAACTCAATCGGAATGCGCTTGCTCCTTATCACAGGAAGCCTCGGCTGAGAGCATCGGCATTTCCATTATCCCGCCCCTTTTTGTAGCGGATCTCAAAATTATGTTCTTGCAGTGCCAAACTCCATCTCAGTAGGCGGCCATTTTTAGGCGACATATTCCGAAGCCATGACAAGGGACAGTGATCTGTCTCGACAAGAAAGGGCGAGCCGGCCAAGTAGCACCGAAGCTTGTGAATAGCCCATACTAAGCATGCACACTCTTTCTCTGAGGTGCTATAAGCCTCCTCACGTGTTGAAAAGCTACGACTAATGAAAAGCACGGGGTGCTCCTCTCTACTTTCATCTCGCTGACTCAGAACAGCCCCAAGACCCCTTTCACTAGCGTCGCACTGAAGTACAAAAGGTCGGTTATAATCCGGAGCTCGTAAAATCGGTTGAGACGTCAGTGCTGCTTTCAAAGCCTGGAACGAACTTTCCCTTACTCGTCCCACTGGACCTTAACGGGCTCTCCCTTCCTTAAACTGTCGGTCAGAGGACTGGCGATCTGTGAATAGTTTGGGGATATATAGTGTTGGTAAATCCAGTGAGGCCTAGAAAGGCCCTGATATCAGTTTTAGTGACAGGTTCGGGGATAGTTCTCGATGGCGGCAAGTTTTACCTCGTGGGGCCGCCGGCATCCTCGCCCACAATGTGCCCCTAGATACTCTACTTCCGCCTGTCCCAATTGACACTTTTCTGCTTTAACAGTGAGCGCCGCGTTCCTTAAGCGCGTCAAGACGTCCCGCCAAGTGGCTCAGGTGTTTTTCCCAGCTGTCCGAAAACACTGCAATGTCATCTAGATAAGGAACAGCGTAGTTCTCTGCTCCCGCCAGCACCGATCCATGAGCCGTGAAAAGCAAAAAGGGCGCGTTTTTGAGCCAAAAACTCATGACCAGGGGTCGGAAAGTGCCCAAGGGGGAGATAAACGCTGCGTATTTACTGGCTCGTTCGGTCATAGGCAACCTGCCAGTAGCCGCGTGTGAGGTCTAGCGTGGAGACGTACTGAGCCCTGCTGACAGTTTCCACTCTCTCCTCTACGTTGGGAATAGGGTACAGCTGGTCTCGCGTGACAGCATTCAGTTTCCGATAATCGATGCAGGGTCTCGGTTCCTTCCCGGGTGCTTCCACCAGTATTAGAGGGGAGGTGTACTCACTCTCCGACGGGACGATGACACCAATTTCCAACATTCTTGAATCTCGCGTGCGAGAATTTCCCTTTGCCTGGGTGACACGCGATAAGGCCGTGAAAGAATGGGTTCCCTAGAAGTTAGTTCAATGTCGTGCTCAACTAAATCGGTTCTTCCTGGCCTGTCGACGAAAGCTCCCTCAAACTCGCGCAAGTAGGTTCTCCAGTTCTCTTTTCTGTTCTGCATTCAAATTCGAGTTACTGGTGACCGTGTCTAGCAAGATGTCGAGGGACTGAGAATTAGAAGCCTGCCCGGGAAAGGAAAATCTGTCTCTAATTCTTCCGGAACGTTAAGCGCGAGTTGAACTACTGCTGACCGCTGGTGGTAAGGTTTTCATCAAGTTTGAATGGTAAATCTTTACTCTTTCCGCCTTCCCGGTAGTTTGACCACATAATTGGTGTCCGACAACTTCTGCATAACCTTCGCAGGGCCCTCCCACTGAACCGCGAGCTTGTTCGCTTTAGATGATGCTAAAAGCATCACCTGATCTCCTTCTGAAAACGAACGTTGACGTGCGTTCTTATCGTACAGACGTTTTGCTTTAAGCTGCGCTATTGTCATGTTCGCCTCAACGAGTTCTCTGCAGGTCTGAAGTCGCCCGAGTAAGCCCAACACATACTCGATCACAGTGGGATCCTCACCTCTCCCTTCCCAAGATTCTCGCAGCATGCGAAGTGGGGTCCTTAGAGATCTCCCATATACTAGCTCAGCGGGACTAAAGCCGGTGGCCTCGTGCGGCACAGACCTCAGGGCAAACATGGTGGCTGGCAAGCATGCTTCCCAATCTTTCCGATTCTCGTAGCACAATGCCCGTAAGACCCTTTTGAGAACCGAGTGCCATGCTTCTACTGAATTGCTCTGAGGGTGTCTGACGGAACTGTGTATTATCCTAATGCCACACCTCTCCAAGAATGTGGTAGTTAGTGCGCTAGTAAACACACTGCCCTGGTCGCTCTGTAACTCTGACGGGAAGCCTACTCTCGAAAACACTGAAAGCAAAGCATCCACTATTTCTACAGATGACTGCTCCTTCAAGGGAACCGCCTCCGGGAATTTTGTGGCAGGACATATCAAGGTTAAGATGTAGCGGTACCCTGACTTTGTCACAGGCAGGGGGCCCACAACGTCCACGACAAGGCGGCGGAAAGGTTCACTAATGAGTGGCACCAACTTTAAGGGCGCTTTCTGCTGGTCGTGTGCTTTGCCTATTCTTTGGCACACATCGCAGGATTGCACATACCTCTCGGTATCCTTGAAACAATTGGGCCAATAAAAACTCCCTAAGTAGACGAGTCTTCGTTTTCTTTTGCCAAGATGGCCCGACCACCCGCCACCGTGACACAGCTCCAGTACCTTGGCTCGATATTTCTGTGGAACCACTAATTGATCATAGTGCACCCCCTTCGAGTCTTTGTTACTGACGGTACAAAATTCCGGCGCGGCGGTGCAAAAAGACGTTCTTCCGCGCCAACCCCTCCTCCACCATATCGCTCAACTTTTGCAGCGTTTTATCCTCGGCCTGTTCCGCAGCGATAACCTCCGGGCTTACTTTCGATAGCTCCAAGAACCCGCCCATGCAAGGTGGCACGGAAAGAAGGTTAACTTCCTCGCTGGCCTCACTGGAACTCTTAAAGCTGCTTTCGCCATCGCTCGGGACGTTCTCCTGATTCGCGTCTGCCCTTGTTCGTCGGGGCCCTGTGCCTCTCTATTTTGGGAACTGCCGAGCTCCTTTGCGATCTCCTTTGCCTTAGACCGCGTTAGAGCATGTACAGTGTGTTCTCCAAAGCTCAGACCTTTCTTTCTTAACAGGTCCTCCGAGTGGTTAGAAAAAAGGTAACCGTACTGCTTCGGCAAACTTTGTGACACGGCAGCCTCTGTTTCCAGTTCTCCGAAGGGACCCTTGATGAGGACTTTGGCCACTGGCAGACACACACTGTCTTCCTGCGCTACCTGTCTGATCCACGCGCAGTCTCCGGTGAACCCATCCGCGGGCACGTAAGATGGGTGTATTACATCCATAGTGGCCGCGGAATCGCGTAGAACCCGGCAATTTTGCCCATTGACAGTCATCTCTCTTAAGTACGGTTCAAGTACCTCATGTTCTCATCAGTATGGTTAAAAAGGGAGAAAACGAGTTTTTCCTTACGGCAACCCACTGCTAAGTGCCCCGGTTCATTACATCGATAGCACACAATGGGTTTCTTTGCCTCAAATGCTCTGTCGCGATTCTTATCCTGTTCTTTCTCTTTGCCAGCGCGTCCACTCATGGTCGATTCCCCGTGCGTGTCTTTTTCATTCGTCCCTCCTGGTGCAATAGGGGCATAACTGTTGCGCTCAGACTGCTTAAAATTCTCACGGTACGGTTTCTTTGTGGGTTTGTTGCGCTCTCTTATTTCCTCACGCCTCATGGTGTACTCTTCAGCCAGTTCTGCGGTACGCTCCAAATTCTTTTCCCCGGGCTGATCTAATACCCATAAGCGTGCTTCGTCCACTTAGACGTTTAGGAATTGCTCCGTGCAAATCAACTCGACTACCTTGTCATGGTCTCCAAAAGCTCCCTCGCCCTTAAGCCACTCAGTGAGATTGCACCTCAGACTGTATGCAAAATCGGCAAATGATTCACTGCTACGTTTGCTACTATTTCTGAAACGTCGTCGGAAAGCTTCAGCAGACAGCCGATACCTCTTTAGTAGCGCACGCTTTACAATATCGTAGTCATTCGCCTCCTCTCGCGGCAAACGAGCCAGTACATCCGCTGCCTCGCATGGAAGCACGGTCAAGAGCATTTGTGCCCATAACTCACGCTCAAACTTGCCTTCGCAACTTCTCTCAAAATTGACCAAAAATAACCCGATATCCTCTCCCATCTTAAAAGGATTCAGGAGGTCTTTTATTTTTGGTGCCTTACTTACTGGGAGCATTGAGTGTTGCGCCTCCTGAGGTAGTTGCCCGAGCTATTTCTAAGTCTAGGCGCTTTTTCTCCAGTTCGTGCTTGCGCTCGCGCTCGCGCACGCGTTCCTGCTCTTCTTTATGGCGCTCTTCCCTTTGGCGCTCGCGCTCGCGCTCCTGATCTTCCCTTTTTTTTTTATATCCTCCCACAACTCCACGATCTCCTCGTCATCTCTGCTTGCCTCCATAGCCCTGATGACTTCCGCCTTTTTAAGATGTTTCCCGCAATCAATCCCGAATTCCCCGCATATCACGTCTAGGTCCGATCTGTGCAACTTTCTCCAAGCATGGCCGCTACTTTTCTGCCGACAAGTTTCTCAAGGGAAAGCGTTGAAGCAAGGTTCCCGTGAACAGGCTTCCAACACTCTTGTTACCAGGAAGAACTAATTTAAGCCTGGCAACTCTCAAGGAGAAAAGGTCGTGCACTCACCAAGCCGGAGTCGAATTCCTGCGCAGATCATCCCACCGCTGCCATCCACTGTCGTGACTGGGGGAATTTGTCGGGCCCGGAGCCATCCAAGGGTCAGGGCGAAGACGGGCCGAGGAGCCGGAGCTGATAACTTGAACGATTTATTTACACTATTTTACATGATGTTGAAGGTAGCGTGTTACATGGAGTAAGCATCATACTAGATGATGGAAGGAAGCTCTCTCTCCGAGCGTCTTGCGCTCGCGTTTTATGCCCCCGAAGGGAGAAAGTCACACCGCCTCCTTTCCAACCCAGGAAGGGAGGAGAGGCCCGCCCAGTTCTCTGCCCGGCGAGGGTGTAACACACACAATACACGACACCACTGGCACAGTGCGAGAACGGGGAGTCGTACGCGCCGAGATGACTCTTCGAGGAGACATCGCTCGGGAAAGGCGCCATGGAACGTGAGGAAGGTCCCCGAAGATGGATACAAAGCGCTCGGCTCATTGTCCGCTGAATGTTGACGACCCAAGCAATGACCACTCCTTCTAGGCAGCCCAGACAGCGAACAGCCCCCCCTCGGTAATCCGTCGGTCGTGCGTGCCCAAAGGGCTTTTGGCAAGACGAGCCGACGACTCTAAGGAATTCGCAGTACTACTGCTGTGTTGTTGCCGATTCTGGACGTCTCAGGACGCGCTGCGAAGCCGGAACCATTCCACGCGTCCAAGCGGCGCCCAGACATGGGGGGCCGATCACAACACAAGGAACTTGCAATGTCAGAGTAACGCGGGATATACCTTTGATAATAACCGGCCAATCCAAGAAACGACCGAATGTCTTTCTTGGTTCGTGGTTGGGGAAAGTTGTCTATTGCGGCCAGCTTTACTTCTGACGGCCGGCGGTAGCCTTGGCCTATTACATGCCCTAGATAAGCTACCTCAGCGCGCCCCAATTGGCATTTCGCAACCTTCACTGTTAAGCCGGCCTCACGCAGACGACATAGCACAGCTCGCAAGTGTTTCATGTGGTCTATCCAGGAAGAAGAAAAAATAGCAATATCATCTAGGTACGGGAGGGCAAAGTCCTCCATACCCTGTAACACTTTGTCCATTAGGCCAGAAAAGCAATAAGGGGCATTCTTTAATCCAAAACTAAGGACCTTCGGCCGAAATGTTCCCATCGGGGAAATAAACGCCGCAAGCCTACTAGCCCTTTCAGTTAGAGGCACCTGCCAGTATCCCCTGACTAAATCCAAAGTCGAGATGAAATTGGCACTGCTGACTTGCTCAAGCCTTTCCTCAATATGCGGAATTGGATAAGTTTGGTCCTTTGTAATCGAGTTGAGCCTCCGATAGTCAATACACGGTCGCGGCTCTTTCCCTGGGACCTCAACCAAGATCAGAGGCGAGGTGTAATCACTCTCTCCTGGCTCGATCACTCCTAGCTCGAGCATTCGGTTTATCTCCGCGGCCATTATTTCCCGTTGCCTCGGGGAACGCGGTAAGCTTTAGAACGAATTGGTTCCGAAGATGTCAGCTCAATATCATGAACTAGGGCTTTGGTTCTGCCAGGTGTGTCTGAAAATGTTTCTTTAAAGTCAAACAATAGTTCCTTCAGTTCCGCTTTCTGATCTGGCTCCAACTCCGCCTGCTCTACCAGGTTACTAATAGTCTCGCCAATGTCTTTGTTTTCTGTTGTTAACTCCGGGAAATCAATAGGCATTTCTTCCGGTTGATTGAGCGACATGTTTACAACGGCATGCCTCTGCTGGTACGGTTTGAGCAGATTAGTGTGGTACACCTGTTGCGTTTTACGCCTTCCCAGTCCAGTAACCAAGTAATTTGTGTCTGACAATTTCTGAACTACCTCAACAGGTCCCTCCCACTGGACCTGAAGTTTATTCTTCAGTGAGGGTTTCAGTATCATCACTTTTTCCCCTACTCGAAAGCTTCGCGTCCGGGCTGTCTTGTCATAATAGCGCTTAGCGTTGTTTTGAGCTCTGCGCATTTCCTGCTCCGCTAGTTCTTGAGCTGCGTGAAGTCGGTCTAACAGCTCAAGCACGTATGGCCACTACCGAAGGGTCGTCCGCCCGGCCCTCCCAAGATTCTCGAACAATGCGAAGTGGGGAGCGAAGAGCACGTCCGTAAACAAGCTCCGCAGGCGAAAACCCTGTTGATTCGTGAGGAGCGATCCGAAGCGCGAACATAGCTGCGGGCAAGCAAGCCTCCCAATCCTCTTTTTGCTCATAACAAAGGGCGCGTAGCAGCCGTTTCATGACTGAATGTACCTTTTCTACAGCATTTGACTGAGGGTGGTACACTGAACTGTGGATGATTTTAACGCCACACTTTTCTAGAAATGTCGAGGTTAGTGCACTTGTAAAAACAGATCCCTGGTCGGACTGAATTTCTGCGGGGAAGCCTACACGTGCAAAGATAGATAAAAGCGCTTTAACTACCTCCTCCGAGCTGAGCTCCTTTAACGGTACTGCTTCCGGGAATTTCGTGGCCGGGCAGAGCACTGTGAGTATGTGCCGGTACCCGGACTGCGTTACAGGAAGTGGACCCACTGTGTCTATAACTAGCCTGCGAAACGGTTCTGTGATAATGGGGACCAGCTTCATAGGTGCTTTAGCCTTATCCCCTGGCTTGCCAACGCGTTGGCACGTGTCGCAGCTTCTTACAAATGCCTCCACCTCCCGAAAGCAGCCGGGCCAGTAAAACTCCCGTAACAAACATTCTTTTGTTTTTTTGATGCCGAGATGCCCTGACCACAAACCTCCGTGGACCAGGTGCAGCAGCTCCTCGCGGAAAGGATACGGTACGACTAGCTGATTAAACCGAACTCCTTTTCGACTTGTGTACTTTCTGTACAAGACGCCCCCCTTCTTGGTGAACTGAATGTTTTGCTTAGCCACCCCTTCCTTCGCGTCTGGCGTTAAGTTACGGAGAGTGGAGTCATTTTCCTGTTCCACTATCAGTTCTGTAGGACTTACATTTAACAGCTTTATAGTGCATTCTACTTCTCGAGATGCCTCGGATTCATCCGGTTTCTTACATCTTTCTTTAGATATTGTGTTTTGAGGCTCCATTATAGGGCGGTCCAGTTTCGTGCCAGGTAAAGAAGGCTCTGCCGCTGAAGCTGTTTCGTCTGCCACCGGATCTTTACAAACTGTCTGAGCGGCGAGCTCCCTTGCTTTGGATCGAGTTAAGGCCTGTACGATACCCTCACTGAACCCAATTCCTTTTTGTCGCAGCAAGTACTCTGATTTATTTGAGAACAAATACGGGTATTGCACTGGGAGATGTGCCGAAACGGCAGCTTCAGTGTCTAGAACACCGAAAGGGCCTTCGATGCGGACTCTTGCTACTGGGAGACAGGCACTGTTTGTCTCTACTGCTTGTCTTATCCACGCGCATTCTCCTGTAAACTGACTCTCCTCGACATAGGACGGGTGCACTACATCCATAGTGGCGGCCGAATCGCGGAGCACGCGGCACGGTTGGCCATTCACGACTAGGTCTCGGATGTATGGTTCTAGCAATTTCATGTTTTCGTCATTACTACAGAGTGACATTAACACAACTTTCGGGTTCTTACAACCCAAAGAAATATGCCCCGTCTGTTGGCAGTTATAGCAAACTATCGGCTTCTTGGCCTCGAACGCCTTTTTCTGTTGCCCTTCCGCCCTTTTCTCGGGTGCTTCTTCCTTTCTCTTGTTTTTCTCATCACCGCTTCCTTTGGAGTCTAAACCCTCCTTCGGCATATACCGACCCGACTTTGTCCATCGCGGAGGCTTGTCGGCCCGATATTTACTAATCTCCCTCCTAGGGACATCCTTGCCTTCGAGGGCACGGCGATTTACGTACTCCTCTGCGAGCTCTGCCGCTCTCGTGATAGTATCTACTCCTTGTCTATCCTGAACCCAGTACCTAATGTTTTCAGGTAGACGCCGAAAGAATTGTTCCAACGCAAAACACTGCAGAGTCTTTTCCGCGTCGCCAAGCGCACCCTCCTCTCTAAGCCATTCCTCCAGATTTACCTTTAAGGTGTACGCAAACTCTGGGTATGACTCGTCTTTGGCTTTCTCGATCTCACGAAATTTTCGCCTGAACGCCTCCGCTGACAGTCTGTACTTTTTGAGCAGACTCGCTTTGACTCTGTCATAGTCGTCTGCGTCTTCTTTACCCATACGGGCTATAATGTCAGCTACTTCACACGGCAGCAGCGTAAGCAAGCGCTGGGGGCCACGTGTTTTTAGCAAAATTTTCCCTCTCGCACGTGCGCTCAAAGTGCACCAGAAAAAGACCCATGTCCCCTCCTACCGCGTAGGATGGCATCAAATCTGTCATTCGGCGCTCTCTTTCTCGTGCCACTGCGCTAGCTCCGTTCATTGATTGAGCCTTTGCTAGTTCAATTTCTAGGCGTTTCATTTCCATACGATCGATACGTTCTCTGTCCTCTTTCTCCTCACGACGTCTCTGTTCCTCTTTTTCCTCCCGGAGCCTCTGCTCCTCTTTTTCCTCACGGAGCCTCTGCTCCTCTTTCCTTTGCGTAATAGCCTCCAAGCATTCGCTCAGCTCATCGTCATCTGCCCCGATCTTCTCGATGGCGTCAATGATCTCCTGCTTTCTTTCGTCTCGGCAATTACCTGGCCCAGCTCTCGGGCCAACTCTAACAACTCTGGCTTTTTTAGTCCCTTCAAATTCATGGCGGTCCTTGGTGCTGCTAACTCTTTTAACTAAACAACTTTGACGTACTATCAATACTTCCGTCAACCGTTACCAAATCACTGCTTTGTTTACAATCCTACGCAAAGCCTGGTGATATCTCAGCAAAGAAAAGCAGTGCACTCACCCTATGCAGTCATGAATTCGGACGCGTTCCTTCCCGTGTTGTCAGAGATGCCACGAAGCAGTTTTTGTCCGACTCTAGGTCCTCCAGACAGCAGGTCTCAGCATTGCCTCCTGGTCGATGAGCTCGATCCCACCGCTGCCATCCAGTTGTTGTGGTCTGGGTCCTGTGGGTCTCGTCGTTGGTAGCTGGCTCCCATCGGACTCGTCCCTTATAGCGAGAAGCAATGCTTATATGGGAAAACAGAGAACAGACGTTTATTTACATTAGAGAGAGGTCAATAAGAAAGTTTAGATATATAGTGGCGTTCTTCGTACATGGCGAGTTCTCCACTCGAAAAAGCACCGAATGAGCCGTGGGGGCTCATTATAAAGGGTCTGTCCTCCCCAGATCCCTAGATCGGGGACCGCGTACAGATGGCACCGTCCAATCACGGACCACACATTACCCGCGAGGGTGACGAGCACGCACGGTCCACGCGAACGTTCAAAACTGAAGCGTGGTCACCGCACGGCCATGTGGCACGAACGCGGCTCCCCCCCCGTCAAGGTGTGTCGCTGGGCGAGGGGTCTGGAGTTGATGACTGCATCCATCGAAAGGGCCGCCGTAAACAAGCTTCCAAGGGTGCCGAACGACTCGTTCAATTAGCGGGACGATTCCCGGCCGCCGCCGCCGCCGTCATCTTCCAAAGAAGAAGCTGCACCGGTGGTCTCCCGAACTGCTCACGGCGCCGCGGCGGCAGGACGCCGCACCCTCCGGCCAGGTGGGAACAATACATGGCGGACACCGGCCGCCCACCCGTTTGGCGACTCAAAAGGAACATCAAAAGGAACGCCGATCCATTGTCAGACCTGGCGCCGGTCCTAACAATATACACTATAGCTGGCGCGAGCGAGTGTTCTCTTCGCGTGTGCTTCGGGTGTGGTTCGGTGCGATGAGTGGGGGCACGTAGCGCAAGTCTTGAGACCACCCTGGGAGCCTTTCACAACGTATTGGCGGTGACAGCGCCACAGCGGGCGCTGTCACGCACGCCCGTGCTGTGCAGTTCGCTTCGTCGGCCGCGTCTCTAAAGAATTCAACGCGCATTAATTCCTAACTTAGCAAAGTCACCGTACAAAGTGTTCGGGGTCATATCTAACCTGTTCGTCTCAGCATAGTATGATATTATATTATAGAGACCCACTATTATATATAGTTCCGCAGGGGACGCATTCTAAGTGTCTTCGCTTCGACCTATAGTTGGCCGAGATTTGTGGTGTTGGTCGACGTTCATTGTGTATTGTGTAGTAGTCGCGTTAAGACGTGCCAAGCTGTTATAGATGGAACATCTTCTTAATAGTTGAGTGAATGCTACAGTCGACTATTCCATTCAGCATGGAACTTGACAGCTTGCTTCGCAATGTAGTGCAAGGTGAGATGAAGTACATCTGCTTTTTCTGCTCACTTTTCAGAGCTGTTCTCTCTGGGCTGATGTCAGACACGTCAATGTCGACAATGTTTTTCTCTCGTTACATATTTTACGCATTTCTCTCTCTCTCTCTCTCTCTCTCTCTCTATCTCTCTTTTCTTCTTTTTTCTGGAAACTAGGTGATAGATCGTCGATAACTACAAGGAAGATAGCCTATACTTTATATTTTTTTATAACTTGCTTTTTAAAAACGCCCGTGCGAGTGCGTTAAAAGCCAGCTTAGTATGAAGAACGTAGTTTCGATGTAACATAATGAAGTTAAGTTTCCTTGTACGCAACAAGCTTTGGGAGGATTGGCTGATTATATGTTGGCAGATAACCATATAGACGTCACGAATCTCTACAGTGAACCACGAGGGGCACTGCAGCTTCGGGCTGATAATCCTTGCAACCGATATTTCTTAAACGTAAGCGCGCAGCAGATGCGGTGCAGCAACTTTATAGACGAACGCCATTGTTCCCTTGTTGAGAATTAAAACCACGACATTGTACTTTCCAGGAGGACGTCGTGGACACTGAGACACTCCTGCTGATTCAGAAAAAGCAGGAAGACTGCGTAGAAAAAGAAATAGAAGGGCAGAAAAATAGAGAAATGGATAATACGTGCACTTTGTACAAAAAGGGCTCGAGTAATTGAACTATTTAGGCCATTACGAAAATTATAGTCTGTACATATTCAGAAGAATATCGAGTACATTGTCCCACTTTTAATAACAAGTAGGAAAAAAAGCCGTTTCTTTTTTTAACGCTATAGTTTTATTTTCGTAAACACATACGCGATAGCGTTTCGAAACGTATTTCCATTGGACAGCTGGTAAGCAAACAAACAAATAAACAAACGCAAATCGTAGCGAAGCCTTGATGATACGTTTCGGGCATATCTTCTTTCTCTTCTTCACTAAATTTGTGAGAGGTGTGGCAATCGATACCCAGCACCTAAACCAAATGTAGTATGGCGACTTTTTTTTTATTGATGTGATGTGAGGAGCTGTTAATACTTATTAATGAAGCGCAGTCAAAGTAGCGCCGGTCCAACTGGACCGCACATGACGTACACAGGGACAGACGCCTGAGTGTGTCTTCTTTTCACTGTTCACTACAAAACCAAACAAACAAACAAGAAAGCTCGCCAATGGCACTTTCATATATAGTCGTGAATAATAAATACCAAAACAAATGATAAACTCAAACGTTCGATTTAGAAATCATCTTTCACGTCCAGGAAGTATGTTATAGTATGAGACTCGAAACAAACAAGGTCGCCAAGGTATTATCACGAACTTCATCTGTGATTATCGATCTGACATTCTAAGTATACCGCTCTTCATAGTTGGTGCTAACGTCTAATAAGTTGATTAGAAAACAAGAAAGAACTAATGATGAGATAGAATGAGTATAGTCCGGCAGTAGCGTGCAGCTTCGTTCGCGTGCTCTAACCAGTCGCCCATACCTACTCGTTACCGGATTACCAGTAAACACTCGGGCCTACATAATGTCATGATGTGTGCACGCTCCCCCCCAATTCGCAATCAAGGTAAGTAATAACGTTATTGTGTGGCTGCGACGGTACCGGCCGTTCATCCTCTTATTTCCCCTGGTGACCACAAGGCCGCGAAATGTCCCTTCTATAGCTAATAAAATCGGCCCGAGAATCATTGAACGGGCGCTCGATGAGTGCTTCGTTTCCGGGCACGCACACCTTTTCCCTAATGCTAAGAACAAGCAGTTTGGCCGCAACTCCAATGCTGCGGGCAAAAAATTTGGTCGCTCTATATATGGAACCACGCAACGCATTCGACTTCCTCCTTTTTTTTTCCTATGCGCCTCTTTAGCGTCGACCAATTTCGATTCACCGTGCCGCTGGCCTGTTTTATTACGCAGTGTGTGACTCCCAACATGATCTTGCGCCTGCTTCGCTAACTCGAGTGACCCTCACCAATCGCTACGGGAATTTATTTATTTATTTATTTATTTACCCTCAGGGTCAACAGACATTACTGAGGGGAGTGGTAAAAAATGCAACAACGAAACAAGCTTGTAAGTACAAGAGCCAATGGTTATACAACAGCAGATTGAAACAACAACAAAAAAATGGGAAATGTCAAAATGGCATGTAAGAGAATAGAAAGATACATTCTTGTACAGAAAAGATAAACATAACGTTTATAAGTATACGATACACTTCAGTGCAACAGATAGCAGATACAACAGGTAACAGTGAAATCTTAAATATAGAAATGTATAAAATGAAAACAACCACCAGGTATTCAAAAAATTGGTTAGTACAGTCACAAATGCGCCACGATCTGAAATTGTTGCAAACGAATCGGGAAGGCAATTCCGATCGCGTGATGTGCGTGGTACGTATAATTGTCGAATGACTCTGGTTGAGACGATGGGATAAATGCGATCTTAGAAATTAGTTCTATTGTGGTAGAGATGATCACGGTAACAATACGGGCGAACTTGCGGCGTCATCGTGATGGCCCACGTGAAGTTGCATGATGCTCTGTCCTCTTCCTTCCGCTGAGGTTGCAAAAAAGACCGTGCGAAGGTGTTCCGACGAAGGTTGTTGACGGGTTAGCGCGCGTCGACATCATAAAGTGTATTTTGCAGGAAGTAAAGGGGGCGGGGTGCTACACTTACACAAATGCGTGTAAGTGTATAGCGCCGTTTCGCTCGTTCATGCGAAATTTGCTAGAACTAGAACAATCGACGAAAGTGTCGCTAGAAGAGGAACTTGGGCGAGTGAATTGTGATTCATAATTGATGATCAGTATTGGAATTCCTTTATTTTGATAGAAAAGGCGAGCGAGGTATAATCGAGTCGTCTATCGTCCTCAGCTAGAGAAGAAAAAAAATCGCGATTCTCTAATGACAAGTTACCAGGTGACACTATTTTCGGCTGGCGTACGAGACTGTTCTCATCATAACATGTTCTTGCTCGTCCTTGCTGTTTTTGTGTTTTTTTTTTCAAATACGTTGTTTTCGCTTCAACTGGCTTGTATCTGTCAGCTGGTTTCTCAACCAAATGCACGTGTGTGTTTTGTCGCCATGCTGGCGTTTGCATATATTAAATGTTTATCTTGTGCTTTCCCTTACCTAACACCGAATAGCAGGTCATAAAATTGATTTAGGCTGACCTCTCTGCATTTTTCTCATAATAAACTTCTCTCTCTAAATTATAGTTGTGGGTAAGCACTCGTGTCGTGATCCTCAATCTATATCATCGACCTTCAGTATTCTACCTGGCCAATTATGAATTATTAACACGGGGTGTCGCTTTCAAATTATACGCCGTCACACCATGCTTCTTATAAAGGAGCTTGCTGAAGCACTGCCTTGAAGGCTTCCGCGCGAAATTCATGAAGCTTCTTTGAAAGTAGAAGGGGGCTATAGGGTTGGCTAAACCAAGTGTAGTGTATATAACGTTTACGGCTCGAATTTGATTGAAATATTCAAGCTCGTGAAGCCCGTATTCTATTCACCCGTTTCGTCTCATTCATAATTCATATCCCTGAATAAGAGCAACGGGTACATATTATTGTCGGGTGTCCTGGGAGCTTAATTTACCTGTGCCGTGTGATATGAGGGGGAAAGAAGGGAGATGGAACACGTTTCAAGTGGTGTTAGAGGTTTTTGTTTCGTTTTTCAGTATTTCTTTCATGCTTGAATTCACAAATGCCTGGCGATATATATCGCGCGCTTTTTGATACTGCATGAAGACGCCCGTTTTCCCGGGGGTAGTGGGCATGTGTTCTAAGTAGAAAAACATCAATACTTCATAGACAAAGCGTTAGGAACTGCCTATTCGTACGTTTTACAAACTGATTTACATATTTTTGTATGGAATTTACGGCCCAGCTTCGTTGTTTCAAAAATAGGTAATTAATCTTACCTAATTAGGCAGAACACACACTCACACATACACTCAAGTGTGCGACTTACTTCATGCAGTAAATATCTGGTCGCGCCGTTTTAGCGTGCGTCCGCGTTTTTTTAAACTCTAAGTTGGGTTCATGGGCCACCCTGTGGTAATCAGAAAACCCTGGTATCGACTGAACGCTTCCAACGAAATGTAAGCGTAATACGCAGAAAGCGGGACCAGATTTTGTAAAAATATGCCGACACGACCAAATGCGTGTTGGTGACAACTGCGCGGAGCAAGTTCTGCTTGAATTAGGCAAGTTGTAAATCAATTTAAGAAACATTCGATTAGATACTTCCTAACCCTTTATTAGGTATTACTGTTTTTTTTTTGCTTACACACCGGCGAACTGGAAAAGAATAGTATATTTTTTAAAGCTCTTCCTTAGTTAGCTGGGGCATCCTGTATAAAAAAGGCTGACAAAATGAGCGCGCAGTCTGCGTCTGACGTTGCCATTTATGTTTAAAATGAACCCACATTCACCAATACCCACGGCAATGCAAACGAACGCATGTAATACATGATGACCACATGCCAGGCCCGCAAACAAAAGGGTTGCGCTCCCACCCGTTCTGAAATTCGGGTGATTGGGGTGTTTTATCGAGAACGGTTAATCGAAATTGGGGCTTTTCAAGGCCTCCAACAATTGCTACCTCCTCCCCCCCCCCTCGCCGATTTACTCCGAAAAACGTTCTGCTGGCTCCGAGCCTGCCAAACGCACGCTTGTTTCGCTCACTCTTCAAGTATTGCCTTTATAAATGTTACGACAAAAAACGTCACTCTCGGCTTCGCTCTATACGGTCGCACTCTGCTCCTTCGCGCATGCGTACATGCCCTATAAGCCCCGGAAGCCAATCCAAGCGTAGCCAGGTCCTTCCAAGGCGGTGCACCACAGAGGAAAGAAGCGCCTGTTCTCTCGTATTCATGCATGCGCACGTACAGATACGCAACATCTGCGTACGAGAGCTAAGAAAGAATAAAATGACGAAGGGAAGGCGCCTATCCGAAACCAAGAGTGCCCATTCGGCCCGCGCCTCCTCCGCGTCTTCCTGCGTCCAACCGCTGAGCCGTGAACCAGTTTCCTGTGTGCGATTAGCCACAGTCTCGCGCCAGTTCCCTCATTGTCTCTGGGTCTCGCAACGCGCGCTTTGGTTGCCTTCAAGGAGATCCGAGGTGGCACCGACAGTGTTGTCGAGTGTCCGGCCGCTTTTGACTTGCGAGGCGGTCTCTCCTTGCGTCTGTGCGTGCGTGTCTATTGTGGCGTGTTGTTGTACTAGCCGCATCTCACTCTCAGGAGCGCGCACACACACATACGAGAAGCGGCGGTCGCACTCGACTTGCCTCACTCCTCGGACTACGTCGCCACGGCTCCTCACGGTCACGCTTCGGCGAAGTAGGCCCGGAAATGGGCCTCGTGTTTCCTTCCTCGCGCGCCGAGCGTAACCAGCGGAGGCGAGAGAGAGAGAGGAGGGGCTTTCCTCTGAGCAAGAGAGAGGAGGGAATTTCCTCTGAACAAGAGACGACGCGTGCACACACCGTAGGCACTGCGCCGTGTCGCCTATAGGCAGACAGAAATTAGGTGCCTTCTTCCTTTTCCTTACGAACCACTACCACCACCACACACTGCGAGGAGCCCGCGGCCGGCCAGCACCATCTCGAGAGCTCGCGTACGGTTCGTGGGCGACTAATACGCGAGTGCGCAAGGGGACTGACTCCTTCTGTGCGGGCTCTCGGCCATCACACTGAAGATGCGCTCAAGCTCACTTCCTTCCCTTTCACGGAGTAGCTTGACGTACGCGATGGCCCGGTAGAATCAGCGGTGCCCGCAGCGCACTGGACGTCGACCGCGCCTCTCGCTTCGCTGGATATTGTTGTGTGCGGGGGAGGACGTGGTTAAAGTTTCTGGACGAGACGCTCTCATTCTTTTTTTCCCACGATGCCAATCTCCGTACCGTACGCGCGCCTTTCTCCGCTCCCTATATGTACTATACTACGTAAAGAAATGAAGAGGATCTTTTGTATGGTAATCGGAAGCCAATCCAAATATCGCGTGGGAGGGGGAGTGGGAAGGAAAGCAATCTACATAACAAGAAAGAAATAATGCCTTCCGGTAACGTTTCCCGTATAGCATCAACCATTTGCGTCTCTGTCGAGCGAGAGCGCGCTAATATGTTGTAGTTATTGGTGGACTAGTAAGTTTGTCGCTGTAAAGAGTTGGACCACTCTGTGAGCGAAATTGGCCCTGGATGGAATGCCAGTGCGAACTCTTGATTCTCGTTTTACTACGTAAAAGAAGTGGATGAAACATCAACAAGCTTTTCCGAGTTCTGGTGTGTGGGTGTGCCTATACAGGATAAAAGCATGGCTGGCACGTATGCCTAACGGTGTCTGAAATTAATATACTTCCTGTATATATTGACCCAGCGAAGCAGTTGATAGTTATTTTTTTTCTCTTAACATTCAATTTATAGTGAAAACAATCTCTGTACGTGCAAATGTAAAACAGAAAGAGAATGACAGAAATATCAGTAATCAGAGATGAAAGTGAGACGTAAGCCCTATTTACTGCGCTTGCTTGAGCTCTTCAACCAATTAAGAGGTGTAATGTTCTCATTTGTGATTGTGTTAGTCGCTCTCAGATTCGCACAATCGGCAGCCTTTTTTGGCAATTCTTCAGAGAAACAGGAACGATGTTCCTTTTGTAGCTTACTTCTTTCCTGCAGATATAGAGCCCGATACAGGCCTTTGAACTAGCTGCCTCTTCTATCTTTATCTCACCCGTACTGATTGAAATCAAGCGACGCACCGATTTCGCGTCACTTGCTCCAATCAGAAACGAAAAAGCAGTAATTATATCTCAGGTTTCGCCTGCTAAGACCACGATATGATTATGAGGATTGCTGTAGAAAAACCTTCGGAAATTTCGACCATATTGCGTTTTTAACGTAAAATGAAGTCGCACAATGCACAGACCTTCAACATTTTACCTCCAATGAAGCACGAGTGCCGCTGGCGGGCACGAACCCAGAATATTCAGGTTAGCAGCTCAGCGCCGTAACCGTGCACTGTACCTTCACAGCGGGGGGGAAAAAAAGAAAGAAAAAACGTACAGAACGTAAGCGGTCCTTCCATCCAGTCCGTAGTACGAATGTTGTGTGCTGGCACATGCGAGGTATTCTAGCGTTGCGTAGAAAGCAACTATAAACCTAGGCATCGTCATAAGAGAGTTGCTTCTTACTACACGCATCTTTCTCAACGAAGAACGTTCAGATGTTTGATGAAAGATGCAGAGGATGTGTGAAATAGATAGGAAAAAAACGCATTTCCTGTTTCCGAATTTCGTATATTTCTGTTCTGTTCCGTCACCACTCCCCACCCCGATACTCCTTGTCTCGATGGTTTCCGTTTGCCGAGAGTCAAATCGAGTCTCGACGAGATTATACACCACGTCGCATCCGAAAGTGTTGGTGGTGCTGCAGCCGCTTCTACTATATATGCTTCTGTTGCGTGAGAGGTCGAAGTACGCACGAGGTTCCAGCCCCTTTTCCAGCCATAGGCACAATCCCCGGAGCCAACAATTGTGCGGTCGCGGTGCTCCTCCCTAGGAGCCCATAGCCGGGGCATGTCGGAGCGGAAACACTCCGGAAACTCACACCGAGATGACAGTTTTCTCCCCGCTAAACCTCATGCCTTCTTCTTTAACATTACGTACGTGTTTCCACTCAGTCGAGGAACGTCGTGCTCTTTTTATCTATTTCTGACTCTTTCTAGTCACCTTTTCTACCTTCCTTGTTTTTATAATCAGCTTTTTCGTCCCTTCTTTGCGTTATCCTGTGGACTTGTTTGTGCTTCCTTTTCGTGTTACCTTCGCATTTTTTTTTCCCCTCAGTCATAGTCGGTTTTATTCTTTGCTGGCCTGCACCCTGCAGAGTTGTCACCCGAAGTGCTTTCCCAGATCGCTTTCTCGCGTCTGGCGTCAAAAAATAGAGCAGGCGCGCGCGCCACGCCACGTGCTCAAGTCAGGCGCTGCATGCGGTGCGTCGGGCGAGTGCTTCCTGGCGAGAGACGATCACAGTGTACTGAAGGATGGAGATAAAGAAAACGGATACAAACCGGGACAGATAAAGAAAGCAGCTGAGAAAAAAGAAGGTGGAAGAAAAGAACAGGGACGAAGAACACACGGCGCAGGCAGGCGTCTGCAGGCACGAAAAAAAGAGGCTGGCCTGGGTTTGCGTCTCTTCTTATCGTGTCACCCAAACGGGACGCGTATGGATGCGAGATGAGCACTAAGGCGAGGAAGACGAAGAAGCATAAAGCTGTGGGGGCTGAGTGTTGATGTCGAGGAGCCAGAGCTTGCGGCTTGCTCGCCACTCGATGGGCCAGTCCTCCCCATGGCTGTTGTCCTCAGTTCGCAGCCGGCTGCAAGTATATATAGGTTTTAACGATGGCTTTCTTTCTTTTTTTCCTACGTGCTTCTTTTTCCGAATTTAAGCCCTAGAGACGTATGAGATACTTCGGATGCAACACTCAGCTAGTCTGTGACAGTCACCTCGGAGCAGGTATAACGCTAAAGCGAGAGTGCACTAAGGCATATAGCAGCGCAACTTTAGCATCACGAGATAAGTAGGGGGTGCCCGTGTGGAGAGCAGCAGCGGAGGCGCGTGCTGGGCACGCCTGCGTGATAAGTGAGAGTGATTCTGTCTGAATGGAGAAGGCTTCGCGTCGTGATGCTATAAGCAGATGCCCAAGCACTGCCGTTGCTGTAAATCAGGCAAAGAAAGCTCGACGGACTAAACTACATGTATAGCGATGCGTACTTTATTGGAAGGCAAGATAAATACGTGAAAGGAGCTGTCTAACGATTCCGCATTGTTCCACAATCGGCTAGCGTCATGCCGGCAGCCCATACTCCAAATAAGACTAAATACAAAGCTTTGTCTTTATTCAATTTCATTTCGGTCATCGAGCTGGTTATAGCTTATGCGTGTTAAAGCACAGGTGCTTACCTGCGTCAATGGAAGAAACCGCCACATATTGCTCTCAGGTGAAAGTTTTGTCCACCCCATACATCAGTCGAAGTTCAAAGCGAACAACGTCGCCATAGCACCCTAAGCGACCGTCACAACTGATTAATAAAAAAGAAAAGGAAAGGATGAACAGAAACCAAACGGGAGAGAAACGGCGGGCCAGAGCAATACCGGGGAGCGTTGACCTGAGGAAACGCGTTGAGCCTCCGAAGCGGTCGCGTCGTTTTTCGAGGCAGGTCGAACCGGAGTCCAAACTCGCCTTCTATACCCGCGAAGCAACGCAGTCCAAGAAAAGAGGCCTCGCTGTATGGTTATCCTTCTTCCTTCCTTCGTTCCAGGGCGCGCGTGTGTGTATCGGCATCGGACTTTGATCAATTGGGCGTCACGCTAATGGACGCATCACGCGGGACGAGCGTTTCCTCGAGCCCCGTGGGCGACGCGCTGTGTTTGAAAAAGGGGGAACGCGCCGGGAAAAAAAGGCGGCCCAAGAAAATGATGGCCGAAGCTGGGTTCCTTCAGCACCCCTCAATTTCCGCCCATCGGCCGGTGATCGATGGCACGCCGGGCTATCGCTCTGCCATCCTTTGTTTCGGTCCGGAGACGTATACTTGTTTCCCCCTTCTCGCAGCTGAGTCCACAGGTGACTCAGCCGCAGAGTGGGCCTGTGGGTGCCACGAGTTGTGGTAGCCTTCCCATCGAATACGCCGTGCGCACCGAGTGCGGCTTCTTTCGTCTGTTGGCATTCGCGTTGGGTCATATATACACAGCACACCGTTGTTGACCACACACCGGAGGAACACTTGTGTTGGGAGTATGAAGGAGGTTGCTCTTGATTTAAACGATCATCGTTACTGTCGTTAATAAGGTTACGATGGTGATAGTAATAATCGTATTGCTACTTACGTCTACTGCAGGATTGATCACTTGTGTACCAGGTGAAATGATCTTGTCTGCATGCAAAATGTTTTCATTTCATTACAGAAAATTTTTTATTGTTTGTTTATTTTTAAATACTTTTGGCCGTCATGGCTGTTACAAGGTAGGTACAGTAAATTAGCGCTGAGCACTGAAACGAAGTAATTGGAACGTAGTATAATCAAAACAAAACTGTAGAAATATACACAACTTCAAAAAACATGAAACTGTGGAGAAAGAAACATAATACAGACATTGTGATGGTGGTAGGGTATGCAACATGAAGTACACGATGTATTTTCGAACAACATGACAATGTAAGTACACCACTAGCAACACTATGTTGTAACACTCGACATTATGTAAAACATCGCAACGTAAACAAGGACAGCTAGACACAAGACATTTCGCAATGACTACCAACTGTTTTGGTTTATCGGGGATACACACTCATATACCTTAAAAGTGTGGAAACATGGGAGGAAAAAATATAAACACATCTAGCGGCGCATGTTCCAAGTAAAAAAACTTGCTTAGTGAAAAAAAATATTAGTCAGACGTTCTTTGCTGTTGAGCCACACGAACTAGTGCATTTCAGGCCTAGAATCGCGATGTGCTTTCTCTAGTGACCTGTTGTGTAAACCAATCACCGCCTTTTATCCCTACTTATATTTAACAACATCATTCCTCCGTGTTAATTCCAACTAGATATCGGCTGCTTTGACCTGCTGTTTAATTCACGTGGTAATCTTCCTTTTCGAGTGAGGTTAAACGTGTAATAGATTGGCTATTCTTTGACCCAATAAAAG
This sequence comes from Rhipicephalus annulatus, assembly GCA_013436015.1. Lineage (NCBI taxonomy): Eukaryota > Metazoa > Arthropoda > Arachnida > Ixodida > Ixodidae > Rhipicephalus > Rhipicephalus annulatus. The sequence goes on along the minus strand of WOVY01003525.1, from coordinate 154,055 downwards.
AAGCAAAGGAAAGCCGACGTGTTGTTGTTCTGTTACAAAACAGCTCTTCATTAAGCTTTCATTGCCGATGCAGTAGGTATTCTGCAGTGTCTGCGAATAATCTTGACCTATCATTCCAAGCGAATTGGCCATGAAACATAGAAGGATGAAATTATGAGCGTAACATTTATATCCGGTTTAGCAGTTGTTGTTTTTGCAACTAAGTATGTTTAAGCAGAAGGTTGGTGCATATAGATGGGGCCCCGAATACTCCTCTTCTCCTGCATCAAGACAGTTGTCCATAATTGCAAAAGAATACAAAAATGATGCATAAATGGACATTCACAAACTTAATCCCTGTACTGCAATGCTTGCTGAATCGACCTTTGCGTACGATCAAAGCATAATTGTGCACGTAACAGGAATCTTCGCATTCCATAAGTGTTGCCGACACTAAAGAGGGAAAAAGAATTCGTTCTCCGAGGAATTTGTGTTAGAGGTAGACATTCGAATGAATTTTAATACCATCGTGAACTCAGCCGCACGTGCACTTGAAGAAGTTTAGGCGGTGCTGTTCCATCTGGATGCCGTGTGGTTTTTAAGTTAGTACATGTGGTAACTAAACCCAGTACTTTTGAAACTTAAGAACCACGGGTTATTCGTGCGTAATGGTTAAAGGTCAAGGTTTGCGACGAGCGACGCTGTATGCATTTGCACCGCTCGTAAATGCAGAATGACGTGCTTCGAACACTTACTAACCCACGAAACCAATATACACTTTCCGGTACTAGGTTTTCCATGTAGGCCGGAGAAATAAATAAATCTTGAAGAGCAACGCGTATCATTACGTTCCTTCTGTTCAGTGCGGGTCTTATGACAAGTTTGCCACACGCTCAGATGTCAGTGATTCCAGAGACAACACGGCAGAACCGCGCTTATGCCTTGCGAAGACAACCCAGAGAAATTGATCCCGCAGCGTATACATATATAGGGTTTCTGTAACTTCGTTGTGTAGTGTAGTGAACGAAATCGCTACTAAATATTCCGTACCTTTGCTACTCAGCGTCGCGCATTTAGCGAGCAGTTCTGGCATTGCAACTTTGCCGATCAATTATTCGGAGTTGCTTAATGCACCAAACACATACAAAGCAAGGAGGAACAAACGAGGCGGCCGTTAATGATGTTGAGTGCTGCAGTAGTCGGCATTGGTACCACCAATCAATGCGTGGCAAGCGAACGGCTCGCGTTCGCTTTTCAACGCACGAAGATTCACGAATGCACAAAGATAAATCAACACAAATACACGTATGCGTGCTGAAAGTGTAAGCGATGTAATGAACGTGAACTAGAACATGAACTAGCGGGGTAGAAACGCTGGCTCGTTGCTGTTATTGATGTAGTGGCCGCTGGGTTCTGTGTTTGACTCGCCATCTTACTCGTTTAGGGGGAGGGGCCTCTATACTGCAGGCTTATCTGCATATTAATGCGTGCGATTCAACGACGCTCAAGTTGTGGGCATGCACGCATGCGAGTCCGAGCACGAGTCGCATGCCGCGCGTTCAGGAGTGGAGTCCTCGAGCCCCAGCTTGATGAAGCGCAGAGGCTCGCCCCGCTTGATCTGATCAGCAGGATGTTTCAGGCCCACTCGTTATTGCGGTTGAAACAAATCAATGAACTGTCTAGCTCTTCGATACAGCCTGTGGAGGGGCAGGCGAGTGACTTGTAGTGAAATTGCTTTTTTTCATTCATTGTAGTGCAGTGGGTGATTTATGGGGAGATTGTTCGCTTTTCATTGTACTGCTGTTTAAAGCTCGATCGAAACTGCTGTTTATATCCCGTCCGACCATGTACGCCTCCTGTAAACGACATAACATGGAACGACGAGGAACATAGAATAGAGAAAGCAGGTTCCTACACGCAAAGAAAGTAAAATAGGATGTGTGTTATTCGTCTCGTGTCTTCACACGTATATGACTGTTTTTTAGAGGCGTCAGATATTCTCGGAGATCATTATACTCACGTGCGAGAGTCGTAAAACCCACAAGAAAGCTAACGTTTATCCTGAAGAAGAGACGTTACCCTATTTTTTCATTGACATGCCGACACTTCGTTTTTAACTCGCATGCCCTTTCTAAAACATTAGGAGGAGAAACGATGCAGGCAGAAGAAGGTGGCGAGGCAGGGTAATTAACTAGTTGGAATAGCTAATGTGCTACCTGTCACTGGAGAAAGCAATTCGGAAGCTACAGGTGTGTTAAAAGAAAGAGAAAGAGACTTCAATAAGAACATAAATGAATGTATCCATATGGTAATCATGCAAGACAAGCATACGAGATAGCACTTGCACGTGCCCTTTCCCAGAATTATGAAGGTAAGCATTCCGAAGGTAATCTGAAATTTTCGCCTCTTAAGGCTAAATCTCAAATAAAGGAAAAGAAGCAATATCGATATTCGAGTCAATTATTCTGTACAAACAATAAAGTCAGAACATATTGATACCAAGGTAAACGCAAGCGATCTTGTTTGTAGCTTTAATTAAAATCATAAAGGAAGTATAAACGGAGTGAAGGTGAATAAAGAGATCATCTTGCCGGCGCCTAGTAGATCTATAAGCGGGGCTAGTTGGTATTCAACTTTTTTTTTCTGAACATTTGCGCATGTTCGTTTGGCATACCCCGTTGTCAGGGTCATGTTCTTGCATGTAATAAACAAGTTGGTATAGTTTGCGCTCAACGTCGCGCGTCCTGTATTTTTTCGTCCGGCGGCGTGTCTTTGTTAAGTTAGCGCACATTTTAAGATGACCTTACCAATGGTGGGAGCTGAACACACAAGCGGCTGCCTACATGGCAATTTCTTCCTCGATAATTTCTTCGATAATTTCGCTAAGTAGAGCGTGGCTGGTAGGCCGTATTAAAGTGAGCGACACTTGGACAGCAATGCGTGCTAGGCCTTATCTAAAGTCGAAAAACTAAAGAAGTGACGTCCGAAGAGCAGCCCGAAACACGTTTGAGTGGGCGTGTGCTCGGCGACACGCAACCTTCGATCGCACGTTCTACATCTCGAGTCAACAGCGGGGAGATGGCTCACTGCGCGGTCCCCGAACTCCCAGTTGTACCACTGTCCACTCCGCTGGCCGAGCTCTCGCACGTTCCAGTTTTAATGAGGGCATCGCTGCGTGCTACACTGCGTCAACATGAGACGCGCCCACGCGGCGTTGTGCATAGTCGTCTGGCACTCACACTACACAGCTGTATCTTGCCGGTACTTAGCTACGGAGCAGAAACCTGGAGACTTACAAAGAAGGTTCAGCTTAAATTGAGGACGATGCAGTGAGCAATGGAAAGAAAAATGGTAGGTGTAACCTTAAGAGACAAGAAGAGAGCAAAGTGGATTAGGGGACAAACGGGGGTTAAGGATATCATAGTTGAAATAAAGAAGAGGAAATGGACATGGGCGGGCATGTAGCGCGTAGACAGGATAACCGCTGGTCATTGAGGGTAACTAACTGGATTCCCAGAGAAGGCAAGCGGGTTAGGGGGAGACAGAAGGTTAGGTGGGCAGATGAGATTAAGAAGTTTGCGGGTATAAATTGACAGCAGCAAGCACAGGACAAGGTTAACTGGCGGAACATGGGAAAGGCCTTTGTCCTGCAGTGGACGTGGTCAGGCTGATGATGATGATGATGATGATGATGATGACACACTACTGCTGACCACACAATGGGCTTTCGAAAGACGTTGACCTGTGCCTGAGATGAAACCGATGAGGGAAACTACGCATAATAACTGAGATCTGAGAGCCCCGCCGAGGTGGTTTAGTGGCTAAGGTACTCGGCTGCTAACCGGCAGGTCGAGGGATCAAATCCCGGCTGTGGCGGCTGCATTTTCAGCGGAGGCGAAAAGGCTGTAGGCCCGTTTGGTCAGATTTGGGTGCACGTAAAAGAACCCCTGCAGGTGATCGAAATCTCCGGAGTCCTCCACTACGGCGTCTCTTATACTCATGGTGGTTTTTTGGACGTTAAACCCACCATATCAATCAAATCAATGTGAGCTCAGGGAACGGTTGGAAAGAGTTGAAAGGTTATCAAACACATCGTGTTCCTTTTTCCTGTTCTGATTTTTGTTCTCGCCTTTTTTTTTTTCTATCTTTACAGACAGATCGGAAAACAGAAGGGAGAAAAAGTGAGAGATCTGATAATCCATGTGTCTTTGCCGCATTAATAATTGTCGAGGTTTCGTCACTCAATACCATGATGTGATTATGAGGGGCCCGACATAGTGGAGCGATAGGGAAATTTTGACCACCTGGGATTTTTTAACGTGCATCTTAATCCTAATACATGGCATTTTGCTTCCGCCAAAACGAAATAGTATAGATGCACGCGTGTTCGATGATTTAGGGACACTGTGTCGTAATTGTAAGGGCAAAATTTATATAAGACAGAACATAAGGAATTGCCGAAAAATGAATGTTGTCTGGGTGAGTTCTCGCGTCAATAGGCAGCATGCGTACGCTGAATGTTTGTCCCGCAGTCAGTATGTTTCCAGGAAGCGAAGACACGGGGTGATCTTGGTTGGTGTGTTATAGGATCACGCATATAAAATTACCGCCTCAATTCGTCTTTCAAAGTCGCTGCAGTCCAAGTGTATAATTTTTTTCACGTTAATCTACGGTAAACTTTATGAAAAAAACAACAACAAAGCAACAGCAATAAAAACCCCGAATTTTAGAGTAGCATTGTGTTCAAGGAGAACGCTTGCACGACACGATGGTCCCTAAATAGCGTACTCGCACGCAATGCTGGTGCGTATGCGGTCAGAGTATTTCGCAGATATGATTTCGCAACTCACGCACGCACGCTGAACTCCCACGCTAAGGCTTTGCGTATGCGCGTGTGCGTCTATTGTGTGTTCGTGGAGTTCTTTGGAACACGCTCCAGTTTAATTTACGTAGCTGTATGATAAGTTCGTTAGTGACAGGAAAATAATAAATGCCTGCCACGTCGAAGTTAATGAGCAAAAAAAAATTTCTAGAAGTTCATTTCATGGGCCATGCTCCGACTGTAAGTTTTAAATTCTGAAAATCTAATTTGTTTGTTTTTGTTCACTTATTCACTGAGTACTTGTCTTTTCTTCCTTTTACACGTTCAGAATCAAGATATGCGCAATCTAACTCCTTGAAACACGCGGGACAGTGCCTTTTAAGATGCAGCATTGACATTGTGTATCTTAATAATCTGTGGATCGTCATCGACATAATAAACAGTGCACTATTATTTAATACAGAGTAACGCATTCGCTACTGAAAGGGCACCGTATTTAGTCTTGAGTTTGTTATTAAGGTATCGTCATTATTCTGAATGAATGAATATGTCGCTTCTCGTTTTAAAGCGAAAGTCGCATTCACGACTTTCTTTTTTCTCCTTGGCGCGGTACTCTCTCCGTAATAATACGGTAAACGCAATACTTTGCTTTTCCCGGTATGCAATAGCCACAGACGCTGCGCGTGAAGATTGCTTCACTGCATCAATTTCACGGGCACCCTCTAACCTCGATTCAACAAACAACTGCGCTTTATATGACCTTTTACGTAAAGTTAAACATAAAGATAAACAAATAAACAGTGAATAAACAAAAGAAAGAAACTGCACACGCTGTGTAGAGTTTCTCCGTATCACAAATGACGTCACACGGTCATGCCTATATATAGGGGAATCGTGGATGCGGTTTTTTTTTTTTTTCTGTGTGGCAGCACTTTACCTCCGGTGTTCGCTTCGCCGGTTGTCTGGCGATTCGAGCCACTGGGACCGAGTGCGTTTGCATTGGCGGCGCTGCCAAAAGCAGGCACTCGTGCGCCTCCACCCGCATATTGTGTACCGTATATTTGACGTCTCGGCCGTATAAACCTCACACGTCTAGGCAGAGGCGAGTGCCCTTTTTTTTTGGCGGGCGTCGTCGAAATATGATGGAAAACGTATCGGCGCCCAGCCAGAACCGCAAACAACTTCGCCTGCCCTTTCATTGTGGCGCGTCGCACGCTTCCTTCCTTCTTCTTGGCCATTTCATCCGCCCACACAAACCTCGTTGCGCGAAAGGCCGATTTTCGAGAGAATAACGCGGCGCGCGATATCGACGCCCTCCTCCTCCTCCTCTTCCTCCTCCTCCTCCTTCCCATCGCTGCGGGTCACCCTTCTTTTCAAAAAAAAAAAAACAACTCTTTGGAAACCACCGCGGGGCCTCAATTCGATCTCTTCCCTCGATGTATATAAATATACAGCCCCCCAGTGAAGGCCTGCGTTGCCGCCGAGTAGGCGATTTTTGATGACGATGCCCTTGCTCCTCGACTTTGTTTTCTTCCCTCGTCAGTTTTCTTTTTCTTCCATTTGTTCTTGTTTCTCGACACCTTTTGTGACCCCCCTTTTTTTTCCCGAGGTCTTTGTCGCCGCTTTCTCAGGCTTCGCCTCGAGGTGTTCCTTTGCCATACTCTCTCTCCAGTGCTTTCTTATATTTTGGAGCACTGCCCGAGGCGCCGTGGTGTGATTTATACCCGACCCCGTTTCTCAGCCCCGGGCTTCAACTCCTGCGAACGAGGTGAATCCAAAAATTAAATCAATAACTGTTTTCGCTTTCTGGAAGGGGAGTGAAGGGGCTGGACGGGTGGTCGTGCACGTGGAAGTCTCCTGAAAAGGCGTACGCCTGCGGAAAATTTGATCTCGCGGCGAATCGCTTTTTTTCTCTCTTTCTCTCTCTCTCCCTCTTTGCAGCTGTTATTTGCTTCATTTGTTACTTCTTCGCAACTTTTACGCTACAAGGCCAGAATATATTTTTGTTCCTTCACGAATTTTTGTCTCTTTGCCCTTTTTTTTCCTGATGCCACAAGTGCATCAGAACGATCAGCCAATCTCCTTCCTGCAGGGGTCAAGCAAAGTTTGCAAATGATCTGGGCTAAACATGACCTTTCATTTTTTTTTTACACCGTCTACTTGCGGAAGTACAACGGGACGATGGTGTTACGCGATGATTGGAAGACACCGATTCGATTTCACATTCCACGCTATAGAAGCGATTCCTCTGACTTTTCGTCAATGGTACATAGACGGCAGGGCGCGCTTACCGCATCAGCAGCATTCGCTTGCCGGTGAACTGAATCATGATGCGGGAATAGGATTCTGCGAAGAGATTGGTGTTGTTCGGGGTAAGACGATAAAGAGAGATCCAACCTTGGCCTGCATGGTTTCTTTCTTTCTTTCTTTCTTTCTTTCTTTCTTTCTTTCTTTCTTTCTTTCTTTCTTTCTTATTTATTTATTTATTTATTGTTTTGTGGCGTCCAGTTAGATTCATGTTGATGTTCGCGAATATGCATTTTCTCGTCCAGCGTCTTCCTGGTTAACCTCTTGGTCATTTCTTTGCCCTTTTCTCTCTTTTTCTCCCCTATCCCATGACGTCGATACGAAGATAGACTTAAACGAATGCTAATAGCTTAATCGCTGAAGTACATGCGATCCATGAACTCGAAGCTAGAGAAAATTAAAGGAAGTACATATATAAGAAAGGGTTGGATTTTTTTTACAGGACTCGTTCACAGCAAAAACTTTGAAACGTTTCATTATAGAAAGATATGCATCGTTCAGAGCAAGTCTTTGATACCTTCGCTCATAGAAATAGATGCAGCGTTGATGGAGGGTAAAAAAGAACACGCGCACAAAGAGCAAGAGAGTGATATAGAGAATCAACGTAGGAAAGTCAGGCAGCTTAACCAAGCTAGGCTCAGTCTACACATGGGCAGGGTAGTAAAGCTGTAAAAGAGGGGGAGATAGAAAAAAGAACTGCACTAGACCAAGAAAGCCTCTGGCCTATACCGGTGTCTACGTTGATGGAGCAACCCGCAGGTTTTGCCCTCTGGCCGTAGTTTCTCTGAACCATATTAAATTTCTTGCCATGTCATGTCATGCATGTGTGTGTTAAAGAAGATAAAATCTGTTCCAAGGCTCTCTTCAAAATATGCATACAGTGAAGCTTCGTCTCGTCTAAGACTTTCATCTAATGCTCTTATGTTCGACGCGACGTCTATTCCTATGACTGTCTTTCATCCACATATGATATTCACTACGTTGAGAGTCATTTCTTATTGAGCTTGTCGAAGAGGCGTTATGGGCTGTAACGGGAAGTTGAGAGGAGTCAAGAAGCGAAAATAACGGGCTTCTTGCTGACGTCATTTCCGTGATGTAAATGACGTCAGCCAGAAAGAATGCTGTCTTGGGATGTAATTTTCAACGCTGGTTCGATCAGTGGCACAAAACGAGGCACAAAAAGAAGACAGACAAGGACGTCTCTGTTCTAACAATTAGAGTGCATTTCTCTTTGTCCCTTATTTTCAGTTCCACTGGTCAGACCACCGTTAGCTATGAATGAGCAAGCTCTGTTGAATATTGTATTGCCGTCCCTTATTTGACGAAAATTGCGTCACAATATTGTTGGTGGGGTCTGGCGTAACACTTCAGTATCAAACTTTTGTAAAGTGTTTTAATGAAAAGAAGCACAGTGAAAGTCTACATGACTAGATGTCAGCGAAGAGACGCAAAGGCAAAATGCGTGACCGTGGACGCCGTGAAAGAGGACTAATGACGTAGAACTTTACCGTGCTTCGAGAGTCTTGTAGCAAAAGGAAAGCTTAGCGCCAACTATGTTGTAAGGTTAGTAAGGTACTAACGACTTGTTTACTCGGTTGCCTTCGGGCTACGCAATTCTTAGCTTCCTGGTTGCGTCGGTCCTCACAGTGGGTACTCTTGTTAGGTTGTAGTCCCAGCTGAATCGATCCCTGAAACAAGAGGAACTTTCCTTTTGAGCGAACCGCGTTCTTCCGTCGTTACACAGCGCATTAGAATTTCTAATGGACCCAAGTTTTCTCTTTCACAAAGAACGAACCGTAAACGAGAGCTGTATGGTGACAATTTACTTCAATTGTTTCATTTATCTTCTAGAATTTATTAACCGAGCCTACTGTGAAAGCGTATATTGCCAAAGCGTAGCGAAAACTTTTACAATCAAATAATAAGCGTCGTTGGGAAAACTTTGAGAAAAGTGATAAAGAGAGGAAGTAAAGCTTATTGCAGAATAAGGCTGAGGCATCTTCAATAAGATGAGGCATAAGACACAGTTTTTTTTCATTTGTTTCGGAGTAATTACATGGCGTTATGGAGTGGAGCAGGAGCCTGTAATGTTAAGCGTATATCCAAGTCAATAAGCCTTTTTTTTTTAGTGGTACAGGCACCAAGTGGCACTCTAGTTTCCCTTCCAAGCATGTCTGGTCGAGCACATACTTCTGGTTTTAGGAAATTATATTCGTACAAAACTCTTCCAAAAAATATGAGTGCATGATTCTTGTTCAAGCTAAGAGAGATGTTCGATGCATATGAAGTCGGACTATGCATTTACTTAAAATAGAGGCCAGTTACCTCTGATAATGTTAGATGAAAATACGGTGCATTGAAGGATTGCGAGGATCTGGGACCGTTGCGGCACCTGGCGGAGCAGATTTCAACCACGTACTTCTTTTAGGGGCGAAGCTCCTTAGGGCGTGGGCTGTGCGTCCCCTGTAGCCTGTATGTAGCCACCTCTAGTTTAGTTCTTGCAGTGGTCACTAGATGGCGGTACCATCCCCTGTATGTAGCCACCTCTAGTTTAGTTCTTGCAGTGTTCACTAGATGGCGGTACCGTCTCCTGTAAGTAGCCACCTCTCGTTTAGTTCTTGTAGTGTTTACTAGATGGTGGTACTTGTAGCTGATGATGAAAAGATGCAAGATGTTATAAACTAGAAAGCGGTACTTGTAGTTGATGAAAGACGCGAGATCTTATAAAATAGGAATGATGTCACATATGGCGCGTGTCATTGGTTGAAGGCAATCGTTCGATTTAGTGCGGCGACGTACGCTAGGGGGAGCGATGTAATAAAATCGAGTGGGCAAAATGTACAGAGGATTCATGGTTTACCAGGTTTACCTCCGGAGCTTCGCCCACTCATCATCATTCACTTCGTGGATATGGCGGGATTTTTTTGCATGACCTCTGAGATCCGCTTTGAGAGTACGTTAATCACGAGGAATACAACAGAGCATATATGCAGGCTCACATGAAAGTGCCACTATACCACACATCAAGGCGAAAATTTGGGTCTCTTCCAGTTCTTTTCTTTTCTTTTTTTTACTGTGGCCTTCGCAACACAATCTTCCATAAAACAACGCGTACGCGAATAGCCATTCTTCGAATGAAATGCGGCTTCCTATTTTGGTAAGTGCGTCACCGTGGAATCGATTGAATGCATGTATGCATACACAAAGTGAGGCAGTTAGAGAGGACAAACCAGGAGCCATTACCAAACGCGGAAAAATTCGATCCATGCAGGATCTCGAGGTACGCGTGGTTGTGTCACCGTCATTGCGCACAAAAGGTGGCCAAACCGTGGAACACTTGTTTCGTTACTCCCATAAAATATGCAGGTTGCATGTCTTGTGCGAGCTGTTCCATGATTGCGAAATTTCCCATCGTGTACCTATACGAATGCGGGAACAACAAACGAACGCGACACGCAAACGTTCGAAATCGAAAAGTCGCGCGAAAATATGACTCGTTCGCAAGCGACGACACAGGAACAAGCGCAAAAATTTGCGCTTGTCCCTGTGCACTCGCTTGTGAACGTGTCTTATTTTCGCGCAACGTTTTGATTTCAAGCACGTCAAACGCACCAGGCCAAGAACGAGTTTTACTAACACAAACGTTGATCTTGATATGTGGGGTTTAACGTCCCAAAACCACCGTATGAATATGAGAGACGCCGTAGTGGAGGGCTCCGGAAATTTCGACCACCTGTAGTTCTATAACGTGCACCCGAATCTCAGCCCATGGAGCCCTACAGCGTTTTCACCTCCATCGAAAATGCAGCCGCCGCAGTAACACAGTTTGTATTTTTGCCCAGGCGTAAGCGCGCTTTTTCTCGGCTGCAGTTAATTTGCGCACGTGTGCGTGTGTTTAAGGATGATGACTCACTGCGCACGCTGTAGTAAAGATCAAAACGACTTGTCCATTTCAAGGCCTATTGTGTCAAATCAAGTGTACAGAACACTCCTTAATTTTTTTTTGTTCTTTGTGCTTAGAAATGCGCTTGAACCCGCTTTTGTGTTGGCATTCTTTGTGCCTCCATTCTGTCACGATTACAGAATAAAACGCGAAACGCAATGAAAAGCGTGCCGACAGGCTCTTGTACTGCTTCCCTCCCCCCCTTTTTTTTTCATAGTTCAAGACATCTTCCTCTGACTTGTGATGCTCGATATAAGGTAAATGAACTGATTCATGTGGCCTGAACGCATCAAAACGTGCATAACGCGGGGATGGCAGTGATTTAAAGTATGCACATTTTGTAGCTAGTAAGCCCATTTATGAAGGGCCTCTATATAACGTGACGTAAACGTTGATTTATTATTTATGATTTTCTCTTTACCAACACGCAGGGTTACTAGGCCGCTATGGCGAAAAGACTCCTAGCTTGCACTTATGAATGTTGTTAGACACAACATTAATCAATAGAAACAGACAATAAGGCCAATAAAATTGTAGAGAGCACTATTTGTACTCGGTATTGTATTGAATATGACACAAAGGCATAGATTGTAAAGGAAACGAAAATAGAACTTGCCAGCGGCGGAGATCGAACTCGTGACCGTCAGAGTCAGGTCATTTATCAGGCACGGTTTTCAACGAGCACATTTTAGTCGTAACTTTGGCTAATAGAGTAAAAAAAGGCGAAAATGAGTCGAATTGTAATATTAGGCATCATTTACTATTGCGACCCATGTTTGCTGAAAACGCTTCTGCAAACCCGCACGTTATGTCATTCGTTGGCGCAGCAGTTGACACAACACGATATCTTTACCGGGGGATAGAGAGGAGGGGGCAGCACCCGCGACTTTCGTGTTCCTTGAGCGGGTGGGGTGGGGTGCCAATTTGTTCCACCGAAACCTCAACCCCCTGGCGAGGGGTTTAAGATTTTGGCACCTCTGCAAGTTTTTATGCGATTTTGCATGTTGATTTGTATATACGAGCACACATGAGCACACGCACGAACAAGGGTTAGTTGAAATACCCCGCCCTCGCCCTTCCGCGAAACATATTTTGTTGCCGAGTCCCCGATCTCATTATATCTCGCGAGTTCACGCGTCGACAGGAGGACACCTTCCCGGCGACAACGCGCATTCCTGAGCGAAGGCAAGAAAGAAGCGCGCAGATACGAATCAGCTCTACCGAGGGCGCTGGACGGGGGTCGAGGCGGCTAAAGGATGTGTGTCACTTCTTGCTTCGCCGTCGCACCCATTTTCGCTCCGCCCATTTGCGCCTGTCTCGACGAGTTTCCGTCTCCCCGGCAACGAAGACGACGCCTCCGCTGTCGGCACGCGCTCTTCTTTCTCAAGCCGCGGAAGGTGGCAACGCTCTTCTAACACTCCAGCCGCTGTTCCGAGAAAGGCGAGCTGGTTATAAGAAGAAGGCGTGTGTAAAGGGGAGAAAGAGAGTGTAAGAGAAAGAAAAAGGGTGGCTGCCTGTGCGCCCGGTGGCGAACACTGCATCATCGCTAATGACTTGGAAACCCAAGAATCATCGGAATGGATCCCGGATCCGGCAGACGCGAGAGTGCTACATAGATGTAGCCTGGCGGGGCAAGAAGTGCGAACGAGACGGCACAATTCGAGCAGCAGTGGCAGCAGCAAGTATACCCAGCAGTGGCAGCATCGGGAGCTATACCGGTCGACAGGTTCGTCGGAATGCACTACGCCGGGTGGTGCTGTTAAGAAAGGGAAAAACTTGAGGAAGGGAGGGAAGAAAAAGAGAACCGAGAAGTGATCCCGGATGGCTGGCTCTCTCCTATGGCGCGTTCTCATATCTTCGTGCCTGACGCTTCTGTTACCACTGCTTCCAGGCGTATGTAGTGCGGCAGAGAATGGATTCGATGTATCTTGTTACGCGAGAAAAATGGTGCGTCGGCAGATGAAACATCGCCGGAGTGCCAGAATGGGTGGCACGAAATGAAAAAAAAAAAGAGAGAGAAAGAATGTGGGGGAAAGAAGGGGGTAAGAAAACAGGAGCTGTATTACACCGGAAGATGACGGCAAAAAGCACTATAGAGGGAGTGAACAACGCTGGCTCTACGAGAGGCGCGATTCCACGGTAAGAAATGCGCGCTGGTGCGTGAGCGACAATGGGGGAAACGGCCCGACGCCCGGTGTGATTCTCTTGTTCTCACTTCCGGAGAGCCCGACCGGCGGTGCAGCGCACGCCGCTTGCAAAGGACGCGCGTTTGCTAGCGGGCGTCCTAATGCACCGCCCCATGCATACCCGGCTCGCGCCTCCGAACGGTGGTCCATTAACGTGGCGTGTGCATATACTGATGCCACTGGAACCACGTTAGAAGCTAGTCGGTAGCCTTGATGGCTTTCTGTACCTATGCGGCGAAGGGGTGTACGGAGCAAGACAGATGCCTCTAAAGGAGGGTCTTGCTCACATTTCTGGAGGGAGTTGTGTCTCTACTTCTTTTTTTTTTCTGTTTCACACAATTTCTACGTACACTGACTTCTAATTCACGCGTGAAGCGTCTGCGAATCCGTATTTAATTTATTTCACAATCCTGTCACATGGTGAAACTCTCGATAGTTATAGCGCGAGAACAAAACGACGACACAGAGACAAAAAGGACACGAAAGACGCTTCTTGTCTCTGTGTCGTCGCTCTGTGTCGTCGTTTTGTTCTCGCGCTATAACAATCGTCATGCCATACCGACTAGCCCAAGCTGCCACACTTCTATGTGAAACTCTCGTCTCGTGGTCACTGTAGATATTTGTATGAAGTGTTTGCAGGCTGTTTTTCTACGAGATTGTCTTCTCCAGCCTACATCTGTTTTTTTTTTCTCGTCACACTGTTTCGATTTCTCTTAGCTCCGCGTTTCGGCATTTGTCTATGCTGTGTGTTTTGTGCGTGCCGTGCCACTATAGGTGCATATATCACTCGCCAAAAGTGCTAGGAAGTGACTGTGGAGACAGGCCGCTAGGGAAAATTCGACGTATGCTTCGCTCAGCAAATCTTAAGACCGTTCAAAAGGCTGTTACTCGTATCAATTGAATGACAGATGCCATCCTTCCCAATGTTGTGAGTGAAGTGAGTGATGCCATCATTTAGATGAAAGCATAAATGGTGGCAATGACTGTGTCGCTGATATTACAAGCAAAATATTAATCACAAGCCGACATTTAGACAGGCTGACATGTCGTCTTCGAGGCTTGACAAGTCCGTTTGTTGAAATGTCGACTCTAGTTGCATCACGTGTTCGGAATTTTTTTCAGAACTTTTCGTTACCTAAATCTTCCATCTTCCTCTGAAATTCTGCCTTTGATGGGGCAGACGAAGAGGAGGATTTCCAGCAATTTAAGGGCTTTAAAATGATGTCATATAACGCATTGAGTCTGACGACAGTGACCAAAATGTACTTACGAAAATTAGTAAGCGAAACAACGTTTACTTGCTCAGCAAGATTCTAAAACAGCGCTGCAGAGCATCCACACTTTCCATAACACTTAATATTACAGTGTGGCTAGTCGAAACTCATTGCCAACGCCGTCGAAACGACGGTGTTATAGAACGTCCTTGCGAAGGCAGAGGTGCAAAATAATGCGTCGTTAACCTCGCCCGTCGACGCTCATTAATTCAGGTAGACGCTCGAAACGAGCCACTTTGTTCGCTTTCGTAATCGGAGGCGGCCTTGGGACGCCGGAAGGGCAACGCAGCGTGGAAACAATAACCAATGGGTGTTCCAGCGTACAAAACGGTGGCCGCCTAATCCTGTATGCCTATAAAAGCCGATCGAAACTAATCGATGCGACTGCTTTGGGCGGGTCGTTTTGAGCGCAGGGCGAGCGATTTTGCGGAGCCATAACGGCCAGGTACCAAAGTGCTGTTTGTAGCGCGCTCCGCACCAGCGCGGGCACAAAGGTTTGGTGTGCAGTGGTGCGCAGTGGTGCGTGAATCCTTAGAATACAGAGACGCAACATGAGCTATAAATGCATAGTAGAGGTTTCCACGTTTACTCGAACTATAAGGAATACCTATGGGTCGACCTACCGAAATGCTCGGCGATGATGCGTATTAAGAACGATGAAACGCAGAAAGGTCACAGGGAGCAACTTTCCTGCTCTATATTGGAACGAAAGGGGAAGATGCAATTAGAGATATTATTAAAAGATAGAGAAAGAAAGAGAACACCTACGAACAGAACCTGCTGTTCACAACGCAGGATAACAACTCGCTGTATTACGGTCAGCCTGGCAGATTTGTCTGTGAGAATTTACGCATTTCATTGTAAACAGTTCTGTGGAACGCCGTGAGGTGGCCGAAAATTAAGAAAGCGAAACTGACAACTTCTCGCTTTTGTTGCCAGACTACAAAGAAATCCATAGACGTTTTTTTTTTAATTACGCTTCTACTGGTTGCCGAAAAATACGACCCTGGTCCGGGGTTTGAACACGGCACCAACGCCTTCCTGGAGTGGTCCGTACGGTCCTTCTTTTTTTATTTCGTGATGTAAGAGGACTGATTGTCAGTTTCCCGTTCTTAATTTACACATTTGTAGCCCTCTGATGCGATGCTTTGTGAATACCGATTTTTATAATGGCGTCTTCCGACAGCGGCCTGTAATCAATAATCAATATGTGCTTGCGCAGCGGCGAGCACTTCTCTCCGCAACACTGCATCGAGGGCAGTCGTGCAAAGCACGTCCAAATGTCGCGATACAACTATTTCACGCAGTGTTGTGAGGTATTTCAGGGCTATGTGAAAGGTTGTGTAAGCTGACACAAACTCTGTACCCTTCTTTTTTTTCGTGGCTTATTCCGGCTTATTTCTGGCTTATTCTGGCTTATTTCGTGGCTTTTTCGTGGCTTATTTCGAATTACGATTGTTCAAGCGCGAAGCAATCCGACCCTGAAACACTTGACAATAAAACGATGTATCTAAATGCGAATTTCCGGAATTCAAGAACCACACGGGCAAGAGTTTGCTTAAGCCTAAATGTTCTCTTTACTGTCGACGTCCTTCTTGTTTACTTGTTTGTGTGTATATTGTTTTTACCCACGGTAAGATACGCGAAATAAAAAAAAAACGAACCCGAACGCATGTACCACTGGCCACGAAACACGTGTACTCTTCTCGATAGCCGCACTTCACCGCAAGGCGTATCTATAACACGCCAAGCACAAAGTGAGCACCCGCTGGCGCTCACTTTGCATTTGAGCTCTTCAACAAAACGGCAGTCACGTCCTGTGATGAAACGCACATTCGTAATATCAAACGAAACGCTCCATCATGGTCGTGTATAACTGGCTATATACAACACGGCTATATACGTCGCTACACAGAATGCGAGCAGCTCACCGTGTGCTCCGCGTACGACTTGCGGCCACCGTCTACGTTCTTTTTTTCTTTTTTTTTGTATCTGTCTCGATGCTCGCATTCGCCGCTTCGTTTCTTCTCCGGGGAAGCAGAGATCCTCGTGACAAGATTTACCAAATCGATTTCGGTAGCCACGTATCTTGCTTCTGCGCTCAGCCGCCACCAACTCGCATGCGATGCTCCTTTTTTTCTCTCTCTCATCTCTCTCTCTCCCTCGACGTTCTCCTCCTTTCGTGTGCGTCCAAACGCAGTAATGCCGTTTGTAAGCGCCTGCGATCATCGAAAAAAAGCTAACTGCAGGCGCCGCGCGCAGACCCTGATGTTTCCTCGGTTGAGATCAAAGTAACAACTCGATGCAGGCGGCTTATTGGCAGTGTCGTCTGCCTCCCATCGCGCATCGTACCAGCTTCACCGCTCGATTGGAAGAAAAAAAGAACGAAAGAAAATTCGGAGGCAGTCGTTACAAATACGGCGTTGGTTATTTGTATAGATTTCAAAGTTTATTTTTTTTGCGTGGATTTGCCCCGGCTTTTGCAAAGAGGTCACGCACGCACAGTAGCACAAAGATTCGAAGCGATAGAACGTAGACGCGACGCATCCAGTTGACGTGCTGTTAGCGGCAGGCCTAGGAAAAAATAAAACGACATCTCAATCTCCGACGCAGACCATATACTTCTTTGGAAACGTGCGAATAGCAATTGCACGTAACGGAGCTTGGTGTGCAATGTAGTATGGTAATGTAGAATGAGAATTCGTTGATGCATAAGGTGGCATACGAATAATAATAATAATAATAATAATAATAATAATAATAATAATAATAATAATAATAATAATAATAATAATAATGTCCTACTTTTCATCAATAGTTTGATGAAGAACAGCTGCAGGTAAAAGCTGCTCTCCGACAGAGGCAGGCTTGACAAAGGCCCACAGCCACCTTTTAGCACGACAGCAGTGGAAAACAGTCAGCAATGTGAACTCAACAACAACAACAACAACAACAACAACAACAACAAATAAATGAATGAATAAATAAAAAAATAAATACAAAGTATGAAAAATCAAGCCCAAGTTCCAAAAATAAAAATAGCAACCATGATAACATAGCAACTGCAAAAAAAAATCTTAAAAACTAAACATATGTATATCGCGCAATTGAGTAAAAGGGAATTCATCGAAAGGCTCGTTTCTTTGTGAGATATCAACTAATGTAACCAACATACATTTAAACCAAAGGAATCACACAAGAGTTTATTTATTGTTTTCAACTGTAGTGCAGCGGTTGGGACCAAAGATAAACAGATATCAAAGTGGACGAAAAGGCTTATAAAAGGCAGAGGAAACGCGCACACGGAAGCACACGTGCGTGCTTAATCAGAACTATGCAGTGCTTCAACTACATTTTAGCGAACTCTGAAGGCATAACATCTTCACCAAACCGCAGTGTTTACTTAAGTTGCTGTCCTGTGTAATAATTTTTGTTTACATGCTTAATGGTGTGCTTCGTGAAAAATGAGCATGAACAGTTAAGAATATAAGCGCAGCATGTTGACTATACAGGTCGATATTCTGTTCTGTTTTAACTGTTTTGCTGTGGAGAGGTTGAGGTGCGTATTGCCTCGGCTACTCCATATCACAAAGTTCTGCAGCGAGAAATAAATTAATGATACAGAACGGTACCCAAAAATTAACGAAAAAAAAACATAATAGCACACTGAAACCAGTTCAAATATCATTCCAATACACAGCTTTCCTCGCGCAGTTCACGCAGTCATAAATACACGCACACCTTACTATTCTACTGTCAGTATATAAATTACCACATTTTATATATACCCATCTCTGGCTGTCTGTCATAGGCGCTTGTCCAGTCCGGTATCCACTAAAAAGTCTGTCAGGAAGATTATTGCCTTTTTCTGGAGATGCATCTCAGGCCATGGTCCAAGTAGTTTCTTTATTGTGAGGGGCCGTCTGTCCAAACTTGCTAATTTGTTCTTTAATTTTTCTCTTTCATTCGCGTATTTAACGCACTGCAAAATAATATGGCGAACATTTTCTTCTGCATGACCACAATGGCATTCCGGTGAGTTGGATCGATGTATCTTGTGCAGGAATCTGTTTGTGTATGCTACTTCGAATCGAAGACGGTGAATTAATGTCTCTAGGTGTCGTGGGAGGTCTGTAGCTATGGAAAATTTTCTGTGTGGATCAACTTCATAAAGTACCGTTTTCTTTGATTTAGGGCTCTCAAACCACTTCTCCATCGAACAATGGTTACCTCCTTGTGATATAAAATGTCGAATATCCAACCCTGACATAGGGATTGCGCAATCCCGTCCTTTCTTCAATGCTTTCTTCGCGAGACTATCAGCCTCTTCATTTCCCTTTATTCCAATGTGGCTGGGTATCCATTTTAATACGATGTTGTGACCCTGCGATGAGGCATATTCCACAGTTCCTGCAATACATTGTGTTATTTCACCATTTTTGCAAGGTGATCTCACACTTCTGATTAGCTGAAGAGCAGGTTTGCTATCAGTACATATCACCCATTTTAGTGGCTCAGGATTCTCGCAGATAAGCTTAACTGCTTCAAAGATAGCCACCAATTCTGCTGTCGTCGATGAAGATTTGTGCGATAATTTGTACATCTTCTTTTTCTGAATTTCCGGTATAAAGACCGCACAGGCTGACGCTTCTTCAGTGCATGATCCGTCTGTATATATCTTCGTTTTTTCATTATGTCGATAAAAAATGTTTTACAGAAGTTGTCACAGGACATATGTTTTAGATGCGGAGCATCTAATACTCGAGGCTTGTAGTGCGGCGCCGTCCGCAAGCTTCCTCCTCCTTCTTCCAACATCTGTGCATCCCTTCCTCCTCTACACACCGCGCGCGCTTCACTCCTCCACCATCCGTGCGCCCTTCCTCCTCTGCACACCGCGTGCGCTTCTCCTCTTCACGAACATTCGCTAGCTGTATAATGTAGCGCGCATGCGCCGTCACGCTTCGAGAACATCGGCAGCTGACGCGCGCGCATGCGCCGTCGCGCTTCGAGAACATCGGCAGCTGACGCGCGCGCATGCGCCGTTGCGCTTCTCCCCCTTCTCGAACATTCGACAGCTGACAGTGCATGCGCCGTCGCGCTGTATATATACTCAAGGTCGGCGCTCGCTCGCTCAGTTGCCACTCGTCGGTTGGTTTGTACGGCGCGTCGACGTCCAAGGTCGCGGTGAAATGAATTCCAACGAATCCACAAACACAATGATCGACGTCCCTTCGACCAGCGCCGCCCTTTCGCATACGTGTGTACGTGTTCACTCATTTAACACCCCCTCCTACAACCACATTAACTAATTTAGCCATCGACCCAAGTAAGTCGCAATTTAACACCCCGTTAACCAATTATATGCTCCGCATCCTCCTCAGTGTTCCCCCGAGGGAAGCTGCGGGCAATTTTTGTGTGCTGGGTGATTTGATAGAAATTTTCTTAATTCGGTCTTGCATGTAATTAACAAGAATTTAAAAACCTGTAATCTTGGTGTTTTTTTTTTTTGCATTAGCAATTCTGCATGATAGCGTTCCCAGGAACCGCATTTATCCGCGAAGAGTTCGTTTATTCTATGTTAAGGCGTTCTTGTTTGCCTCGTGCAAGCGTTATCGCACGTTGTCTACGCAGTTTCAATAGCCCACTAACCTGACGCTTCGCCCGACACATTTCTTTGAATATTGCCTTGGAACATTTCCCCGTTTATTAAGGTCAATTCATTTGTCCCGTTTATGTTTTCACGACAGTGTAGACACAGACAAAATGATCGCACAAACTGTTTTGCGGTCAGTGTTTCTTCTCACGCCATCTCCCTCCCTCTTCCATTTGCGTCGCGGATCGTATTTTCTGCCATTAGAATGGCCCGTCGAATCGCATAAGCTGTCCGCTCACCACGGCGTCGGCGATCCTCACATCAGCGCCAGCTCATTTGTGTATAGCAAACTCCACCCATTACCGCGATTCGCTACACGCGCGCTATAACCGAATTATGCCACCAGCAGTTGGAAGGAAGAGCGAGTTCCCTTTCGGTAGCTTTAACAGCAACGACGAAGAGTGAATCTAGTTAGGATGCGCGTGTTCCTGGTTATTTGATGTGAGTGACCAGCAGTATACAGTGTCGGCTGTGTCCTTAGATCCGGTATGGGAAACGCAAAAAAGAAGGTAAAATAATAGTGGTGAGGCACGAATCTCGTGACGTAGTGAGCCTGATAGGCACCGACGTCGCACTAAGCGAGGAGGAAGAGGAGGAGGTGGAGGAGGAAGAGGAGGAGGAAAAGGCGTTAATGCCTGATGGAACGGGGAACAAAATAAAAATAACAAATGGGGTGTACGGGGCCTCCATTAGGGCGCGTGGGCAGGAAACGTGGCACTGCATGCGCGTGCGCGCTCCTTCGCATTATGTGCGAGTCGGGGCCATGAACGGGAGATTGACCACAAGCAGTACGTGAAAAGGCCGCAGGAAAGAAAAAAAAAAGTGCGTGGCCTTTATATGCTATCCTGCAATGGCTCTTATGCGCGAGAAAAGAAATAAAGAAAATGTGAGACCTAAAAGGACGAAAAGCTAGAATAACGCGAAAGAGACGAATGAAAGCAACGACAAAAAAAAAAAAACAAGAGGTGGCGCAGTATGCTGGAGGAGTACAATTCGTGACCATCGGAGACTCACGACCAAGCGTCTGATGCGGCCCACGCAGATCACTGTTTTCACCAGCGAACGCGGCTGCCTCCATCCTCTGGGCTTCTCGTTTCTTTCTTTTTATTTCGAAAATGGGACTCCCCTGTTATTACCATTATATATCTGCGCCCTTCTTTTTCGATTTTTAGCGCGCTTCGAATATATAGGACGGCCTCTTCCTTCGACGCCGCTGATTCTGTAAGGCACGAGGACGCAAAGCGGGCACTTGGATTCTTTTGGGTGTACGTGTTTTGTTAAACGCGTATAGGTGCCGGGTTTGGGAGCAGAAAAAAATAAACGACGAGTACACACGCTCGCACAGGAGGAGGCATGGAGCTGAGAGGGAAGCAGAGTGAAGCGGCGCGCGATTGCATGCGGAGTCGTGCAATTAAGGGACGGCTAATGCTAGGCCTATACGGCTCTCAACGGCGCCACCCACGCGAAAGAGAAAGAGGGAACGAGAGTCACGTGATTTACGGGTGAAGCCGTCTGCGGCGGCGGAGCCATCGTGCCACCCCTGAAAAAAAAAAGAAAAAAAAACGGAAGAGAAGAAAGAGAAAGCGAGCGCTGCATCGCAAAGGGGAGGCGTCGTTTCTCCGCGATTTCTCTGGTAACGTTGCGACTGGAGCGCGCCCCAGCGGCACCGTCCAGATCTGGGCGAGATGGCTCGTTCGGAGACGGTAGCGGGTACACATCGTCCCGACGCGACGCGGCTTCTGCTGCGCCCGACGAAATGCGCCCGTTCGCGTCGCGGTGGCGAGATTGGATTTGCACGACGACGTTGCATACGCGAACGCACACTCACAGACACACACACGCCACTATGGCTCGCTCACCCCCCTGCCAGGCGAGCAGCAAGGGGCCGGGGACCCGTCGTGTCGACGGTCGTCCTTCCTTGTTTATGCGACCGCGCTGGTTGCATTGCCACAGCTACTCTGAAAGCGTTGGTCGGGGGCCGATCTGGTTTTGATCTTTTTCTTTTTCCCCTTCGGTGCCCATTGACGATGACGCCGTGGTCTCAATGGCGACGCGTGTGCGACTGTAGCCTTGCTGCGAGGATGTAGTACGTGCGCGGCGTGATTCGGACGGACGTGCTTCCGGGTGCATAGCCTGCTCGCTGGCTCGCTTCGGTTTTTTGCATGCCACACCACGCGGCAGCGAGCGTGGCGCTTGCTCGTGGCGAATGTTCGTACGGAGATATCACGTATAGCCACGCCGTAAACGAGCCCGTCTCTGGTTTCGTCTAGACTTTAGCGAGGCGCGAGCGAGATTTACGGCACGCGCGCGAGGGATTTTTGCGGCCCGGGCGTCTCGAGTGAAAGTTTCGATGTTGTGTTATTTTTTTTTTTCGTAAGCTGTTTGTGAATGTGCGATTTGAGCATTTTAGAAAGCACAGGGCTTACTTTCGCCTCGGTATGAATCTTCGGTGCAGTGGCAAAAGAGATCTGGAAGCGGTCGTAAGTCGTGTGTACCATATTTGCGGGCTAATCACGTTATAAAGTCTAAATATGCCTTGGTGGATATAGAGGGAGTGGTACACCGGTATGCATAATATCGCAACAACAAACACGACGACGACGATGACGATGACAAAGTCGCATTACAAATTTTCACATAGCACTCCGGAGTTAAAAAAAAATTAAAACCAACTATTTCTTTGGTGAGTTGAAGCCAAATATATATATATATATATTTATATATAATCTTTTTGACTCAGCATATGATTACGATAGTTACATTTGAGGGGGAAACAGCGCAAATACGGGACGAAGTAAGAATCACCACTCAACATGAGCGCTGACTAGCAACTGTGTCTAAGCTCTTTACACCGGAAACATTACACCGCGCTTGTGTTGTATGGTCATTATTCGTCCCGTTTTCGCGCTGCTCTCCCCCTGGGCATCATGTACCAACTGATCCTTCAAGACACCCATCTGCTTCTCACCTTTTTCTTTTTATACTACAATTCACTAAATTTCTGAGTGCATAGGCAACCAATGGAACGACTACCCCGATTAACCCGCAGGTATCTTAATCTCCCACTTTCACAGTGTTCCCCTGGCGAATAGAAGTTTGAAACTGACCGCTATATAAGCGCGCTGTTGATAAGAACCGCCCCCACTATCGCGTACTAGAGGTCCTGCAAACTTGTAAACCAGCTAGAAACCTGCGCAGTCTTCATGAAGATCTTCAGAACTTTTGTGTTCAACTGGTAGTGCGCAACTAGTGCTCTAAGTGAAAAGCAAATAAATTAGGCTTCCTGAACATCCATCGAAAAATAATATGAGCTAAAAAGGCAAGGGCAATTCATCTGAGCTAGTCCTGCATAATGAAAAAAAAAAAACATTAGGCAGCAAAAAGGGCACAAAGTACGCGTATACTATAGAACTCGGTTGTTTATCACGATGGTCTGTGTGTGTCTGTATAGTGGACCGATCGAGATAGTGACACAACCGGACGTTGAATAGCTCCCGCCGCAAATGTGTAAATGACCCCTATGTGAACTCGTCCTAAAACGTGCCTGGAATATCGCGTCCTGTATATAAACGAACCGCTCGCGCAGTTACACTGCAGCGTGGCGTCGCGCCTGCGACACGTACTTTTTGTTAACAGTTCTGAGCAGTGCACCATGTGACCGTGCGAGCTGCGTTTGTCTCGTTGGGCATCTGCGGTTTCCCGGGTGTTCTTTATCGTTGTATAACACACAGGGAGAGGAGCTTCGGGGCTTGTAAGGATGCTAACAAGTCCTTCGGTGTATACATTTGAATAAATATACGCGATGAAAACACGGTGGAAGGACGCGGAGGGAAAACGTTTAGGAGATCTATAATTGGCGTGTTAGCCCTCGGTGCGATGGTTTTTTTCTTTTTCTCAACAAGCTCAGACAGATCCTCGACCATACAGCTTTTCTCGATCTATATAGCGTGTTCCTCGTTCGCTAATTGTTTTGCCTCGAAAGCCGTCGCCGGGGTTTGACAACTCCTTCATCCTTCATCACTAGGCTTATATGTTTGCACCAGCATTTTGCGAACGAGAGATCTGATATATATGTAGTATCCGCAGAACCTGCCATACTCTTAGCTTGCATGCTCGCACGGACGTTCTCATGCAAACCATTCTCGAGACCTAGCTGCACGTGTAGCTGATGAGACTAGCCGTGAGGGGACGAGAAACCAGTGAAGCGTGCCCAGGCTGCTGCCGCATCTCCGGTGCGTGGAGACCCTTTGTCCCGGTGTACAGGGCCGTGTCCAGGGACGGCGCTGTCCCACACGCTCCATGTCCACAGACAGAGAGACATGCACAGCCGCCCTGAAGTGTATCCTTTGGTACAGCCGGAGTGTAAATACGTATACACGTGTGTACCTAGCTGCTGCTCTCGACCCTTGGCCTTGCGTGGAAACCACGTCTCTGCGGGGTTCTTTCGTTTGCTTCGAGTCCTTTGTCCGTGGCTCGGCCGACGTCTTGGAGACATGCACGTGGGAACCACCTATATAGACAAAGACAAAGACCAGCTCGCGTCTACGTTATCTTACTCATTTTGTTGTCCACATGTGTTGGCGCGGGGGATTGGCCGTGGTGCTAGTAGTGAAGTTGACTGCCGGACGCTTGATGCGGTCGCCGCCTTATAAAAGATCGGTCTGTGACGCGCTGAAGCGCGTCCGAGGAGATCCCCCTTTTGTGTTCGTTCAACTCTGCCTGTAAGTTCGTGGACCTTCGCCTTATACATAAATGAAGGCGAGTCCGTATAACGAAGAATTCGTTTCGCCCGTGCCGTCTTCTGGTCGAAATGAATGCCTAACTTTGCCGAGGGCGGCGGGGCAGATTCTACGAACTTATTAGAAGGCAGCAGCTTTGTGCTTTGTAGTATAGAAAATAATGAGTAGTTTGAAGTCATGGGTAAGTAAATAGAAAACCATCAAGTTTTAAGAAATTGAATCACAATGCTATACTGGGGCACATCTGCCTCAAGAAGATATTTGCACTAATTGGTATCATGTGTGCTTTGAGTGGTCTGTGACTGAGATGTTGGTATGCGATAAGTATTTCGCACTCAATGCACAAGCTTGATCTTACAGGACCTTCTTTTGCGTGATCTAACGGGCAATGCACGTAGGCGTCTACGAGATGATTCTATTCACTAAATAACCATTTCTCCGAATATTTGCTGCATTTTTGGCAGTGTCATACAGTAAGGCCTGGTGGGCTAACACCTTGCGGGAACTAACTTCGTAGACACGAAATTCTTAAGTAGGCAACTCAAGCAAGTCATTCCTCCCATTGTCGGTTACATTTGAAGCATATCTATAGATAATAAACTAAAAGTCTGATGACTGTCATGGTTTTGCAATCTGTATACATAGTATCTGCATATATACAGTGGTACTCAGCACAACTTCAAGCTATAGGATTTGCCCCGCCGCGGTGGTCTAGTGGCTAAGGTACTCGGCTGCTGACCCGCAGGGCGCTGGTTTGAATCCCGGCTGCGGCGGCTGCATTTCCGATGGAGGCGGAAATGTTGTAGGCCCGTGTGCTCAGATTTGGGTGCACGTTAAAGAACCCCAGGTGGTCTACATTTCCAGAGCCCTCCACTACGGCGTCTCTCATAATCTTATAGTGGTTTTAGGACGTTAAACCCCACATATCAATCAAGCTATAGGATTTACCTGCGCTTGTATATGACTTCATACATACACACGTAAAATATTAGTAACCCCGATCCATGGCGGCAAAGTTGGTACATATCTGAGCGTGAAAACAGAAATGTGTTTGTGGGCTTCATTTTTCTGGAACATTAGTAAATTTCCCTAGAAGACGGAGGTAGATCATTTTGAAGATATTCTTGCGCTATGAAGTCTAACGTTCAATGCTTGTCGTAGAGCTCAGCTTATGCACCAGTCCGCGCGTATACGGTCAAGCGATCAAAGCTGCTGAGTCTCCCTCTCAGCTGTAAAATGTAGACAAAGAGAGAGAGAGAGAAAGACCACGTAGAAGAGATGTCAAGGCTACGTTGGTATCCGGCTTTCAGCCATTGTTATTCGCAGCGCACAAATGACACGTGAACATTGGCCAACATTCTAGACCCTAAAAAGCCACCACTCAATCTACCGGCCTTTTAACTCGTACGCTATACCTCAGAAGACGCGAGATACCTGTCTTCCATCGCCATATATATCACATGTTGACGTGAAGGCCGCCGTCTTGGTTGGTGAACGAAGTGGCTCCCACAACGAAAGCACTTAGCTCCTGCTCTGCACTCACTGCGTTTCTGGCTTTATGCAACAATGACCGCTGCTTTACTGCGGTGGTGTGAAGATTAGGGGGGGGGGGGGGGTGCGCTGAAGTAAGCCCATAACGGAGAAAGCGAAGTACGCTCCGTGTTGACGGAAACCTTTGTTTCATGTCCGGAGATAGTTCTCGGCGCTCCGGTTTTGGACTGCAGAGCCATACTGCGGAGTACAGTGTCATGGTTTCGGTTCCCAACTGCTTTGCTAACTCGTGTGTTTGGACCGAGGGACATCGTAAAGAGTTCAGGGTGGTGTCGTAACTCGGAACTCATGCTAGGATCTCGCTTTACTTGCATGTGTCAAAATTATTACAGTTATGAAGCCAATTTTATGTCCAATACAAGGCGAGTGGCCTAAAAAATAAACAAACAAAAAGAAAGAAAAAAAGCAACTACGATTATCTGTGTTCAGCGAGCTAATTTAGTTTTCATTTTTGTAAGTTCCATAATTTCGTAACGCCCTGCATGATTCTCTACGTTTTTTATGGCGCTTCAAAGTAAAGCCTGTTCTTTTCAAGTTAGTAGACCACTGATTAGGCATTATATGGATTACAAGAACCACCTGACTCAATTTTTTTCCCCTTTTCAAATGTAAACTGTGTCATATTGGGTACCTTTGTTTGCTCGCTCATTCGCCATTTCAACTTCGCGTCTCTTAGCGTTAATTCTAACATATTTCGTTCGATCTCTTGCTGCGTAAAACTTAAAGTTGCCGGCAAAGCCCAAGTGCCGGCATGCGTAAGTGCCGGCAAAGCGCGATGCGAACATAGGCGTGCGCATGAGGTGCCCCCCCCCCCGGTCACCTAAGGGGGGGGGGGGTGCAAAGTTTGCTCCATTCATTATCTTATTATGGGGGGGGCTGCGACGAACCATTGCTTCCCCCTACTGAAGGACAACCCTGGGCAGGCTTATGATACGATGTATATCGTAAATCAGCGAGTCCCCGTAGGGGTTGATCAGCTTTACGGGCTTTGACGAATCTTTATTATTTTACTTCCTTCACTGAGCACTCAGTTCGACCAGGTCTGTATAGCAGATGCCTCGCGTGTGTAGAGCAATCAGATTGTTTCTCACCGTTGGAGGGTATTGTACAGTGAGCGTTTCGGAGTTTGCGACAGGCAGCTTGGCACACCTTGCGTCGCGAGTCAGTGCTCCCGCTCTGCATGGAGCGAGCGAAGTAGTTTATAACACGCCTGGTCTAGGTTCGTAGTGGATTCGCGCCACACACAGTGGCGGACAAAATGAAAACAGTTTTCTTTTTTTTGTTGGTTTCCGTCCCTACGGATAGTCGGTTCCGAGTATATGGGAGAGTCCGCCCAAGGAAAGAGAAAAAGGCAACAGGAGGTTGGAGAAATTGCTTCGACCTGTGCGGGAGGGGGTGTAATAGTGGTTCCTCACTCGGTACGCTTGAGAGAAGACCCCCCTCTTCTGCTCTCTCTATTTGAGTCCTAGAGAGATGGGTCCGCAAGCTCCGTGATCCTATTCGTCTCACTAGATAGACGCAGTGTACTGAAGAGCCAGGTTAGCTTCAGCGAAGAATAAGTCCTCTAGTTCATAGAGGCGTGTTCTGTCTTTTGAATGGATTGCGGAGGCTTCAAGGTAAAGTAAGTTGGGCCAATTCATTTTACTGTCTTCTGTGACAAAGTGAAGAACACTGTGAGAGGGCAAGCGATATAGAGATGGAAGGAGCGAGGGAAGTGCTTGTAAGGAAATACGAGTATAGTAGAGGAAATAAGAGTGTGCCCAGATCTGCACGCTAACAAATAGCTGACAGTCTCCTAACCTACAACCCATGCCGACACATATATGGCGAGTGCTTTCATGTGTGTAGCATGTAAAACGATCAGGAACCAAAGGTTCCGGATCGCTTTACATACTAACCGCATTAAATTTATGCTATGTCTTAGTGTTACAGAAATTCTCTGTGCAGCTGCTATACATCTGTCGTTCTTTGTCTTCACCTATACACCATCTGTCAATTAATAAATAAGGTTACTCTGCAGCCACATTTTCCTCCGGCGCAGGATGCATCAGCGAGATTCGCGAGCTGGCAGACAATGAATTTTGATGTTTTGGCGTGTATATATATATATATATATATATATATATATATATATATATATATATATATATATATATATATATATATATCAGTAAACATTTTTTTAATCAACACGGGTAGGCGCTGAGTTGCGCTGAACGACGCGAAGTTATCTTTTGTTGTTGTTGTTGGACCTGCTAATCAGCTTCTATTCGTCGGTCAAAAGGTAATAACATTTTCTTGCACGAATCGATACTTTCCGTATGAGGCGACCTCGCAGCGTCATTAAGAAACTTTGAAAACGTGCACTATCGAAAATGTTAATTGCGCTACAGTGTGCGCAATATAGAATATAGAGAGTGTGGACATAGGTTGGTTGGACTTCGACATGATAAAGCGCATGACTGACTTACAACATTACTCTTCTCGTGGAGCGCAGTCGGACGAACCTATAGCAGTGTCAGTGTTCCGCTACGCTGCACCGATTTAAAGAGCGGCAACAGTGTATATACGTCTCCCGGAGCTGGGCCCCATCTCGGGTAAGCGCCGTTGGTCTCGCGCCTGGCGTTGGTGAAAACAGCGAAAAGAAGAGGGGACGGAGGGGGGACGGCAGCGTTGCGTGTGTGTGCAAAACCGGTTTTCGCGGCTCACGATTGTTGTAGAACGACGGGATGATGCCGGCCGCGCGACTTCGTCGAAGGTGTTCACCGGACCGCCGTCGACTGTTTCTCCCTTCTTTGCGTTTGTATGCCGACGGTGCTCCAGCTCCTCCTATGCGCTGGAGTTGACCAGCGAAGAGAAAAGCGCGCCTTTGTGATTCAACCGCCGCCAGGCGGCACGTCAGCGGAGCCGTGGGGGACCTGGCGAATTCCGCATACGTCACAGGAGGCAAGCGGGCTTGAGCACGAGTAGAGTGCTGTCCAGGGAAGTTGGCTTGGGGTGGGGGAAAATGGATCCTTAGGGGGGGGGGGGGGATCAGGTATGGGGCAGCGATGCCTCATCAGCGCGGCTGCCTATCCGGTATCGCATTTTTGCACCGTGGGAGTAGGAGGAGAATCACTCTGCATGCACGCACGCTTGGATCACGTAACTCACGAGCTTTGCGTGTGATTGCCCATTTACAGACGTTTGTAGCTTAATAGATTCGGATGGCCCTGCTTTCCTGCTACACCGCTATCTGTCGGGTCATGTCATCATGGTGAAGTGTCGGGTATCGAATAACTGGCCCGACTGTCCGCTGCCTTTTGCACATTGTTGGACAGTGCGATACGTGTACAAGCTCTTGTTGTGGGGCTGTATGCACAACGAGCTGTGCCTGGTGGCAAAAACACTACTTCCCCAAACTCGAGAAACAAGACCAGTTTTTATAAAAACGATCATATAGCAGCATAAATAGGCATTAATAATGCATAAATGCGTTGAGGGTGTGAATCAAGTCGCGCCTTATCCACGATGTAGACGGGCTGATGTAGTCCCGGTTAAATACTAAAGGAATGTATTCCTTAAATCTGGAGTGCCATATGGCCGGGAGTAGAATAGCATTGATGCAGTCGACGGGAGTTTTCATGTTCAACAGCGAGAAGCTTAGATTCAGCACCCAACGATGGTTAACAGGCTATTCATCGAGGTCGCCGGAACTGTATAATCTAATATACCCTGTCTAATAATCAAGATTCGATATTACGTATTCTTAAGATTATTTATTGCTTGATTGATTTATATGTGAAGTTTAACGTCTCAAAACAACCTTATTATTACGAGAGACGCCGTAGTGGAAGGCTCCGGAAATTTAGACCCCCTGGGGTCATTTAACGTGCGCCCAAATCTGAGCACACGGGCCTACAACATCTCCGCCTCCATCGGAAATGCAGCCGCCGCAGCCAGGATTCGATCCCGCGACCTGCGAGTCAGCGCACGAGTATCTTAGCCACGAGACCTTGTGGCGGGGCAGATTATTTATTGCTGATAATCAAATAAGGCAGCTTATATCAAGCAGTCATTCTGCACCCAATAAAATAAAAGTGCTGGTGCCATCAATAGTTAATTAGGCATCAGCACTTCGTCAGTTCAAATTAATCTGTGGCAGCTTATATCAAGCAGTCATTCTGCACCAAATAAAATAAAAGTGCTCATGCCATCAATAGTTAATTAGGCATCAGCACTTGGCATCATCACAATTAGGCATCATCAGCAATAGTTAATTAGGCATCAGCATCACCCGCGTGTGTCAGCCTTGTGCCGCCGGTATCCGGCACTATATTACAACACTGTAAAACTGTAACAACTTCAAATCAAGGTACTACGCACGCATATTTCTCATGACCAGATTGCAGCGGAGAGCATTTTAATACCACGAAGGTTAGCTAACGAAAAACAACAAGGCACCCGATACTCCAGCGAGATGAAAAAGCGCGCACGCGGCAGCGACAGAAAAGCGTATCCAGTGACCCCGAAGTGCTCGGTGCATGGGGCCCACAGATGAATTCACAGGTGACAGCTTAATATATGGTCTGACCGAGGCGACCGCAAGTAAAGACAAAGAAATATACAAGCACTGAAAGGTCCCATCGCGCGCCGCTCCGTGGCTTTTTCGAGAGTATTACAAACAATTGCACTCGCAAGGATAAAAACGTAAGCCTCAATATTACCGCTCTCCGTTTGTTTCTTTTGTTCTTATTCTTCTCCACTGATTGCATACAAAAGAAGGTTACAGGAGAAAAAAAAGTAAAACTAACAGAAGTAGGAGCTTGGACTTCGTGTTTTCATCTGACGACGTGAAAGTGTGCGCACAGCCTTCTCTCTAAGCGCCAACCCTTTCCTTTTTTTTTTCGATGGCGAAAGAATGAAGCCCCGTTTGCGCACGACACGCTTGTCCCACATGGCGTTTGCGCCAACGTCAGCAAAAACGAGTATGAGGAGAAGAAGCAGACAGATTGTTCTTGCATTGTTCTACCTATAGCTGCTACCAGTGCGGTAGCCGTCGTCGATGCGTCGAGGCGAGGTAAATCTCCGGAGAATTCTTGGCATCCACCTTTTCTTTTTTTGTTTCTAAACAAGCCGTGCTGTGTTCGATGCGAAAGCTCTTGCCTTCAAGTCTTCGAATCCCCCCCTTCCCTTTTTTTTCTCTTTAACCCAATTCTTTGTTGCTCTTCTTCGCCTTCTTCTTCTAGAGAAGTTTAACTCTTTTGTTTATTTTTTTATCGTTGCTCCTTCAATATTACTCGTCGGACGCGACACGGCGTGCGGGCTCACGACAGTCGATATTATGCAAATCAGTGTCCGAGCGGCGATTTCCATAAATCACCGGCAGGAGCGGCTCGCGCCCCTGCAGTCACGTGCAGCTTCTATGCGGCGCGACTGGCAGCAACCACGCAGGGTTTCGTCCGTCGCGCACGTGCCTTCCTGAGGAGAGACAATTTACATATTGCCCTAAATCGATATTGATGGCCCTCGTCGCCTTTCGCGCCGATGAAAGGAAGAGGACAAAACAGTACACTGCTCTCCCTTGCCTGCGCCCTGCCCCACTTCCTTTTTTTCTGTGTGTGGGCGCGTGTGTAAGCTTGTCTCAGAGGCCTGTAGGAAGTGCAGTAAACGATGGTGCGCCTGATGCAGTGCCAATGAACATAAGAAGCTGCGTGGGGCGCGGGTTCCGGCAGTAGCCTTACTTTGCGGCTCAGTTTTTTTGGGGGGCTTGTGCACGATTAAAACGCGCTGTAACGGCAACAACTCATAAAGCACTCTCGCCGATAGTTTTGCAAAATGAAGAGATATCAGAGACGTGTACTGAAAGCATTGGAATATTTTGATTGATGGGCTTTAACAGTCTCAGCGATGGACAGATGACCTGAATTTGACCACCGAGTCTGGCTAGACGATGCACTCATATCACAGAGCGGGGATGCTCTATATAGTTTGCTGTCGCATTACACCTTTGCTAACACTTATGTAGAGGTGAAACATTTATCCGCTCACCTTGCGGTGCATGTAGAAAAACAGGAGCGTTGAGCCAGCGCATTCACACATGCGCACATACACGCATTGCAGACTACTGCAGTTTTGAGCTCGTATTTCTTACCAAGGCATTAGAGTTTCGACGCGGTGTTTGAGTTGGCTTCGCCGTTCGTATAGGCACTTGGAGCCTTTAGTGCGAAGTTAACTGTAATTAAGTGGGACAGAATATTGGAATGAGCAAGGGCTTTGAAGCATATTCAAAGCAGCGTTGGGCAAGGGCACGTAGCGACATTTTCCCTATGTTGCGCCCACTACCGGCGGTAAAGATGGGAGGTTATTCATCCTAATAGCCTGCAGCCCCCAAAACCAGCAGCAAAACAAATGGAAACCCATTTCGTACTCGTTTTAGTTGTGATTATCGGACAGCAAGCATGGAACTCTCAGTATATAGCCTCTCTCCTTTTCAACTTTCCAGAGGTACGAAGCACACACTTCTTCATCACACGCAATAAAGCATTCATTTACGAGAGTATCGAGGAACGGGGTAAGGGAAATAAAACATTTGACTTCGACGCAACGCCTGCCGTGGCATGTGCCCTGGTCGTTCCGCCGCTTTGCGCCGGGATGCTTGCAAAGGTACGAGCGCGCACGGTCGGGTCCTCCTTTCGGCATAGCTGGCGGCCGTCGCTCCGCACCGGATGCTGCAAAGGCGCAGATTTCCGCCAGCCAGTATTAAATGATGCGCGAGAGAGACCGACTCGCATCGCCTCCTTTTAGCATTAGTGCTTTGAGCGAAGGAGGAGAGTGCGAAGGGTTGGCCTGTGTGTCAGTGGGAGCGTGGAAAGCCTCGATTGAATGGGACGTAAGAGAGGAGCAGGTTCACTGGAAAAGGGTGTATTGGCTGCACCACCCACACCTTTTGGCGGAGCGCACGTGTCTACTATCTGCGGAATGCAGAGTCGCCCTGCCTGGAACGCTCGACGGCGCCAGTCGCATTCCTCGCCGCCTCTTCGTCGGCGACGCGAGACCGGCGAAGCCGCGAAGAACCAACATGCGAGAAGCACAGGAACTTCCTCCTTCCCATCGTTCTCCCTTTAGTGTATGTGCGCGGCACGGGTGGGTCTGGCAGTTTGGGCCGGAAATACAACGACGGCGTTGTTTTGGCGAACGGACCGCGGAGCGTTTATAGCAATCCCGGTACCTCACAGTTTGAGAGAGGGGTTTGAGGATAGTCGACGAGGATGGGGATGTGACTGCTTTGCTGGCTTGATGTATTTAGATGAATAGAGGCGGGACTAAGAATAGGTGCGAATTAGGGATGCTCTTAGCAACCACTTCTATAACTTTATGTATTACCACTTTTTTTTTTGTTAAAGCATGTTGGAAGCAATAAGGCAAGCTGCATGACTTACTGAAACCAACAGACTCCTCTAGCTGCGATGAAAGCACTTTCTCTACTTTCTCTGTGGCTTTCGCTTTCATTTTCACTTTCTCCAAATCTTTAATGTCAGGAACGAGTGGGCGAGTGTCAGATGGTCATCAATGAAAGCGTCTTTATTCGTGGCGCGCCAAAGAGATTTCGAAACGAAAATTCTTTCCTGAGTCCGGGCCTGGGTGCCATTAACGAATGTCTCCAATCCTGCGCTTCGCTACTGCCATTAACGAGGACGTTAGGGATAAGTGACATTTCTCAGTTTAAAACGAATATTCATTATTCAAACCAACCGAAATCTCCGAGAAACCGTAAAGGAAGAAGCATGCAAACATATGCAGACCACTCAGTCAAAATACAGCCCAGACAGTGCATACGACACCATTTAAAAGAAAAAAAAGAAGACTTGCAGTGTATTTGCGATGCATGGCGTATACGCACAAAAGACTTTCCTACGATTGACTTCGAGTTAACCGATGGTGCAATGTTCCAGACGTGCGCGAGAATCTCTTGAGACGTGCGCACACTTTTCTTAGGTTAACGGACGTATTGCTGCACGATCATTAACCAAACGCGTGGAGGCCATATAGGAACAGTTACGTTGCTACGGGGCTACTTAGTGCAGCAGAAAATAAGGAATAAAGAAAGCCTGGCATTTAAAGGGAACTATGCTTCTCGATGTTCTTGGTTCTTTTACCTGTGCTGCCTCCAAAGGCCTGACTACCCGGACATGGGATTTTGTTGATACCGCTTGGATAAAAGGCCTTTAGAATTTTTCTCGGATTAAAGCTGGATGCTCATTTTTAATGCGCCACTGTAGAGTCATTCTGGTTGCAATCCCCTATGTTTCTAGAACCTTGCACCATCCCACTTTCTCAGCCTTTTTAGACAAATAAATAGAAAAAAGGAAGCTTAAGAAATTATCTTCTCAATGCTGAGGCCGGGCCCTTTCAATCTATTCGCTGCGTCGAGGACCAATAACTTGGCGCACGTAAAAAAGAAGGTAGGCTTCCGAACGCCACACTGGCATCGATTTGTGAGAGTGACTTCGATTTGCCTCTGGCAGCAACAATGGCCGGCTCTTCAGAGCGTGAAATTGTCTGCTATCTCTCTTGGTGGCTCTCTTGTAATGCTGTCCCACTTTCCGTTCGAATCTCCCTTCTCCCCATTCAGCACTGCGGCGGGCCCTGTCGCCTTCTCCTGCCGCATCGATTTCACTCCTGCATTATCGCGTCGACTGGAAGCCATCTCCTGTAGTAAGGCGTCCCTTTTAAATCGTCCCGCGTAATGCGTCATCAATGCGTTTTCCGGG
The DNA here is from genome assembly GCA_013436015.1 of Rhipicephalus annulatus. NCBI lineage: Eukaryota > Metazoa > Arthropoda > Arachnida > Ixodida > Ixodidae > Rhipicephalus > Rhipicephalus annulatus. Next base: position 118,848 of record WOVY01003525.1, on the reverse strand, counting down.
ATCACCCTTTTCGACTGGAATCGGCGCCACGAGAATTTGGATTTTCGGCTGATAGGCAGTCCACTCAACCTGTTCATCGCGATTAGGTAATGGAAGGAGGTGCATCCAGGAATCACATGAAAGAGGGAAAGTGAAGACAAAAAAAATAACCTTTTATAGGCCCTTCGTTAAAGAGAATGAAAAAAAAAATCAATCGAAGAGGTATGAGGAATTGTGAATCTCACGTGCAGGGTGAGGTACAGGTGGGGTGCATACGTGGCGCACATAAATAACAAAATGTACATGTGGCGCTGCGCATATTCCTTGTTGTTATTGCGGAACGAAACAAGGGTAACAGATCGAAAGAAAGAACGACCACAATTAGGAAAACAGATATTGAGACCGACGAAAGTATTGGAGGCAGTAGTGGTAACAAATAAGCAATAGGAAAACGAAATGAAGTGGGTGAAAGAACCTCTCGTCGCAGATATGCATAGAGCCTTTTTTTTTCCTCCTTTGCTACGCATTGTGCACTTCGAAAGGTTTCCATGACATGTATTTATTTAAAAAGTAGATAAATCTCGTCATTGTATAATGTACAGCATGGGACCGTGCACACATCCCAGAAATTATATAAGCTAATTTACAAAGTGTACGCATGGACGAAATGGTACAGCCAACATTAGGGTATTCTATATATTTCACAGACATTCTACAATCTACGCACACGCGTCATTCTACGCATGCTTTGCTAATTTGTCCATTCTTCGCTTGCTACCATGCAGTGACAAAAAGTCGTCTACTTCCCGTCACATTACAAGTAAGCCCAGTGGAAGCCAAAGTTTCGAGTGTGTGTCGCCTTTTCTCGTACGAAACGGGTGACATTATCTTCGTGCTATGCCTTACGGCCACTCTGAGAACATCGACCACTCGTCGTTCAACTGACATTCGCATGATCTGCTGAGTCGAGTATTTCTCAGCGCTGTTCCGAGGATCGCACAATTGTCAGGCAAGCGAATAGTTGCAACGGCGTCCTTCACGCTCGTCGATCCACAGGGCCGTTGTTGTGCTTTAGCGCTTGTTACAAGCGACTGGCCTGTGAGGCTGTCATCGAAAGTGCCCAAAGACATTCGATTGCCGCATGTGCGCGCCTATATAGGCAGCGCGCTTTTTCCCCCCTCTCTTCTATCTTTTCCGCAGACTAGGCTCGCTAACGGTAGGTTACACATACTTGCACGGGTTATGTTTAATGACGAGACAACACAGCGGCCACGGCGCAAGTTGTTTTTTTTTTGTAGACTTCAGGATTTATTAGGCAGGGCGGAACACATCTTAGGTGAACGCATATCTAGTGTTCAAGCTGGTAAAACTGGAATATTTTTTTTTCCACTTTATGAAGGAAACATCCCTTATATGAGGTCAATAGGTGCAATATTAATTTCTCGAATGATGCATTAAGCTTAAATTTCTATGTGGTCTACACTACATACGAGGTGTTCACTTTAGACATGGATGACTCTGTACACATGAATTAACCGTTAGTTAATCAGTTGAGCAGAGACTGATATCGGCCAACCAGACGCCTTCGTGGTTGATACCCTGTCCATCTGTCTCGTTTTGTCAATCTCCAAGGCTCTTCGAAGGAAGGCACACCACGCTCAACGATTGTGGTTACCCGCGATCGCAGAACGTCGAGTCGTCTCCGCCTTTAGAAGAAAGGGTTCTAAAGTCAGAGCGCTCGCCTTTCCCGTACGTTCGACGTGTTTCGAGGTGGGGCGGGGGCGTGTTTGCTTGCACGAGGCCCCGTCCACCACGAAGGAACCGAGCAAAAAAATCACGGCCGTGCTCAAGCAGATCGATGTTGACAGCCGTGGTGGTGGACCGCTTTGTTGCGGCGTGAGCTCACATATTTGCGAGCCGGTGACGTCTAAGCTCGCACGTGCCCTCGCAAATTGGGCGCCATTGTTTCCGAGTGTCGACGCTGGCCGCACAATGGCAGCCGCCTTTCTCTTCCTTCTCCGCGGTCGAGTTGCTCCTATATAGCGTTGCCGCTTCGAGCCGCGTCGGCTTTCAGCGTTGGCGCCTGCGAAAAAGGTGGCGGCCGCAGTGCAAACAAGCAGCGTCGTGTAACCGGAGGGGACTTCCTTAGCGTTGCCAAAAGGAGCGTAGCTAGGGTAGACGCCTTGCTGTTTTTGTATATACATGTCGATTGATATGTGGGGTTGTAGTGGAGGGCTGTAGTGAAGAGACAGTGGAAGGCTGCGGAAATTTCGACCACCTGGTGTTCTTTACGCGTACCCATATGTATATACATGTCCTGCAAATATGGTGTGTGGCGGCGGGATTACACGCCGGCTTTCAAGCCAAAATCCGTGAAGCTGTGTGTGAGACACGTATACACGCACTCTTGCACATCCGCGACCTTTGCTAGAATCGCTAATCTGTATAAAAACGAGTATAATGAGGGTTTCGTGCTCCAGCTTTACATTTGCTTCTTCAATTTTGGATCGCAGCGGTGGTAACCCCAAATTTACGAACGTAGGCAATATCTCGGACTATTGCGTCACAGTGTGAATGGTCACAAGATCGCTATTTGGACTCCTTCTCTCGGTGACTGTCTGAATCATGTATAAGCGGGAACACTTGACTTAATCACGGCTAACGGTGTGACTAATATGGGTAAAAGAAGAGGCATACACGGCCCAGCGCGGTGTCGTGTATCCTTTTCTTTTCTTCACGATCGTTGTCACTGTGTTGTACACGACAGATTTACACAAACTGGCTCAGTATTCCACCCTACTTGACTTTATCTTTCCCTTAAACTTCGTACAAAACATCAGTGGAGGTATCAGCCATCCGTTAAAGTCCTGAACGTCTCTGTCTTTCTTTTTTAAATTTTCTTCCTTAAATTGTCTGTTAAAAGGAAAATTGGTTTACTGGACAACTCCTCTAGAGCCTTCTGAAGGTCGGAACGACAGCACACAGAGTTACGCTACGATAGTGCGCCGAACTCGACAGCAGTTGCACTGACGTACAACACAGAGGGCAAACTTTGCCCGCCAGGTGTGGGCGAGCATAGCGTGCACGGTCGCTGCGTCCGTTCCGTATCTGTTAATGGCACGGAGTCCTCGTCTTTCCGCTCTTCCAACGTTGGGAGCTTTTCACCACGGTGCGCGCGCGCTCGCGTTGGGGAACTTGCGCCCGAGTGGGGAAGAGCCGTGCCGTTAATTAGGGACTCATTGTGCGCCGGCGTAAAGTGCTGACTGTTTGTGTTCGGTCTCCCTTGCCGCACACTGAAGGAGAGGGGCACTGCGGCAGCACGCTTCACCAATAGCTGCGTTCAGTGCTGGCGGAAAGCGAAAGCAAACTACAAACTGTTAAAGAAATTCTCTCCCTCTTACTCGCTCGCCATTCTCGATGGTGGCGGTGAGGATCGGCTATGCTCTGCCTCAATACAAGAAAACAAGAGCATGCAAGTCTGTGGGAAGAGAGAGAGAGAGAAAAGCAGAAAAAGTAATAAAAAGGCAAAGTGGATCGCGTTAATTTGTTACCGGCGAAACGAACTGGGACCTTTCTAAAAAACGACGTATTCATTAGCAAAACGCGTTATGAGCGCGGTACTAATCGGCGCTTCGTTTCGTAATGTGGGTAACAAAGGAGTGTAAAGACAGAGAATGCGCGTGGTATACGATGGTTGTTACGACAGTTAGTTTACAGAGAAGAATGATATGCAAATTAGTATTCTCGCCATAATGGCGCAGTACCGCATACTCGCTCGCGCATTTCAGGTTCCGCAATTATTTTTTGTTTTGCATGTGTTTATCTAATGCCGCCTTGACTGCAACACAACGCTCCCTATACCGTATACGGTAGACAAACGGACGCTTTTCCAGTTAGCCCCCTGCCAATCTGATTTGTTCCTTTTGATGACGCAAGTGTTATGGAGCGCGCCCCGGGTAATTTTACTCCTCTGAGCTGAAATAGAACGATACGCATGTCGGCATCTTCAAAAGGCACCAAAGCGAGCGCACGCTGAGAATGGCTACGATGTGGCACTACGAGCATTCGTGCAGACACGCAGTTAAACTCCCGAACCAGAGGCTTTGCACAATCCGCATTGTAGATAGTCAGCAACGGTAGTTACTTGACGCCGCTCAAAAACAGTACACACGTGCTTTAAAAAGCTGAACACCGGAATTCTTTGGCCGTTTCTCTGCTGCCCTAGTGACAGTAGACTTCAGTGTTAAATAGCAAAGGTTAGGCCGCTTATAGCTGCATATACACAGCCCTGATTTGCGCGAATTCGGTCACGAAATTTTCCAATCACGATCACCGCATTTGTTCAAACCTACGCAACCACTAGCAGCAAATAAATACTTTCATATGAAGACACGACAAAATTCCGGGAAGGCCTTTCCCCTAGCGGCTGCATTTTATCTCGTCGAGTCTTTTTTTTTTTTCGCCCCTCTTCTCGAATTCATAAGCAGGGTCGCATGCACGCAGCCTCCACTAAATGTCTAGTTTCAAAAGAGAGACGGAAATCATGCATAACTTGTCGTTTCGTGTAGGCGAAATCGGCGTCACAGCGCAGTTGGCGGGCGTTATTTTTATTGGCGCCGCATCCACTGCAGGAGAAGCAAGCAACAGAATTCCTGGCGAGACGTTGGAAGGAGGGAGAGCGAACCTGAACAGCCGGAAGCATCTTTCCATTCTTGCGTCCGGAGCAGACGCACGGTAGCCGTAGGGTGTGATGATGAGAAGGAGCGGGATTTCCTTTCTTCCTTTCACGAAACTGCCGTCTTCTAGCCCCAGGAGCCCCGGGCGAATGCTGCAGTGGAGGCAGCAAGGCGAGCTAGCGTATTTCCTTTACGCCACCCGAGCCCCCCCTTTTTTATCGTTTGCTTTTGACGAAGAAGACGATCCCGCCGCGCGAGGTCTCTCGCCCAGGAGGAAGGAGGCTAAAGATTCAATTTCTCGTTGTCTCCGAGCGCGTTCGGCGTCGCCGTGCACCGCTGGCGCCGTCATCGTATATAGCTGCTCGCCCGTCGCCTCTTTTCTGCGCGCTTTGATGATCGCGAGTCCGTGTCGTCTTTCGTTCCCACCGCCGATCCCTTTCTCTGGCGCGGAGGTTTTTTTTTCGGCGGCCCGCTCTGCCAACAGCGTCTTGGCGAAATGCCTCCGTCGGTCGCCGGAATCGATGTGCGAAGCGAGCGAGTTTTTGTCCCTTTCGGTTTTATTCTTGCAGTACTGTTATCTTTCTTTCATACTATTACCCCCTCCCCTTTCTCGCTCTCTCTCTAACCTACCGTCGGCGGCAATCGCCCCCACTAAATCTATGCAGTGTAGACGAAGCTGAGAGATCCGGTCAGCCAATTGAGAACGATGAGCAGAAACAGAAGGCCCGGTTACACCGCTTGGTCGCTAACCGGGACTAGCTTGTGATACGTAATCTTAGGCTTACCACTATTGCCCTCACACTTCTTCGACGTCCATGCTCAACCCGTATGGTCTCTGTGTGCCGCTAATCGTTCCAGTTGTGGAGCTCCATTTGGACGCCACATACAAAGAATTGGATGAAAAGAAGTAGGTTGTAGCGCCAGGAGAAATTCCATAAAGATTTCATGTGCACGCTTTTGTTGCTTCCTTATGTTTCAGGGCAGGGTAGGGTTTGGGCAGCTTTCTTATCGTGCTGTCACCTTCAAGTGAAAGGCCTTCAAAAATACAGACGACACCTGCACTAAATTGTGCAATCCTTACACGGGGGAGGGGGGGTGGACAAGTATAGCCTATATATATTTACGTGCAATATCAACCGCGAACAAAGCGTATGAAAGAGGAGGAGGAAAAAGTTTATTGGTGACGGTGGGTGGAAATCCAAACCAGAACTCTTGATTGTTAGAGCAGTTCTGAAACATGCACCCTCGAGCGTTTCCCCTTTGGGTACCCTATAAAAACGCGTATACCGCGTCTTGCTTCGATTCCGCATTTTCGTGCTCAGCCGTATGGCATCACAAACATTCGTCATCTTGTCTCGGTAAGTTATGTTTCACAGAGTGCCAGATAAATATCGCATTCTTTCGACAAAAAGTTATGTATATTTGCTAAGTTCAGCAAGAATTCTCGAAGGACATGTGGCTATTGAACCTTCTTCAAGCTCCTGTATTCGTATCACCACGGTGGCACAGTGGTTATGAATCTCGGCTGCGGACCTAAAAGAAACAATGGAAAGAGCTTCTAACCCGGTCACGGCGGTCTCGCTTCGACAAAGGCCGCGTTCTCTTAGAGAAGCTATTGCGGTGTAGTGTGATTTCACTTTACGGAACCACGGGTGAACAAAACTTCCGCAGCCCTCCGGTAAGGTGTGTCTCATAATCATATCTTAGTTTCGGCATGTAAAATCTCAGAAGTCACTGCTATTATTAGGCTCCTCCACATTGCTGCAGTCTTCCCATTTGCAAACTTTATCACTTCTTTTGCTGTGGATATAATCCCGTTTGAAATGAAAAGGGGAAAAAGAAAGAGAGAAATGGATATTTTCCCCTTCTTGACCAACCGTAGCCACACTGAACGTATGGTCTTTCCAACTGCACGGATTTCGTGAGGTGCAGTGTCGCGTCCTTGCCTGGCTTTTTTTTATCGAGAGCATTTCGTCGCGGCTGTTTTGCCACTTTGGCCAGAGCTTTATAGGACGCTTTGAGCAAGAGAAGGCGTGCCTACAGACACTGGGAAAAATACGAAGGCGCGATTGGCTGTCTGCTGATCAGAGAAACCGACTCTGCATCCCCGTTTCCCTCTCTCTCCTTCCACGCACCTCCTCTCTCCGGAAGCGAGATCTCTTTCCGCGAAACACGCCCGAGATCTGATTGCTTCCTTCGGTGCGTCTGTGCGCTCACCATTAATGCGTTTTCCGTCGCACGCACGAGGCTGCAAAGAACTTTCCCGATTCGCAGCAATGAGGGAAAACGCAATTCTGAGCCCACCCGTACAGTGCTTGATCCGTAGAATAATACGGTCTGTAAGAAGAGTTCTTTTTTTTGTCGCATGATAAGTACAAAAAAAGTATAAGGTTCAGCTTACTTGATCACTCTCCTCAAGTTTCAAGACATGTCTTTGGAGAGCAGGGTCTAGCGATACGTTAAAGTGCGCTAAACTTGTCAGAGGGGTGCGAAAAGTTCGTTGAAGTGCAACGCAGAACTGTTAGTGGTCGTTTTATCAGCTTCTGTACTCCTGGTGTGAATGTACTAATAAGTTAGCATGAGTGACTAAAGATATGAAAGATATAATATTTACACTTACTAAGTAGGTGAACAAAGAAATAAACATTAGAGTATGCATAAGCACGCTGCTGATGAAGCTTAATCTCAAGAGATAATTAATTAATGGGTGACTGCATTGTCAAGATGGGGGTGACACTTTGTGAAAATACATAACGTAGCGTCATTTCCCGTATTTTACATAAATAAATAAAAAAATAAATAATTAATTAACAAGATCTCTTGGTGTATGCTCAAAGTTAGGCTTATTACAATCAGAATTGCTTTTACACGCTCCAAGAATGTAAATTGCAGGCTGGGGACTTGCGAGAAATTGCTCTCGTAACTTAGGTGGATGATTTGCTCGACGCAATAACACCAGGATCTTGGACGTGTGAGGAATTAGGTTCAGGTCGTTTGATAAGGTTGGCTTCCGTCCACCAGACACCTGCAGCTTACGCGCGTTGCCTTTCTGCATGAAACAAATGAGGCACAGCTTCGCAACGGTTATTGCAACTGAGGCCTCTCACATAACCGACTCCCCGGGTAACCTTTATTGATAGGACACCAAGAGAAAACTGTAAGTCGACCGGCATTAAATCAAAACGCGAGGCTGCAATGCCAAGGCCGCACCGGTCAGAGAAGTCTCAATAAAACCAGAAAGGTCATGATTTACGCCACCAGCGGAGCGTGACGCAACGCCTTTTAGATGACGTGCGTCGTTTCGGGACTCGTCAGTTATTCGTCGGTGAAAAATTAGACGGCACTGTTCTATAAAAGAGTAAAATACCGAAGTTGGGGTAACCTTTTCCGTCGCTGTCACGACTTGTGTGATGCGTACGAAAGGCTTTCTTCGAGCCTTCACAGAGCAAACTTGAGGAAAGCTTGCCCATAAAAACAAACTATCGAACTTCTTCTGTAGAATACCAATAGTTAATAGGAATAGCAATGCCGCTACTGGATAATAATAATAATAATAATAATAATAATAATAATAATAATAATAATAATAATAATAATAATAATAATAATAATAATAATAATAAGAATACATTCTAAGGCTAATATGTCAGGTACTCATTAGAGAGATTGTACCTACACCGACATTGATGATGATGATGATGATGATGATGATGATGATGATGATGATGAGAGTCACCTGCGTGCAAAAAGTGACGGGGTAGCGAGCATTACGCAATCCACTGCAAACGCGACTGTTCATCATGTCACGAGACTACGCACATCACGCTACCTTGTTCACCCATGTTCACGCCATCTCTCTTTGTCTCTCTCTCTCTCTCTCGTCCCACCGTCAAAAAGTGACACCATTCACAAGAAGCATCACATTGCAACACTGTCATGTCTTGACCCTTACTTTGAGTTTGACAGCAAACACAGCACGCCTCTGGTCTGCTTGAGATCTCAACTATTCAGCGCGATCGTGTAACCGCTCCTGCAGCCCCAGCGGTTATCCTGGAATGGGGTGGATGAGAAAAGCCGATACACGCTACATATCCAGGACAAAGAAAAAAGAAATTGCCAATGAAGCGTTACAAGACATTTCACTCTCGTTGCATTCGTCCAGCTGTGGACATGGCCATCTCAATTCACCGATTTCGGCCACTCATTTTTTTGTTTTCGCAGGACTCGCTTGTCAGTTCTCTGTCTTTTTCCCTCTTTCGGGTCCGAACAACGCCATGACGCTCTCTCATTTCCCCGTGGGCAAGCGGTGCATTTCCATTAGCGGTCCATTAATGCGGCTCCCGCGGTGCTGTTCTTTCTGAAGCCCAGTGGGGGCCGTATAACTGCCAAATAACGCGCGAGATGAAGCAACCAACCACACGAGGCAGGCGGAAATGATTGCTCCTCGTTTGCGGCGCAACAACAGGAGTCGATGGGCACTTAGTGTTAAGTGCTCTTATTTAAATGAATTGGTCAAGAACGCGTCCGCACGATATGTATGTCATCTTTTTCTCTGCCATTGCGAGGAAAGCACCGTAAGCGGTAGCATGCTGTTGCTATTACGTACAAACCTAGCGGATGATTTATTATGTCTACATATGTGGCAACTCGGTGCTTGTTTGCATTTGCGGCGAGAATCATGAAATATTACCTATACTACGATGAGTTTTTTAACACGGAAGTGTTTTATGCTGGGGTTCTCTACGTCATTAAACGTATGCCACAGAGCATACGTCGTTTGGTACGCTAACGGCAAGCCATTTATAAGCAACTTAAACCGTTTGGCCGTCCTCAGAGCTTTAGGGCGTTTTTGTTATCAGTGGCGAGATGGCGCGACGGTCTCGCGTTGGGCGCGCTCTTAAGGTCGTCGTTAGTGTAGGTCACTCTAGTTGTCGTCTCCGCGAAGCGCTGCCTCCACGGAGCGTGGCCTTTCCTGCGCGCGCTTATCAGACCCGTAATTCCGGAGAGGACGAAGGTCATTTCGCACGCTGCCGCGGCCGTTTTTACGAAAGCAGCGTGCTGCTGACACACGACGAAAAAAGAATTGCGACAGTTGTTCGCGCTTGTCCTGTGTATACTTGTCCGCTCGTTTCGTGCGTCTTTCTTGTTGTTAGTTGTTATTTCGCGCTCGCTATCTGTATGGTAATTTTGGGCGTGCTTTATCATTGAGGTGTGTGCTGTAATTTTCCAGCTGCTTGTTACTCTTAACGTGACTTTACAATGTCTTGCTGTCGCTGAAACAACGCACAATAGACGCTCAACTAACTCTGAAATTCCGTTCCACTTTTTCTACCAGTTCCTATATAGGGGGATCAGCCACGTTTTTTTTTTAATTTTTGATAACTTGGCGAAGTGAAAAGTCGCGAAAGTCCGGATCGTTTGGACATTCAGTGCGGCTAACGAGGAAACTATACTGTGGCTAGCATAAATAGCAAATATTTAGGGCGGCCTAATTTCTAAATTGTGTTGATGTTTTGTTGTCGACAGCTTTGAAAAATGACATTGTAGAGGAAAGAAAGAGGGGGCTGCGGATGCATGAACCAAGAAAAATATGTAAAAGCGTATACACATGTGCAGTCTTATTTTCTATTATGGTGGCTTGTTGGGCAAATTGGTACATAAGAAAACCAGTAGCAACAAATGAGACAGAAAAAACAGATACAAAAAAAAGAGACAGGAAGAAAAAAAATGCTTATTTTCCATCTTGTAACGGTATTATTGATGGCCTCACAATTGCGAGGTTTAGGCATGTTCAATTTTACGAAAAGTGAAGGACGCTGATAGAAGTGATATTTGAAAGTCTGATGTATTTTCTATGCCTTCGAGAGAAAAACGATAGAGAAATGAGGAAACAGACACTACATGATAGCACGAGAGAAAGATGATGTCGTGTTATCTGTTTGTGTTTCTTATTTCCCTGTTTTGATTGAAAGCCATATGGGTTTACAAAGTGCCATGCATATCGCGTATATATAGCTCGATGTTGTTGTTGCTGTTGTTCTCTAAGAGTGGCTAATATGCAATTCAGAGGAGTCGTGGATTAGTGGGTGGATTTCAACGATATCAGAAAGCCTCGTGTTCTGTTTATTGTTTCTAGGGTCTTATGTTCGTCTTCGTGTTTATCATCTGTCGTCTCTGATTTAGTTCGATGAAACAATGCTGCCAAACTGAACGGTAAATGTTTGCCTAAAGAGCTAATCGTAATGGTTACTATATAATGAGGTGCGTTGTATTTGTTTCGAGACATGCTGGTTAAACTTGTCACGTGACCTTCATCACCTACGTAATCATAACATAGGCGGGCGCAGTGTTTCCCTTCAGGGGGCGGGGGTGGTGTGCCAAGGTTCATGACAGCGCCCCCCTTCCCTATTAATAGGTCTGTGTACGAAGCAGAGTTGCCCCCCCCCTCTATTAAGTGAATGTTTGAGGCAGACTTGGCGCCCCCCTTCTTAGGTAGCCGCTCTAATGTAATGAGGCTCGTTGTATTTGTTTCGAGACGTGCGAGTCAATTTTGTCAGGTGACCTTCATCACATAATGCTCCCATATCTGAAAAATACGGAATTTTAGGAATGACTAGGTGCAACGAATACCAGCTACTGTCAACTTTCAAATCAAAAATACGCAGAGGAAGAACCCTTTTACGTACTGGCCGCCTTGCAATCAAATCCTGCCAGTCGAGTGACTCTGTATGCGGAAACTTGGCATGTACCACGTACTCGCACTAACTATCGATTTGAAAAGTTACATTACCGTCTTTCAAGTGCGATGAACAAATGTAAATCAACAATTGACAATCTACGTATATTGTCTAAACTTTATATATTGAATTGGATGCGCTGATTGTGTTGTTTATGAATGTTGGCTGATTTCTGTTGTATGGTTACTTAGTTTCATTCACTCATATTTTGCTTTGTTACGAATGGTCTTGTATGTATTCAGAGTTGTTATTTTATTATTTGCTGTGATGGGCCATGCAGGCGTTCTTTTTGTATTGCCGCTTTTTGCTGCCTGTAATGTTGTGTAACTTTGTAACTTAGATTTTTTTTCTGGTTAAGGGGTCATTCAAGTTGTGACATGCAGCTTTTTTTCCTTCGCACCAAACCACTTATACAATCTGCTTTTCGTGTATTTGTCACGTGGCTAAATAAACCCAAACTAAAACCTATGTAATCATAACATATAGGAAGGGGAGGATTCAGCGACTACGAGGGTGGCCGCCCCACCAACCCCCCTTGTGCGCACGCCTATCATTATGATATGAAGAAGGACATTAGAGAGCTGCACTTGTTGCCCTTAGCCTTCGCACTTGTTTACCGGGAACCTCCTCGTCCTCCATCGCCTGACCGATCCAGAACTCAATCCGGTCACCTCTTTTCGCGAGATTACAGTAATGTACAAATCGAACAGGCTCCGATTTCCGCCTCCGGCGACACAAACACACTGCAGTACTGTGCCCGCAATACTTAGGCTTTTCAATTTAGTCTTCTCCGGGGAATGCCAACACTGTGATCATCCGCTTGCGGATACTTTCCACATAGTCTGGGCATGCCCATCTAACCCGGCGGTCCCCCCTATCACTGCCGTTCACCCCCTATCCCAGAGAGCTGGGTAGCTGTCCTGTTCGGCTGGTCAGCCTTGGAGGGTCATTGAGCCCTCGTGGTGAGGACGCGTGCCACAGCCGAAACCACAGAGGTCCCAGGCTGAGGACTCCTCCTAGAGTTTATATACATGGTCGGCCCTTAAGGCTGCCCTTATCACTCACTTGTAGATAGTTTCAATAAATGTCTTTGACCACCACCACTGCCTTATATAGCCAAATACCTGCCGCATTATTCAGAGAACAGTGAGGACGTACCTTTGATAACTAACTTTTATCTGCTTGCGACCACTGAGCGTATACTGACGCCAGGTCCATAAGAACAAATTCAGACTCTAACGAATGACCTTAAAATTACACGCCTTCTAAAGCATTTGACACCCTACCCTACACAGAGCGTTTTCTCATAAATCTGGGATCTAAGAGTACACTGGAATTTTTCGGATCCCTGCATATATGTCCGAGTCCAAAAGCGTTTACGATGTTTGCACCATGCACACCCACCGATTACCTGTCACTTTAGTTATAGTATGGCTTTAAGTCACGTATATCCCGGTTGGTTTGAATAGAGAGAGACGTACAGACAAACAGACAGAGAGAGAAAGAGAGAGAGAGAGAGCGCAGCAGGTTTAAAGTGATGGCGCGTCACACCACTCCTTGCCAAAGCGAGGAGAAGGAAGAGGAAACAAGATGGAGGTACACGCGCTATTTTTGCGCTCTTTCGTGTGTTGGGTCGTGTACTTGCATTAGAGGGGGCACAATTTTTCCAAGCGTCGTCCTCATTCTGTAATAGCGGTTCCACATTCTAACGAGTCGGCTTAACCTGGGCCACGCACGGGTGCCTGGACGAAGCGCCACAAAGACTTCCTTCCTCATTTTGTTCCTCCCGTCTCGCATGCCTTCCCGACAGGAGTCCGAGCTCAGCTGCATTACTGGCGTTAGTCTTTTAATTTTCTAATTTATTTCATATCTCTACATCTCTATCCTCTTTCCGACCCTTTTCCCACCCCCGTACAGGGTAGCAAACCAGTTCTTCTAGGTTAACTTCTCTGTCTCTTCCTTTTATTTATTTCTCTATCTCTCTCCTCAAAAGGCGATTTTGGTCCGTGCGCTGCCTCACTACCAGATGGCGCGCGTGCGCGCACGTTTGTCCCGACTGAGGCGTCATGCGAGGCTTTGTCCTCGCCTCGGCGGGGCGCGCGCAAGGCCCCCTTGTAACTGCTTGGCCGTGGAAGCCACTTGCCGGCGAAGCTGGACTCGGCAAGCCTCTTCCTAATCCTGGTTGATCGAGGCCTGGAATGGCGGGGACGCTGCGCGGGGCTAGCCGCACGCACCCCGCGTACTTGTGTATACGAGCTGCGAACGACTTAATCCGGTTTTACGAGTGCCGCCCGCGGATTACTGTGTACACTGCTGCCGTTGCTTCTTTGCTCGAATCACCCCCGCTGTTCAGTTTGTTCCCACGTGAAATTGGTCACGCTGGTTGGCCGCGCGGAATTCGAGCTCTTACGCTCCACGTCAATGATTTGTAGCATTCTATAAGTGGTTGCTGTCACTTTGAACGTGTCTTCATGGTATGTCGTTAAGGCCTGGGCCACAGCACTACTGCTGCAGAACGCGATATATATATATATATATATATATATATATATATATATATATATATATATATATATATATATATATATATATATCCGACGAAGTATGCTGAAGTAGAAAGGGCACAGGACGGGTGCTGATTTAGAAGTATGCATACATTCCGTCTCGTCCAGATTTTAAGGTGAGAGCCTTATATGTCTCATCAAACACAAAAAGTGACCGTCGTGTTAAGCAGAAAGTGATGACATGTACTGACCTCACCACATATCATCATTGAAACGTCTCCAATCACCAAATTTTCTAAAGTTATCATGAAGTAGCACGAGGGCGTCTTCGCATGACATCGTCCATTCAGCATAAGTGAACCTTTACCGGGAGCACCGCTAAAGCACGTGACGTATACGGACAGCCTACTGGTTGAGGGAATCCGTGCGAGATCGACTGCAAGCAGAGAGGAAAGATAGATTTAGCCTTCTAGTCGTTTAGAGCTATCACAAAATGGATCATGTGACTTTTTTATATTCCTGATGAATTGATTGATTGATATGTGGGGTTTACCGCCTCAAAACCGCCATATGATTATGAGAAACGCCGTAGTAGAGGGTTGCGGAAATTTTGACCACCTGGGGCTCTTTAACGTGCGCCCAAATCTGAGCACACGAGCCTACAGCATTTTCGCCTTCATCTAAAATGCAGCTGCCGCAGCCGGGATTCAATCCCGCAACCTGCGGGTTAGCAGCCCAGTACCTTAGTCACTAGGCCACCACGGCGTGGCTTCCTGCTAAATACGTTTTTAGACACATAGCTCTAAAAGTAAACGCGTGTAATCATGACCAAGCATCACAAAACGACGGTATGACGTTTCGTGGTTGATATAGTTGTTCCCTTGAAGAGAGAGAATAAAATGAGGGAAAGGCAGGGAGGTTAACCAGAAAATGGAGCATCCGGTTTGCTACCCTGCACTAGGGGAACGGGAATGGGGAAGAAACATTGGAAAGAAAGCGAAGAGGGAAATAGACGCGCGCGAAAAAAAAAAAGGGAGGGGGTGTGCTATAGTCTTACAATAGGCCGCTGCCATGCAAAAAGTTCAGTAAGGCCTTCACTGATTTTCTGTGAGCACACAAATCATGTCGTCTTTCCAGCACTGATTGTTCAGACAAAGGTCTGTCGTCAAGGCGAGCTGACGCAGCAGCTAGTTGCCAACTTTGCACGCTGTAACGAGGGAAGTGACAGAGAACGTGCTCTATAGTTTCATCGCTGCCGCAATGACCGCAAGCAGCACTGTCTTTCATGCCGATTCGGAAGGCGAAAGCTTTGGTGAAGGCGACACCAAGCCATAGTCGGCAAAGCACCGTTGTCTCGAGTTCCCTTGAACGTGCACAAACAGGTTATGGGCTATCGTTGAACTTTCAGGAGGGCTGGTTGTTCCGGAAGGACCCTAAATATATATAAAAGATTGAAGAAGTTGCTCTGACTTCACACTCATCGATGCTGGTATACGGCCAATACGTAACCAACGTATCTATAAACTTATACCCTCTCGGCTGAGCACCGAATGTTGAAGCCCCTTGCTTTTTTACTGTTTCCAGGTGCGAGGTTCCGGGTTTCCAGGTAGAGCGTTGCAGAGGTAATATCAGTAGATCCCCAATCGCGTAAAGTTAAGGTAAAAGAGATAATACTTTCTGAAATTCAGAATAGCTAATAGTTATGGCCAACATTTATTCCTCTGAATCCTCTCTGGAAGTAATCATTCAACAGCTATCGGTGTAGTTCTCTTCTGGCCAAAAAGCTTTTCAGAATCGCGCAACTAATCCCCCCCCCCCCAACCCGTCACCCGCTTTTTATAGCTTTAAACCAGCTTTCCTTTTATTTATTTTCAGGAAAAAAATTTTACGTGTAGTGAGGATTTCATACAGTTTATAGCAGGCCGAGTAACATGCATGGAGCTTGAATGAAGGTTCGCTTAATGAATATCGTCAATCCGCGTCGTCTCTCTCACCTGTTTTCTATTTTGTTTTGTAGAAATAAAGCCGCAGTTTATAACTACTGTTTTTTTTTTCTGTGCCATCTCGCTCCAAGCCCACGTTCACTAGTGACTCTAGTCGGTAAGCGCCTTGCCTACTTCCAACTGGTCAATCGGTTCATTTGGTAACGGCATATTTTCTTTATGCATGACTCCTATGAAATAAATTCAGGTCAATTCTAATAAATATATTATAAGAAGTGTGTTACCGTGTGCTAGGTAGATATTTAAAATTTAAAAATGTGTACAATTACACTTCATCAAAAGAACACGAAATCGCAAATATTTTTTTTTCCGAGTGACCTTTACCTCAACCACCACGTCAAGTATACAGTGTTTTTCGCATACGAGGCTAATGAGATGCCTAAGTTATCCACACTTAAGTACTAATTAGCGTTCATCAGAGAATCGAGGTATCGGCTATAATTCAGATTGTTATAGTTTAATCGAATGACGAAACAATCGCAAATGCTTTATTCTTTTGTTCAAGGCTACAAAGTATCTGAATATACGAACAGTGCAACTTAAAAGTAGGTACAGTGTAAGTACAGAAGAAGAGATGAGGACCGAAAAGAGCGCTCTTTTTTGTCCTCATTTCTTTGCTTCTGTAGTTACCCCATAACTATTTTTAAGTTGCGCTGTTCGTGTATTCATTTATGTCCTATTAACTTGCCCAAGTTTCCACGCTACGAAGTATATTAGCCTTTCTGGAGCGAGAAGCGAAAGCAGCTCCCAATTTATAGCTTTGAAACGAGCCTGAATGTGATTTCTTTCATTTAGGTCTGCCTATATTTCACCTTTATTTGGTGGCCTCCAGCACGCTGTGACGAAATGCTTCCCACGTCATCGGGCTCAGCGTTGCCCGACGTGACGCTATGTGTGCCGGCCAGCACCACGAACGCAATTCTCACCTTCGCACTTGCCACTTTTCTTCTTCGCCAAAAAGAAACGTATCTCTCTGTCGAGTCGTATCAGTTATCGGCCGGAAGTCGGATCACAGACAGCGCTATATATTAGACACGACACGCAGGGACAGGTACACACACACCAACAGGCCGATCACTTTCTCGCCAGCACGTATACGAACACACACAGACACGCGGAGAACTCCTCAAGCGTATACACAGTTAGCCGCTATATCGGGGCCGGAGCGAAAGGAATAGCTGGACCGGAGCGAAGGGTCGGCTGATGGAAACGTCTTTCTCGCGAGGAGAGCTGCTGGGCGAAGACATCGCATGGCCGCAGGCTTCAATTACGACGTCTGGCGCTGTCGCCAGTGACGTTTATTAAAAGCGCGCCGCTGGCTCACCATACCATCCGCTTCGGTAGCTGCGGCCGACTTCGAGAAGGAGGCGAGGTTTAGCTCGCGGCTGATTAAATTGACTCTGCAACTCGACCGAGTACGGAGCCGCGCTTCTCGCCTCCTTTGGCCGCCAACGACGTTGCGCTGGGCGTGTTGAGTGCGGTTTGCGTGTGTGTGTGCAGTTTATCCTCCAAGTCGTCCCTAATAGCGCCACCCACTTCTGTGCGTGGCACGTTGGGTGACCGCCGCTGCTGGGCGTGATGCGCTTGCTCTTTCAGCGCTCGTCTTCGGAACCGCTGGGCTGTGCTAATTTAATGCGACGTATATACTGACGTTGGCCACGGCGCTGGGTTTATGGACTGACGCGGGTTGTGGCCGCCTGGTCGGATGAGCACAGGCCACCGGGGCCCCATCTCCCCGAACGTCTCGTCTAGCCATCTGTCTTAATAGTATTTATTGCGGCCGTGGTGGCGCGTTTCTTCTTCTTCGTTTTTTCTATTGCTTTCTCGGTGTACGACAACTGAACGCGAAGGGTTGAAGTGTGTGCATTTTGAAGAGGTTGAAAGAAGTACGGCACCAGCAGGTGTGCCAGTTCTGTGATTCGTAGAAATCAATTACGCTTGGGGATATCAAATAAAGCATTCTTTGTTTATAAAGGATCCTCAGCACGTCAGTTAACGTTTTGTCAACACAATTTTTAATCTCACGATGATTTATTCTCAGTGGGGTATGATGTAGTATGCGTGATATGTTACCAAAGTATCCAATAGAGCAAAATCATAAATAGAGAGGTTGGTTAACAAAACAAAATAATAACATAGTTAATCAACAAACGAGTAGCGGTAGATACATAAATAAAAAATAGAAATGTGACGTGCATCTTACACAACCAAAAGACAAAAAAAAACTGTGTTATTGTCGTTTGACCTTAACTGAACTGCCCCGCCGCGGTGGTCTAGGGACTAAGGTACTCGGCTGCTGACCCGCAGGTCGTGGGATCGAATCTCGGCTATGGCAGCTGCATTTCCGATGGAGGCGGAAATGTTGTAGGCCCGTGTGCTCTGATTTGGGTGCACGTTAAAGAACCCCAGGTGTTCAAAACTTCCGGATCCCTCCACTACGGCGTCTCTCATAATCATATGGTGGTATTGGGACGTTAAATCCCACATATCAATCAATCAATCAATCTTAAGAGAATGTGTCAATTGCCCGAGAGTTCTTTTTATTTTTGTTTTTTCCTGTTTGACCTTCTAAATCAGAACAGGATGCCTTATTTCTTCATCTTTTTATAGCACTATACATTTTCCCTGAAGGTTAAATGTTTTGTGAGTACATATGTATTGGGCGTGCGGCGTTAGGCCAGTGTTGTAAGCGAAGTGTGAAGCAGTGTCTTGTGAAATCTGCTATCATATATCCAGCGGTCGTAACTGGTCATACTACAGTAGAGAAGAGAGGTGACGGGCGCGTTTCGAGTCTTTTGACTGCACCCCTCAGATTGTCCACTATTAGATGGTAGACATGTCCTTGCACTACTCGTATAGAGAGCACTATGGACACGTAGCACCCAGCGTTAAATGCGACCATTTGCATGTTGAGGCGCTTGAGCTACCTCGAGTGTGTGCAGACTTACAATACGATGGTGGAGTTTCTTCCCAAATCATGCTGCACAACAGCCTGCCCTAAAGAAGGAAAAAATAAACAAGATAAACAAAACTACGTGCTGAATCTGCTTTTCCTGTAAAAAAATATGATATAGAAGCTAGAATGGTCGCTTGCATCCAGATGAAACTTTTATCCCGTCGGCGCCGGGAGATCTGAAACCTCGAAAACACACCTATTACGGAACCACAAAAACACATTGGCGCTGATTAGACCCAACAGGCATTCAAGCCAGGGAAAGTATTAGGGGTGTCGTCCGTAGAAATTGGGATATATATGTGAGAAATTCAAGGTACCCGAAAAGATAACCTGCCGCTGGCAGGGACCGCGAACAGGCGGCCCTCGAATAACGCGTCCGATGTTCCACCAATTGAGCTACGGTGGCGGTCATCCTCTCTCGCACTTTAGCAGGTGTATCTGTGCATTTGAACCTGGGAGTTTTAATCAGCACTGCTCGTTACAATGATGGCGAATGCTGGACTCTCTCTTTTTGCCCTCTTCCTGCCAGCGTCGCGTTCCACGTGAAAGCGTCCAGTTACCAATTTCTTTTCGGCCCCCTTAATTTATTCTCCTTCACATCACGGTTACTACAAGTAACACTCCCTATTCTTTCCCTGGATTGATAATTGATTGATTGATATGTGGGGTTTAACGTCCCAAAACCACCATATGATTATGAGAGACGCCGTAGTGGAGGGCTCCGGAAATTTCGACCACCTGGGGTTCTTTAACGTGCGCCCAAATCTGAGCGCACGGGCCTACACCATTTCCGCCTCTATCGGAAATTTCCTGGATTGATTGCCTGTTAGTTCTCACTAATGCTGCCTGTAAGGAAGAAAAACGAGCCCTTAGCATTCCCTTTCCTTCATTCACGAGCAACACGGGACGTTTAATCAGATTTCGGTTGCCCTATTTTTCGATTCTACCATTGGAACAGAACACACGCTTTATCTGTTCCGAACAAGCTTATAGCTGTGAGGCTATTTTCGAGCGACCATGGCCGCACGTGGAAATGTTTTCGATTGTTGGTCTAACGCATTTTTTCCCTACTGACATTTAAAAAAAAAGATCTATATGGTCGTTAGAAGGTAGTCTTTCACAGTGTTTTTCTATCAGACGTACAGGCGTTTTTTTTTTTTTCAGGCACGTGTCGTAATTTATTCGGCACACCTGCCTGATGACGTCAACATGTCGCACGACGAATCAGGAGGATTTCACACACACACAAAAAAAACGCCTTTGTTTATTTTCTTTTTCAATAAAAAAAGAAAAGTAACTAAGAAGAAGATGTAGACAACGAACCGTAGTTCGCTGCCGAGAGAGGTTATATTTACAGCTAGATCGAATAAAGGAATATTTTCGCGAGAGGCTCCTTTCTAAGTTCCACACAACCTATTGGATCCAATGGACAATCAACCCAGATGAAAGCTAAGGGGCCATTGATTGATAGTTTTCTTTAACTGTAGTGTAGTTATAAAGACGTCAAATTTAAATTCGAATCTTGTGGGTTGAGGTCCCGCTGGCGGAAAGGGTAATTTTTTTATCATATTATCTCTCTCTCTCTCTCTCTCTTGTGCTCCATTGGACCCCTTGTGCTCTATGTTAGGTACCTCCAAGCACACAGGGTCCAATGCTTCCGACTATTGCAAATCATTAGAACTTTGACTGCACTCTATATCGCTATTTGTACAGTACAGTGTTAAGGAAAACGCTTAGTGGCCCATATGCTTACCCTGGCCTAATTGTTTTCACTGTCATTTGTTTACATAGAGCAATGTTGTGTGAACGTTGGGTGCGTTTAAATGCTACTTGTAGACACTGTTTACCCTCTAATCGGTATGCATATGTACGTAGCATTCTTTCAGCTGCAACATCCCGAAGGGATGTGGAGGGTCGTCGCTAAATTACTGCTGCATTCATGTCTTAAGTTTTGCGCAACCACGAGTACTTTTTGGTTTCGTTAAAGAAAACACAGTACTCTAGA
Organism: Rhipicephalus annulatus; assembly: GCA_013436015.1. Classification (NCBI taxonomy): domain Eukaryota; kingdom Metazoa; phylum Arthropoda; class Arachnida; order Ixodida; family Ixodidae; genus Rhipicephalus; species Rhipicephalus annulatus. Next base: position 97,988 of record WOVY01003525.1, on the reverse strand, counting down.
AAAACAAAGCTTGGGGCGAATGTTTCTCTCAGGTTTTGTTTTTCGGGTGCGCTAGCCGTGTTACGCTTTCTTGGTGGCTGCAGAAAGAGAAAGAGAGCTAGTTCTAAAGAAAACAGCTTGGTTCGGAAAACTCCATGCTTCGCGGGATTCAAAAGCAAACATTCGTATACAAAAGGAAAGAAGAAAAAAAATGAAACGCAACTAGGTGAATGCGAAATGGAAGCAATCAGCGATCGACAAGCCGCGTTGTCTGGACTCGGGCGCTTTCCCTCGCTTCCCCCTAATTTTCGTGGCACTCGGGAAATTCGGGCACCGTTCGCCCCACAAGCTGATAGCGTAAACTTCGATCGGGCGTCATGCCACGAGGCGTCAGCAGGCAGCTGCAGGATCGGTTAAAACGACATTAAAGCTTCGTTTTCGTCCAGCAGACGCACAACGCCAGAGAAAAGGCTGGCTAGAAAATATCCCCCCGTCCCCACACACACACCTAATAAGACTGAGCAAAAAATAAATAAAATAAAAGAACCGTTTTATATTTTGTGGGCTTACCAATGGCAGTCAAGTGTACTGCCGGCTGTACGCCGGTTTTCCTTTTTCTCCTTCGTTTTTCATGCGTCTGGTTAGGGTTAGCGGCGGTTGATTGATTTGCTTTGCCGGTCGGGGAGGGTTGTAAATCACGGCTCGTTGAAGAGAACGTTGCTGGGACGCGGAGCGACGCTTTAATTTTTGGCAACCTTGGATGCGAGCCAATGGGAATAAAATGAAGACGCACGCATGTATGCATATATGCAAACGCCCATGCCATACAAATATAAGCGCACACTACACACGCCAGCACCTGTACACGACGCCCACGAACGATAGTTCAACGAAGGATAACGTATACGCCATCGTGCTAACATATACGCCATATACGCCATCGTACGGATAGGTCGCCAAAGAGCTGTAGTGGTGGCTGTCAGAAACCGTCTGAATGTCACCTCTTCGTGAGAAGTCAACTCTCACAAAATGAAGTTCTCTCTCTCTCTCTCAAAGCACTTACTGTATAATTGACCAGCGGCCATGCGCTGACAAACATGAACAATGAAAGCCATAGTTGCAGGAGCAACTTACGTCACATGTAACGCCAGCTGGAAACACGTTAACTTGTACTCTAGTGCGAACACCGCTGATGCAGCTTGGAGCTTAAGAAGCCGGGACCATATATGTAGTTACCCACACGCAAGCGTATCTCGCGTATTGTTTTAAAAGTATGCACTCCGACGTGATGGGAGTGTTCTCAAGGTCCAAATTGAAGCTACTTGCGTGACCCTGTCACGAAATTTCTCAAATTTCATGCCACAGTTTATTTTTAACGTTCAGTCAGGGACGGTGTAACTTAGAAATTGATTCCGGTGATTAGTTCATTTAGGCGCCAGCTTTACACGTGGAAATTGACTGTCGGCGTGATGAAAAAAAACACAGTCACCTGATTTTCTCACCATATGACATCTACAGGACGACACAGATCGCAAGAATTTGGGACGTCATTGTAATGTCACTCGTATAAAACGTGATGCCGCAAGATTACGTGATCACACGTCGCTTGATGAAAGGTAGACCGATAACGGAGGCAATGCTAAACCAAGTGAGGTGCAGAAAGATTGCAATGTGCTTCTTGATCCTAGACACAGTTCAAAACTTCGTTAAGTTCAGAAAGCATTAGCACTCGTCTAGTACCTCCGTTTTTTGTCAGTTTTCTTGTTGTTGTTTTTGCGCTGTCTGCTCCGAAATGAAATCATAAAACGCGCCCAGATGTCAGTTCTATTTTAAAGAGAAAGCTTTCGAAAGAAGTTGGGGGAGGCTCAATACGACGACTGAGACGTAAATAATTATTGCTTTCGTATTCAAGCCGTCTTAGAGTAATGCATAATGGGTGAGTGTTTTCTTTTTTTTTCTTTAATTCATCTCGTAATGCTGAACGTCGGCAAGTACAGTTACAACGCAAGCGGGGATCTGCGCAGAACGAGGAATTATCGAAGACCAATATCAACAGTGCCGGGTTTGTTTACGTGAGTAGGGTGTTGCCTACACCATTGTTGAAGCGGAGCATGCGCTAAACGAGCGTACATTATAGAACGAAATCGACAAGTTTATACCTGGTTCAGATACCACACGCGTGTTGACTCATCGGGTGTAGGCTATATATGCGGTTGCTACGCTCACTGTCCCTGACCAGCGGGCATGTTATGTCGCATAATGCACCACAGAAGGTGGACCCTCCTATAAACGTGTGTATTAGATCGATACCCATAAGCAAATGTAGAGCAAGAGACGCCGTTGTTAGATGGTGCAAAACGCCTGTTTACTATTTGTAATATAATTTTTATATGCAGAAAAGTACATATTGATCGTACGTTCTATAGGTCGTGAATATTTTCATTTAGATTTGTTTGCTCTTGCTAATATCATATTTGCTTGCATAAGGAACCCATTTTGCTTGCATAAATATTTATGTTAAATAGGTATCGTATATATAATAAATATCATATTTGCTTGCATAAAGACCCCATTTTCCGCGAAAAAAAATACCATTTGTTTTGGTAGCACGCTTCTGTTGTCTCAGCTCGTGTCTGTAAAAACAGAAGCATTTATAACACGTGCATGCACCGTTTTCAAATTCTGGGTGTTTACTACTAGGCCTCAGGGCGTGGTGTACACACAATCTATCCAACGCAAATTATATGATGGCACTCATCCCAGGATGTAAAGAGTTTTAAATTGTAAAAGTAACTATCGCCTTTTTTGTGTGAGCAGAGTGGGGTGGACGGGTGTCCTCACAAGTTTGATGCAGGAAATTCGCGCCTTCGTTTTAAAAGCAATAATGAGAATTTTCTTCCCACACTTGTCGCTCACGCTTTGGAGCCAGAGCACCTGCATGCGTCTGCATCGTTCAATCGTCAACAGGCTATATTACAGATGGGTTTCGGTGCCACCCTTATGGGCTGTGTACTGACTGTTTTGTATTTTTGACAACTATACAAACAACAGTGGCGCGCTGCCAGAGCTGTTTTGCGGGGGCCACGCGAGTCGTTCGGTTCGCGCATACCAGTGAGAACGGTTGGTTTGGTGTATACGATGTTTCGTAACTTCATTAACTCACGTCGTGGTACAAAAAAAACGAAAACATTCATTTACCTTTCCAAAGAAGCTGACCCGGTGGCTTTTTGGGAACACGTTGGCGGCTGCGGTGTATATACGGACGGCCGTGATTACCGAGCGTGGTTTCTGTCCGTTGGCCACATGGCATCCGCGTGCGTCGATGCGTGCTTTCGCGTGCTCGGCTACAAACTGGCAGGACCAGTACAGTCCTGCTGTAATCCTGTCATCCGTCTACGTGCATCCTTTCGACGCAAGTTCGAAAGAGTAATCGCAGTGCGCTCGACCCAATGCTGTGTGTAGTTTACTCGATGCCCACCAGGTGACGTGGTGACGAGTTATATTCCGCAATGATCTGCGTGTAATGCGCGTTCTAATGCCTCCGGCTCACTGGCACGCTCTCCACGGTTGACCGCGGAGTTTTTCGAAGCATGGCCTCAACAAAGTCTCGGGTGTTGAGCAACGTTGGTGTGGCAATGACGCAACAATACTACAGCTCGAAATCAGACGAAAAGAAAAACAAAAAGACAGTGCTGCAGACAGCGTTATAGTATATGCGCTCTCTCGTTTATGTTTTAGAGCTACTGGCTGCCCCGCCGCGGTGGTCCACTAGTGGCTAAGGCACTCGGATGCTGACCTGCAGGTCACCGGATTGAAACCCGGCGGCTGCATTTTCGATGGAGGCGAGAATGCTGTAGGCCCGTGTGACCAGATTTGGGTGCACGGTAAAGAACCCCTGGTGGTGGAAATTTCGAGAGCCCTCCACTTCGGCGTCTCTAGTAATCATATTGTGGTTTTGGGACGTTAAACCACAGAAATCAATAAATTAGAGGCTATTGGCTTCCTCTTTAGGCTGAATAAGTGGAGAACACAGTGCACGTGACTTCATGGACATTATGTTCTATAGTAAACGGCCCATGATTACTTCAACTGTGATCTTAAAAGGTGGAGCTCTGATGTTATAACGAAAATGATAATAGAAGGTCGTTTCCGAGTTTACATGAAACTGGTGGCGAAGCTGCATAAATCTTTGAAAACTCGAAATGGTTTCATCTTGATGGAGGCGGAAATGTTGTAGGCCCGTGTGCTCAGATTTGGGTGCACGTTAAAGAACCCCAGGTGGTCGAAATTTCTAGAGCCCTCCACTACGGCGTCTCTCATAATCATATGGTGGTTTTGGGACGTTAAACCTCACATATCAAATATGGTTTCGTCTTGAGACGACAGCCTTAGGTGCCCCATTAAACACGAAAATTGACCGATGTCGCGCGTTTGTGGCGTCCCGCCACGTCGGTGCCAAGTTGCGCAAGATTATCATCACGTGCTTACGTCCACATGACAGCATCACAAGGTCACACATAACCAATGTTTGTAACGTCGTCATGACGTCATTACGAATTCGCATTACGTGTTGGATCATAATGACGTCATCCCATGACACTGTCGCTTGGTCAGATAATGTGGGTTGATTGAGAAGGCACGTGAAAAACCACGATAAGGTGCGGAAAGCTTTCAATGGGCGTGGAGGCAGGCATAATGCATCGAACTTCGTATAAACAGCGCTACAATGGGACGAAGAAGGAAGGGACAGCACCAAGCGCTGACTGCCAACGATGAGGTTGTATTTTGCCACTGCAGAATATATCCTCTGTTCAGTATGTTCTACAGGTGTTTATATCAGTCAGTACATCGAGTTAGAAGAAAACAAAGAAGGTGGCTTTTGAAATTCGAGTCGTCTTAGGGGAATGCACGAGGGACCCGGCGGTATTTAGTTTATTCTACGTACGTGAATTTATGCGCTGGAAATTTCCGAGGCCCGTATTTTTTTAAACAATTGTACCGAGCCAGTTGGTATGAATCAATCTAGGTAGGAAGCGCAGCCACTTTTACACAGAACACACAGCGCAAGCGCTTCTGTTGTGTCTTCTGTGTAACAGTGGCTTGTGTTGTGTGTTCTGTGTAATACTGGCTGCGTGTCCTACCAAGATGAAGACGTACCTTTATTACTGAAAGATGACTAGCGCGGGCCGATAACAGGTTCAAGTTACAACAGAGGTACATATGTTTGGGTTTAACGAGTGCACTAAACCTGCAGCAGCAAATCACGCCGTCGTCGGATGAGCCTTTACGTTTTGTAATAGTAGTAGCTGGAGTATTGCCTTCAAAAACGGTTATGTGCTCACGCGACACTTCTTAGAGGAGGCTTTGGGCTATTTTCGATCACCTTGGGTTCTTTCACGTAATCCTAATGCGGCACAGGTGCGTACTTTGCTTTTCTCTCCCACCAAACTGCGACTGCAGTGGTTGGAAATCAAACCCGCGTCCCCGATAGGACGGGTACTATGGCTACTACGGCTACTACGGAAAGCTACTACGCCATCTCGCGTACGGCCCTCATCGTTTACCGCTGCTTCTTATTGGTGTACTTACCACCGCATGAAGCTGTAGCGCTGGAGTGTATTTTCATTACGTGCAGATGTTTCCGCCTAAGGACCAAAAGTGCAGCTACAGGATTTTATGAATCGTTGTGTTGCTTGCGAAACAGCACGGTCGTATTAAGTCACCTTCGCCAACAAAGAAAAAGAAAAAGATGCGGTATTAGCGCGGCACAAAGTAACAAAAATGGCCTCACCACGCAAACTTCAAACGACCGCTCATAATCTGGGCTTTGTTGCTTGCATCACGCGCGCGTTTTTTTTTTTTTGCATGTCGTTTACGTATGCTCGCGCTCAACCAAACCAATAGCGTGCAGCGCATCCGCGAGGTACGCGTCAGCCGACCAGAAACCAGAACTGGAAAAAAAAAAAAAACTTGTGGCTCGGCTCTGGTTGTTCGCTGCTAATCTCCTGGACGTACGACGTCGGTTTTACGGAGGGATCAAGCATCCACGAGATTACCGTGGCGCGCGTCAGCCGAGCCTTTGTTCTATCTCCGGAGGCCATAGCTCGCGTTCCTCGTTGGCCATAGTTAGAAGGGCCCCGCATACTTCGCTCTGCACTGCACGCCTGGCATGCTCCGCGATTACGACGAGCTAGAGTGTGTACAGGCTGCCGCTTTGCTAAGCCCAAGTCCGCGGACACTGATAGCTGCAGAGGCCAGGCCAGCAGCTCCACGGGCGTTGCACGCTTGAATGAGCTCTTTCGCGGCGTCGTTCGTTGAAGGCTGCGAAACGCTTACACTGGCGAAGAAGAGAGGGTGTGGGGCGTCCATTAAACATGCAAGCGCTTGGTGTCAGCCGCTATTAGAGCACGGAGCAGGAAGCGATGTGGTCGCGTGGCGAAGTGTCCGCCTGTCCTCGCCAGCGCGCGCGCGGGGCCGCAGCATGACGACGCCGTACTCGGCGATCTCCTCTCTTTTCTTTTCTAAGCTTGTACGAGAGATGACCGAGACCGCCCTCCTTCCTATTCGTTGGTGGGTGGGTGCAAAGTGGGGCACACAAGGCCCAGATGTCGGTGGTCGCGACGCTGTGCTCGGGTAAACATAGTTGGCGCTCGTGCTTTAATGGTGGCCGACGCTGCGGGGAAAACTTCCGCTTCTTCGGAGCTGCGGAAAGGCCGTTTCCGCACGTTTGGGTCAAGGAGAAAGCGCCAACGAGCAAGAGTACGGTCTGAGAGCAGCGCCCTGCTTAACCAACTGAAAGTTTTCACTATGTAGTTTACGATCTCAGCAGTGCACTCAAGCACTCTTTCTCTCTCTCTTTTTAATGTTCAGAAAGTTTTGAAATTTCGCTTGCCCTTTAACACCCCGCGTGGTCTTTCAACATGCTTAATGTGTCTTTTTTAACGAGCCTGACTTTTTGTTCTCTCTCCCTTTCTTTTTAATGCTTTTTTATAAGGCTGTTCCAAGCATGTCCGCTGGTAATGACTTTTTCCCGTGCAGCGGACCTGCTTAAAAGCCAGACTCGTTTGACACTCATGTGCGATAGTAATAGAATGGTCCATGGGTACATGCCTGGAGCGTCTTCACCTTAGACAGTTTGTTACTGTACGTGACCAATGAGCGGACGGCCACATCTTTGGCTTGTTCACAAGATTTAGTCAAGTGATTGAGTTATATTGTGTGGAAACTGACGTCCGTTCACCAAGTCTCGCAACAGTAATGGTGCCCTTCTAAGCCTAATGAATTTCAGAATTGGCAAGTGCGGGAAGAACAAACTAGGTGTTAACCTTTATAATTTGAGGATTTCGTATAGAAAGCTTTGGCAAGCATGGTGTCCAGTTTTTTTTTTCTTTTTTCTTGAAGTCTCCCTATTAATTCGGCTCCTCGTATTCAGCTTTACGAAAAACAGACATGTAATTTAGTTACACGTACCTTTATAACGTTGCCTTGAATCGTAACCGCTGTACTTCATCCTATATACTAGAACCGGGTCTTTCATGGTCACCATGCTAAACCAGGTAATTAAGTTCCTACGTTTGTGTGGACAATGTTCACACCTGCCGGAACATTGGTTCCTCGGTACTCTATTAGGTCGGTACACGTCTGAAAAGCCCCGCTCCTAAGGTTCAGCTCACCTGGGGTATCTAATAATAATAATAATAATAATAATAATAATAATAATAATAATAATAATAATATATAATAATAATTTGCAGTTTTGCGTGCAGGAGCTAGGATGTGATTACGTGGCACGTGTAAGTGGAGGGCTCCGGAAACTTTTCCACTTTCTATTCTTTGACGTTCACTGACATTTTAGCACATTTCGCCTACTTATTTACGTATTCGAGTATGGCGGTACATCGAGTCATGCTGAGTACATCAGACGATCATCTCTTTCACTTTCTACTACGTTTTCTTCCTAAAGAAATGACCAGCCTTTCTTTGCTTGTTATAGTTTTCTTTTAGGAAGGAAGCATCAGCCTTTCCACCAAACCTCAAAGGGTGCGCGTGCTTCTATTTTCAAGTGGTCGCTGGTTGCTCTCGGGAACTTCGTAGGCGCCAGTGAAGGACTTTGGCGACGCGGTCCGCTTATACAGGAAGGCGAGCCTTGTCGCAACTTTGCATCGCAACGCGGCGGCACCCCGGCCATACACACAAAGCGGGGGCGCAAACACCCAGCCGCCGCCGCCCAAGGAAGGCCCGTCGAGAAGAGAGCGAGGCGAAAGACAAACACCGGAGAAGCATCCTGCTTCCGGTTCGGGGCCCCATCGGCAGTCGGCGCCACAGCGAGAACCTTGCTCTCTGGCTGCTGCTGTTCGCTCGAGCGCGTCCAAAAGGGGGAGAGCCGCCTGTTGGCAGTTTCCCAGGGACACGGTCCACTGACCTTTAACCGTCGGCGACTGCCGACACACACGGCGCGCTACACACATCACCGGCGGTGGCATTCACGATCGCAGTCCCTGCAGAGTTTCCCCCTCTCGAGCCCTGGCTCGCTTGTTGGGCCCTCTTCGTCAGCCGGTGCCCTGCTTCTGAACTCTTTCCTTCCTCCGAGGGACCGCGTCTGTGCGCTTCGCGATCGCCTCTCATGCGTACTCGCAGGGGCTCCTAGCTATCGCCCGGGTCTGCGTCCTTTCCGCTGGGCGACGACCGAGAGCTGCCGCGGAAAACGCAGCTCGCGCATGCAAAACACCGAGCGTGGCTGCCACCCCCCTTGTTTATCTTTTGCTGAAGGCGCGCCCACAAGACGCAACAGTTCACTCGAGAAAGACGTTGAAACTTGCGTGGGGGCGGTGACTTGTTAGTGGAGGCCCCCTTCATTGCAATACACACACCGCGCACAAACGCATAGTCCTGTTCTTGTTGCTATTGTGCTTGTCGTTCTTGTTGTGCGTTCTGGTGCCGACGTTTGCGATCGTTCTCGGCTGGCTGCGTCGCTCGCTGTTTCTCGCTGCCTCGAGGCGGCGTTTTTGCAAAGGAGGGCCGTTATTCTGACGCGGGTCGCGGCAAGGCGCTCCGATAACAACGCCAGCACACAGTGTGATTGTGTTTGAGGGAAAACAACGCGCACTTTCCTCATCTAGGCTTGTCTCGAGCCGTTTAATGGCACTGCGCTGTTACTACAAGAAAATTGAAGGGAAAACGAAAATAAAAGGCAATTAGAAGCAAGAAAGTTACAACGCACCAGAGATACATGTTTAGTGCTTCAAATGCTTTTCTGGTTTTCATGAAAAGTAAGTCGCCGTGCATTTATGTAACATGTCGAAATGCAACACATACAAGCCATTTACATGCAGAATAATAATCTTTTGGAGCCTTATTTATTGGTTATATTATACCTGCAAAAGCAGACCGTACGTAAACTACCCAAATATGTTCAAAAGCACTTGTTATGAAAGTGTACCGAGGCAAACTTCACGCGAGATTTGTTTCAGCTTCAATTCAATTACGTATCTCTATTTATTTATTTATTTTTGTTTAGTTGCAAGTAATGGGTACGCGCATTCAGGAATGGCACGCAAACGTGTTGCGGTCACTGTTCATTGTTAAAGCTCTGCCTATGACACGTATATACGAACCAAAGCAGTGCTAAATGTTTTGGATGAAAATACGTGGCGTACCTCTTGATCAGTCTTGAAAGCCGGCGTGTCACTGAGACTGTGCTCAGGCCAAAAACTCTGCATGTAGAATAGAGCCTGTCGAGGTTTCCGAGGAGACAGGCACTACAGTTTGTCGGCTGAGCGATAGTAAGTTCTGTTATCTCGGCCGTTGCCTTCTATAGTGATTATATTCATTTTTTATCATAATCGTTGACTGTGTCACATTTATTGATTACGAAACAATATAGAACAGGAGGGGATATTTAGAAAAGGGGTGGAGGTTAAATATAGCTAGCAGTGATTCTTTATCCAGGTACACACGGGCATTCCCAATTTTCAGCGCTTTCACAAAGGGCTCCAGGACGAACAGAAGGCAGACTGACGACGCCAATAGCCTTTTCTGGATGTCGTCAAGAGAGCTTGTCGGGGATTAAGGCGAAGAAGGCATTGCTTAAATTCTTTATGTCGCTAGACACGAACCGACTGTTATAGACTAATGATAACGTGTTCATTCGGTAGGGGGCTCTAACCTCCTCCTGCCCCTGAGTTCTTCAAAATTGCATGTGTATACATGCACGTACACGTACGAATGCTCGCACGAACATTCGTAAAGCATTGTTTAGCTTCTCTCCACCTTCGAATAAAAATTATATGCCGCGAACTAAAATACTGAACAATGACGAAATTCGGATTGAGGAGTGTGACCTTGCGCGCGTGTCCTTCGAAGTTCCACATCTCTTTCCCCAGTGTACGGTATATATCATGCAAGAGACTCTAGATTGCTAAACGTCTTTGCCTTTCCTCACTCTTCTGTTCCTCCTTTCACACGGGCACTGTATATAGCATGCGTGCCTGCATGAAGTTATCGAGACCGCCCAACCGAGTGTGCGGCATGTGTTGGAAGCGAGGCAGCAGCAGCAGGCTATCTCGCCGCTCGCGACTTCCTGGAAGGAATGTCGAGAGAAAAAGGAGCAGTTTAGGATCCGTCGCAAGTGTCTGCGCCGGAGGACAAACGAAGGGAACAACGAAGCAACGGAAAACAAGCGGAAGGGGTTGTCTTCGGTCTGGGCGAGAGGATGTACGGCACAGGCTTTCGCTGGGCTGCGTTCATTGTGGAAGCAGCAGGTGCGCTTGATGTCGCCGGTCTCCCGTCCTGCAGATGTCGCCCGAGCTATGGGAGCGAATTAAGGCCTGCTCGGTCGGCTTCCCTGGTTAAACGAAGCAAAACAATATCTGCAAAGGAGAAGCGCTTCATAGAAGAGACAACGAGGAATGTTTTACGTCCGACGTCTAGTTCGAGTTAAATTTGTGTGTCCTATACTTTAGGTGTCATCACTCTCTCTCTCTATTTTATTGCGTAAACAGATGGAATCTGAGGGAGGACGAGTTACACGTATAGGCCCGATGTAAGAGCACTTCCTGTCGCATCTTGAAACAGCGAAGCAGGCCACATGTGGGCCGTATGGCCGACTCGCCGAACGTGGAGATATAGAGCAAGTTTTCGTCAGCGAATGAGAGAGAGCGGAGAGCAAGGGAGTGAAGAAGGGTAGTGAACATTGTTTATTCCCGGTACACTCGGGCTGTAGTGCGCCGCATGTTTTGTCTTCGCATGACTCTTTCTTTCTTTCTTTCTTTCTTTCTTTCTTTCTTTCTTTCTTTCTTTCTTTCTTTCTTTCTTTCTTCTTCTTTCTTTCTTTCTTCTTTCTTTCCTTCTTTCTTTTTTCTTTCTTTCTTTTTCTTTCTTTCTTTCTTTCTTTCTCGAAGAATACAACATACCCCCTCCCCCCACTTCTTTGTACTCCCCTCATAACCTGTTTTTTATTGATATGTTCTTGCCATGCGTGTGTTTTTTTTCCTTCGCAGCACTTTTTTGCACAAGTCGGACGATGATGCGCTTCCGCAGCGACCTCCTGTGATCGTTTCGAAACGCGACTGATCTTTCACGGTCTGAAAGATGCCGCGGCTGCGTTTGTTATTCTTTAGGACGGAAACTGCAAAGGCTTGAAAGAGGGCCAGCGAGACGAGAAGTGGTAGGGCGAGGGTGAGAGGGCGAGACTGCAGTTTCGAGAGGCTTTTTGCATGCAAAACCGGTGGCGCACCAGCGTTGTTCCAACAACAGATGGCGGTGAGGTTAAGGCCTCTCCTCTCGTTATTACATCTTTCCGCTCGAGAGGAAGAAAATTCGGGAAGAGCGCACCGGCAAACACGCTTCGGATGCAAATTGAGAGGCGCCGTGGCCGCGCGTGAAGTTCTCGCTCCGCCTGGCATCGAAAGGAAATAGAGAAGTTGCCCCAACGCGGTCGTCGTATTTTATATCCGTGGTCGATCTTTCTTTGTAGGTGAGCGAGACGTTCGCGCATTTCATGCTTCTTTCAACCCGGAACGAACGAAGTGTTATGGAGGCAAGGGAAAAAAATACTGAAATGTATAAACCGGGAATCGAGCGTACACGTATACTTCTGTATGTCTCAATTTGTGAGAAGGGGGAAGCGGTGTGCGAAATTACATCTTGATTCGTGTTGAGTGGCTTTAGTTCGTGGCCTGCATTCTGAAACACGTAGTGCAAAGGAGGTGAATAGAGGCCTTTCATATATTTTTATTAATGTTTTTTCGTCTTACAGTTTACGTGGACCGACCTTTGGAGGTCATATGGAGGTGTAGAAGTCACTAAAAAGCTTCAGAAATCTAATTTTCGATGTGTTTCTTTGAAGGAGTGGATTGTTTATTTATGAGATGTAAAATAAAATGGAGCACGTTTAGTGAAATGAGTAAAGGGGGGTTTATTTTCGGAGCCGAAAAGATGTAGTGTGCCTTAATGCGGGAACGCCTTGCTGTGCTCTTGGTGATACGTTTCCCATTTTTCGTTGTCCGATTTCATGGTTTTACACGTGCACCCAAAAAAGTTTGGAAATGCATTGTGTGTTGGAAAGTTTCACATCAAATAGGAACGCTGTCACAGATGTTTTGTTTTACTGGTTTAGGAGACTCCACTTAGCATGATTCCTGACAAGGGCCTTGGCTCCACGGAGCAAGAACTCTTCACAGCCGGTCAGCTTAAGCGAATAAAAGTATTGTTTCTGTTTAACAGGAAAGTGTTTTATGCTGATGTTCACCAAGAATTTAGTGTTTTTTTATTGGTATGATATATAAGGAGATGTTGGCGCACCATTATGGCGCCGGCTACTCCTTAGCCGTTGATTGAAAGTTGAACACGTATCTTGAAGCAAAACATACAGAGCAGTGCATGGAAAATAGAAAAATCAGGCACAGATATGCAAAGACACACTTATATGTACCTATCACAATGGTAAGTAAATGTTTGAAAGTCATTGTAAGAAGTCTCTGGAAACAACAAAACACAAACAACAAACACAAAACACAACAACAAAACAACAAAGCACACGTCTGGTCCTTATAAAGATGCATTCGCTCGTATGTACATAATAGTCGACACGTCATTCATTTCACAACACACACGTGATGGGTGTCACATGATACTGTATATAATAAGCACATGTGTTACAAATGAAAGCTTGTTCTTTGTTCATACTTGTCAGCAATCCCGCTGTCTTGTAAAAAACGTGTTAATGCTTTTAAAGCATGGGACTGTAAAACTCCAGTTGGCCATGGGCCCAGAAGTTTTTTCATGCTAAATGGTCTGTGGTCCAATGCGAACAGTTCGCTTTTAGGACGGCGTCTTGGCGTGTCATGACGTGGACAGTCTATGAGAAGGTGACATACGTCTTCATCTATAAATCCACAATCGCATTCGGGAGTTTCAGCTCTGCCGATTCTGTGCAAAAAATGTTTTGTGTATGCGGTGCCTAGCCTCAATCGGTGAATTAGAGTTTCCATCCTTCTATCTAATGCCAGCGTAATTTTGAATTCAATAAATGGATCGATGTGATATAAATCGCAGCTCTTTGTACTTTGGTCAAACCAAGCAGTTTTGCTCATTCTGAAAGTTGTATTCTTTATAATACTGCGCAATTCATTTTTCAAAATCGGTAAAGAAACAGTAACGTCTTTACGATGTGCTTGTCGTGCTGCTCCATCGGCAGCTGTGTTTCCAGGAATGTTGCAGTGGCCAGGTATCCACTGGAATTTGATCTCATGCTGCGCCTTCTTTGCTTTAGTGAGCTCCTTCAGCGTTTCGTATGTCATACTATCACTTATTACTGTCAATAAGAATTTAGTGTCGTGTTTCCGTCACGGATACGACGTTAATAAGATGAATGCCACTAAATGAGAAAGAAGAAAAAAAAGCTAAGAAACACTTCTTTCACCAGGAATCGAACCTCCGACTCCTTGGCGCGCGATTATAAGCACCCGGGGCTCTACCTACGCTATCGGGGCAGACGCAAAACTCTGTACAAACGCACCTTATATCTCATACATTGTCTCTCAAACAGTGCTCTCTGTTGGTGATAGGGGTTGTGCCATCGTCTGTGAGCGTCGATGAGAAGTAATGTGGCATGACGCTTGTAAGCGCCGATATAGAACTGTGCGTATATAGAAGGCGCAAATCGAGTTCCGAGTGCACTTCAGCTTATTTACTTTCATACAAAACATACATGCTCACAAATACATACATAAGGAGGTCCCAGAGCACTTCGCTGAAGGGGGACTTCCTCTCATAAAATGTGTTAAATATGTATAAGTAAAATGCAAGAACGTTGAATAAGTAAAAAATAAATGTAATACAGACTAAAGAGAGTCAAATTTTTTCAATCAAAAGTACAACAAAAACACTGCTTAGACCATCAAAAATAGAGAAAGATATAGAAAAATATTGACTAAATGAACAAAGAAATAAAAAAAGCAAGAAGAGGATGAGTAGCTGTGGCACAATTAAGAATACATGAATAGGAACAGGTGTAGATACAATACACACTTTAAAAATCTAAAGTATATAGAAGGAAAGCGAATAATGTGTTTTCGAAAAGAGCTACTGATGAATAGACTGCTTAATTTTAAGAGGAAGACTGTACCAGGTCGATAACGATGTGAAAAAACCGGAGTGTTTTCCATAATTAGTATGAACGAATGACTATAATAAATCACTCGGCAGCGCTCATAGTGCCGTTCCTCTTCCCAACCGACGACGCTTTGAAGAAGTACACATCAAGTATCAACGTTTATTCTGCGCTTGTTGATGCCATCTTTGCGCGACATTCGCGACACGCTGAGTCAAGGTATAGGCTACCAACTTCAGCTACCACAACGATTAAATCATCATCATGGGTGTATGTTGTCGTAATGGGGATGTGCCACTATAGGCTTCAATTTAACATCAGTGCATCCTCGCGAAACAGTGTTATAGCTGCTAAGCACTGTTATATGCACAAACTCTCACAATTCCTACACAATAAGCGCTACTGATTGATTGACTGATTACAACTTTATTTTGGTCCTGAGAAGACGCAGGGGAGACCCCGCGCCACCCGGCTAATCCCACGTAGGGACCGTCAAGCCGATCTTATTTCTGGGAAAACAGTTTTCCACTTTTGTGTTATACCGATTCCTAAGACAGAGGGATCAGCCATTCTTTCGCCCTCTGCCTGACGACTAAGCTAGTGAACAGCACGTCTAGTCGTGGTAAATATGTGATGGAGCACTGAAATTAAGTTTTAATAATAGTGATTGTTGGGTTTTCACATCCCTAAAGCAGGATAAGAATAGGAAAGACTAGTGGAGGGTTCCGGGAATCTGAACAACATGGGGTTCTAATAAGTGCTCATAAATCTAAGCTCACAGCCTTACTGCGTCCATAGGAATGCGGCTGATGTGGCCGGGATTCTACCCCGTGACCTTCGTATTAGTAGTCGACACGAATGTCATCTCCATAACCACCAGATGACATGGTATTGATGCTGCCTTTTAAAGTTCATAGCGACAAAGCTCAACTGAAAAGCTCGAAAAAGCACGGTATAATGAATTCTTGAGTCTTTCTGGGAACTGAGTACGCCAAATTCATATCAGTGCATTTGAAAAGATTGATCAATAAGCATGAATATTGTGTTGTAGCACATATTGATCGACATAGTATAGACATTCGGACAGCTGCTCGTTCTGCTTATTTATTGTTGTTTTCGTTTCAGAAACTGGCTGAACATTGGTATTTGCGCAGCAGCCAGCACACGCGAATGATGCCTATAATTTGTTCCGACAGGAATCGTCGCCGGCTCGCTTTTACCAATTCAGAAGATCGAAGTATATTGATGCGCTCAAGTAATGCACTGGACGATGGGCGTGCTGAAAATTTCTTCCCATTGCCACCTTAATTGCCACCCTTTACATTGCCACCTTTTCAGTTTTCCTCCTTAAAATTTGCGTTGGAGTGATTCAATTGAATTCGTACCTATTGGCAGTTGTGTACTCCTGATGTCGCACACCAGCTAGCATTGTCGTGTAGTATACATTCCTGCTATAAATTTGCCCATGTGTTCGCGCTACTGTCGTGAAGCCGCACGACTTCAACTATTCATTATTTAGGCGTGATTCAAAGACGCTTTTGGTGTAAACACAGCACGGCAGACTCGACAGAAACTACAAAAAAGTCCAAATACCCGCTTTTGTGCGTACAACAGGTTATTAGGTACTGGTGATACAAGAATCAATGGGGGAAACCGGCGGCACTGTTGCGATATTGAACAGGTAGCCGTGATTCCGTGTGGGAAACTGTTACTATAGTAACAGTAGTTACTATAGTGTGTTACTACAGTGCTACTACAGCGTTACTATACTAACTATAGCTACGTAACCAGCAGTTCTATAGAACTGATGGTTACGTAGCTCGCGGCTGCTTTCGATTCTCCCAGCATGCCTATAGAGTTTATCAGTGCTATTTAATGGCAGAAGGCACTTTCGATGAACACTTGGAAAAATTTAGTCCACGGTGATGCGGAAGAGGTATTGCTCCAACGATAAACGTATACAGGAGCGCCGTAGTGCGGGGCTTCGAAAATTCCGACACACGTTTTTTTCACGTGCAGGTAAATCTAAGAAAACCAGACTCTAGCCTGTTGCCTGCACCAAAGTGCGGCCGCCAAGGCCAGGATTCGATCCCGTGTCCTTCGGGTCAGCAGGCAATGTCACCATAACGACTCGACCACCACGATGGGTTCTATACACTTTGCATGCCGATCGGTCGAAGCCTTCGGCGCAAATGGACATTTAAGGTCATCGCAGCAGCGTATACGATCTGCTTGGGATGAGGTGGCCCCTGATGAGATATTTGCGCTAAAGCTCCTTATAGACCAGGAGAGATACACACCCTAAACAATAAACATGCCAAAAGCAACAAAAAAAGAAACACACATTCGCGCGGAAGTAAATGCTGCATAAACGGGCGCATTCCGCTTATGGCGACCCCGACAGCTCAGTTTTCAGTCGCTGAATCTCGGTTCGTATATCGCCTTCCAGATTCGGAGTCAAGAGAAAGTGTGTGACGAAGCATTGATCCTGCGCCTCAACACAGCTACTTGCCCTGCTTAACATTCTTTTTATGACTTCACTGCACAGCATTTTCGATGAAAAAGCGAGCCGCTCTAAACGGGTGGACAAAATAAACTCATCTTAAATTCAGTGATGAAGAAACAGAAAGAAAACGCCAGCATCAGGCGTCATTGAAGGGCAGGAGAATAGGGACGGAGGCGAAAGACGGCGTAATACGGTATCCAGAGGCATTCTCGCCTGAATCGGGGCTTCAAAAGAGTATAGGCAGCTTCGGGAAAATTCACTATAAAAACACAGGTCCAGAAACATTCGCCCTACGGGAATGGAACGAAAAAAGAAAAATGGAACGAAAAAGAAAAATGGCCTCGCCATTGGTCAACACATAATGGAAGACACAGAAGCCCAGCTATTGCTTCTTTCTCTGTCGCCCTGTAAGCACTTATCTTTCCTTCAATGTCTGCGGACTTTGTTTAGGACTCAACATTACGGCCTTTTTTCAATCAATCAATCAATCAATCAATCAATGAAGCTTTATTTTCATAAATAGATATATGCAATTACAGGAATTATTTGGACCGATAGCCTAAAGTGGCTAGTGGACGGTCCAATACAATGTGCAACAAAAAAAAGTGTACAGGTCAGCTCTGAGGTAACAACATAAAAAAACAATCATGTGATACAGATAACACAGTAATACATTTTTTCTTGCAGATATGCATACTTATTAGCTTGCAGCTAGTTTCTATACATAGGCACTTATTAAAAAAATACAATGAAAATCGAATCACACACACATGCTTACATGTCTTGACTCCACAGAAAAAATGATTTACATGCCATGCTGAAATTACGTGCCGTTTTAATCTCTAGGGGGACCGTGTTCCATATTTTTGTTCCACTAAACTGTATCAGTCTTTCTCCGTAAACATTAAAACATTTGGGCAGATTGAAATTACCATTCGAAGCATGTCGCGTATTGCGTTTAGGAATTGAAAAAAGATCAGCAGGCAAAGGTGAATTTCTATTAATTATGTTATTTACTGAAACAGCAATTTTGTAGTCACGCAACATCGGAACCGAGAGAATGCGTTATGATTGGAAAATATTACTTACTGATTCACCTTGGCTTATGATTTTCAGTGTACGCTTTTGAAGTCGTTCAAGAGTTTTTAGATAACTGGTGTACGTCACACCCCACGATTCCAGACAGTAACCTATGTGACAATGACACAATGAAAAGTAGAGTGTGCGGAGTGTGTGGCCTTTCTAATAGTTCGGCTTTAAAACACACACACACACGCACACCTATATATATACATATATTGGTCAGACCATTTTTAAACCTCACACAAGCGGACCTCATGCTTAAAGAATTTCCCCGTTTTGGTGCATTGAACTGTTCGTTCGTTTTTGGCGCCGGTACTCGCACCCATTCAAGCTTTCATATATTTTTCGAACGCCTGTAAACGAGCGCTGTTCACTTTACCCTCTGTCTTCGCAAACTCGTCTATTGTATAACCCGAGGGCACACCTCCTTAAATCGCCAGCGATGTCCAGAAGAAAGAACAAAGGAAAGAAGTAATGTTGGAGGAAAATAAAAGGCAACAAGAGAAAGTAGCTTGGTGAAAAATGGATGCCGCGTTCGCATGAGCAACATTTTGTTTGCTTTTCTGTCTCTTTCATTTCCGAGCCATATGCGACGAAGTCGAACGACAAACAGGTCGAAATAAAGAAAGGCAGAGAGCGTCAGAAACACGCGGCGGACAGGTAAACACGTGGTGCGCGCGGGAAAGTCGATAAGGCGGTAAAATAAGCAGCCAGCCTATAAGGGCGTCCCCCCCCCCCCCCTCCTGCCCTTTTCGGATCGCCAGGTTCGCCACTATACCGGCCGCCAGTCTTCCATTGTTTTCTTTTTTTTTGTTACGTCTGTGTAGCTTGATTTCTTCTGTTGTCCTTCAGAGTTTTCACAAGGGGCGCAAGGGGCACTTCGAAGTCCGCTTTAATGGCATTTTTTGTTTCTTTTTTCTTCGGATCCCCTATGCACTCCACTACGTGGTTTACTGGCGCTGTGTGCGGCGTCGCAAAAAAAAAAGGGGGGGGGGGGAGAGGGTTGGTATTGCTTGTGAACTGTGCTTCAAATGGAAAGTCGACGCGGTGTCACCGACGACTGGGTGTGACTTACCCGCTAGATTCGGGGCGATTTCCGCGGCAGCACACACAACCTTTGTTTTACTTGTTCCACAGCGGCTGCGATCATCCTTCTCTCTGGAGTCCCCGATGTGTCACTTTGGGCTTCCGTCTATCCCATTTCTATCTATCTATCTATCTATCTATCTATCTATCTATCTATCTATCTATCTATCTATCTATCTATCTATCTATCTATCTATCTATCTATCTATCTATCTATCTATCTATCTATCTATCTATCTATCTAGTCTATATCTATCTTCTGTCTGTCTGTCTGTCTGTCTGTCTGTCTGTCTGTCTGTCTGTCTGTCTTCTGTCTGTCTGTCTGTCTGTCTGTCTGTCTATCTATCTATCTAGTCTATCTATCTATCTATCTATCTATCTATCTATCTATCTATCTATCTATCTATCTATCTCATCTATCTATCCTATCTATCTATCTGTCTATCTAGTCCTGTCTAGTCTCTGTCTGTCTGTCTGTCTGTCCTGTCTGTCTGTCTGTCTGTCTGTCTGTCTGTCCTGATCTATCTATCTATCTATCTATCCTATCTATCTATCTATCTATCTATCTATCTATCTATCTATCTATCTATCTATCTATCTATCTATCTCTATCTATCTATCTATCTATCTATCTATCTATCTATCTATCTATCTATCTATCTATCTATCTATCTATCTATCTATCTATCTAATCTATCTATCTATCTATGACCCCACTTCCCACTCTCTTATTTATTTTAGACACGTATATCTATTCCTTTCTTCACCCTTACGGATTATTGCTTTTCCTTCATTCCTTCTTCTCCTGCCCCGGAACCAGGCAAACTCTTCAGCTTTTGATCCCCCCGTGGCATTGGAAATAGGAAAGGAAGCAGAAAAAAATATAAAGACACAAAAATGTAAAACAACAAAACGAAACCAAGAGAGTATGTGTGAAAGACGAGTTTCAGTGTTGCTGCAACAAG
Organism: Rhipicephalus annulatus; assembly: GCA_013436015.1. NCBI lineage: Eukaryota > Metazoa > Arthropoda > Arachnida > Ixodida > Ixodidae > Rhipicephalus > Rhipicephalus annulatus. The sequence goes on along the minus strand of WOVY01003525.1, from coordinate 77,758 downwards.
ATCAGAAACCACTGTGCGTTGAAGTCTCGGCCTACGCTCTCTCATTCGTTTATTATACATCTCCCCCGCCCCCTTATATTCGCAGGATTTATCGGTGCCCGACACCTTTGTGTTGTTCTTGTTGTTTTTTATTGGAAATTAAGGCTCTCCGTCTTTCTCGATTTCGTCTTGCGCAGCAGCGCTCGCGTGCCATCCGGGGAGTCGCGTTTTCCCGAAAATGCAAGGCTCTCCTCCGGGACGACGCGGCGCCGGTTCGTCTGTTATAATGCGGAGAAGCGAGGCGCGGCTCGGAGGTGTTCGATCTTGGGATCGCGCGGCTGTCATCGCGCTGTTTGTTTTCTTCGCGCCACCGACGCTCGCCATTCTCCGCTTTCTTTTTCTGTTTCTTCCTCTTACTATCTCGTATTGTTTCGCTCAACAAAGGAAATCAAGAACAAGAAGGACGCTTCCACCTTCATACGTGAGGAGAATGAGATTCTTCCCTATACTGTTTTACAGCGCGCGATTGGGAGGAAGCGAAACTTAGCGCTTCGTTCTGTAATCTTTCCCCGCCTTTTTTTTGTCAATAAAGGAAGTCCAGCGTCACTTCTGTTTACCGTGAAAATATAACGCGGAACTTGGTTAACTCCGGTTTTTACACCTTGACATTGAGGCTGTACTGGGAGCAGGGAAAGAAACAACGTATCCATTCTGCTTTCTTTGCTTTATATTCCCTATATTTTTTTTTGTGCGGGTTGAAGTTTACGTTTGCGAGTTTTGGGGAATGGGAGTGCTGAGTGTAGAAGTACGTGTCTGTAAACGCACGAGTGCTGCAGCTTTATACGTGTAACTGTTTCGATTTGCTCGTCACGTTCGGGGAAGCCCTAGAGTCAGCAGAATGGGCTTGAGCCGCGGAAAGAGTTACTGAATAGCGGCGCATAAGTGGCTGTACGAGAAGCTGAAAATAAACGGAAAGAAACCCATTAATCAGCTAGATGCAGGATGTACAGTGAAGATAACGCGAGACGCCTAAAAATGAACCTACTAAAGATGGAGCGCGTAAGGTGGTTTTTCCCTATACAACACCTCACAATCCTTTTGTGAATGTGACGTAACGTGATTGTGGAGGTTTCCTGTTTTCTACATACAAGGGTTAGGATCTACGTCTACGTCAGCGCATGTCACGACTTTGAGCACGTCTTCTCGATCACTATATCAGCCAATGGGGGTATCGTTCAGTTCGTTGTCGTATAGTCATGCCCGTCGATACCGCGATTCGCCCAGTGAAGGACAAGTGATTTCTAGTCGTTTCGGAAAACGGTATTGCTAATTCCCTGTTGCTTGCAGTGCTACAACATTCGGCTCACACGCTAACACGATCCTCGAATACCGAGTGGCAGCGTTTTGAAACCGTGCTACAAATGGGTTGCAGCTGCCCTTTGACGTCACGGGTGTTCGCTTAGTGGTCCACTGAGTCGTTTTCTCCGGATATGAGTCCTATATCCGTAATCAATTGACTTACGCCTGTTTGTTGTGGGTGGAACGCACTGACACAGTGCTTCTGTTTGAATGATACAGCCTGATCGCGCAACTGCGCAGTTTCTCAATGTAGAGGCTCGAGACATTTTTGCAATGACTCACTATGTTAAGCAAGGTTGTGCGTTGAAGGCCTGCACGCACTGTATCCCATTTCTCGCAGAGTGTCAAGTATACGCGTGCATACGCTGGCTATAGCCACACTGCTTCTAAATAACGAGCTTTCTTTCTTTTCTTCGAGTGCAACGATAACGTGAACATTACGTAGGTGGCCATCGTATGACTAACTACAATGAATAATTGTTTGGAATATCCAACTAACTATATTCCATTATTTTTCTTCTTTTTGTTGATATATTTCGTCCCATCACCCAGGAAACGGCCACGAATGTAGAGGTAGATGTTTACGGCACGAGCGCGAAATCTCCTTTATTCTATATCTCCTTTCATTTGCGGACCGCTCACTTTATCCAGTCTTGCTTTCACTTTCCTTTCATTCACGTAACCACGAACAAAAACCAAACAAACTCAGCGTTCGCGATTACGCGATCCTCGTGTGGACTGAGGTTTTTCCTTCCCTGCCTCGTGGTTCGTAGGATGCAGAGAAGCACATCGCTCATAATTACGGCCACGCAAACGACGCATCGTCGTCGGATGCATCGTATTTCCCCGGAGAAAGCGTCCGCCGATTGCCATGCCGACGACTTTGCCTAATACAGAGGCGCACAGTGTAATATCTATACACACACACAGAAACGACTCTCTTTCACGCGCCACTGTATGGAGTTAGTTACCGTTGTTTCGCGTTTCTTGGTTCTTTATTTCTATAGCTCTGCCCTTCTTACGTCTTTTGCGTACTCACTGACGATAACTGGAGCACGAACCGGAGGATATGATAGTAATAAATACCCGCGCACCTATACGCGATTCGCTGGCGCGCAGTGACGCAACCGGGGCGCTCCACTAGCGCCTCTCGGTGACAGAGGCGAAACGGATCACACGCAATTTTCCTCTCCGGTGTCAAATCAGTCACGACCGCCCGTAAACACGAGAACGCGGCCCGCGAGAGCACGCGTAATGTTTCCTATGTACAGGGAAGTAAAGCCCCTCGACTGAGAGCCATGCATCAGTATGCATCCGTCATTAAAAATCTCTCTCTCTCTCTTTCTCTCATATATATATATATATATATATATATATATATATATATATATATATATATATATATATATATATATATATAGGAATTGCACAAACAGGGGCTAACAGACAATGGTGTCAAGGGAGGTATACGGAATATTATTAGAATTAATTCTAATGTATATGTTAAGAAAGAAAAGTGGACGAAAAGGTAATATGCTATCAGTAGGGACCAAATCTGGCACCTTCAAATAACGCGTCCGATGTTTTGCCACTGATCAACGGCGGATCCTATCCCCCTGACCCCTTTATATGGTATACATGTGTAATTAAACGAAGGAGCGCTAGTGAACGCCGCCAGTATAGGAAATAAGGCGACCTTGGAACACTCTCTTTTGCGTGTTGGCGTTACGTGATCTTGTTTGCGAGGTGGCACCTGTCCAATTATCCCTCGCATCGGGAAGAAATTTTGAAGTGAAGAGTGTAGAGATTGCGTAGAATGATTTACTGCACGCATTCGTGCAGTAATGTTCACATGGTTTCAGTTAGCTCCTCACTGATGTGATATCGCACTGTCGGCTAACGGTTGCATATATTTCAGGGTAACGTTGATTGTACCTGTTTAATAAAATAAAAACAAAACGTCATAATGTGTTAGACGTGTGCTGCTGTGTGTCTTCTCGTTATCTAGCAAATTATTCGCATCCTCCGACACAATTAGCGGTAAAACTTGCCGCACTTTGTCTTGAATCGTCATGAGCTTTCCTAGGTCATACCAACTTTTGCAGAGTTGGACTGCTTGCGAGGTCGAGTACAACAAATGTTATTTTGTTCTTCTCGTTTACCGCTTTCCAGGTGGTGTTCGGAAGGTCTACAGCCTGGCTTCGTAAATCGATGCTAAGAAACTGTTCTTGACGCAACAAGCGTCGATCGCCACTACCGTGCTTCATTGGGAAGGCTCTTCACCCGTAGGGCCATGCCAGGATAACTGGCTGTGAAGACCTCTATTCGCACCATAAACGTGAGTTTATCCCTCGCTTTTTTTTGTAAAATGTATACTACATGTATATAAGGGACGTCAGAGATGGTAACAAACACTTTCGAGTCAAATCAGTTGAACTCATTATCCACAGGGGCCGTTGGTTTTTTGGATGAAATATTCATATAGAGCTCGGAAATTTTCAAAGAATCAAGAATGCAATAGGGATGTCTAGTCGATGCGTCGAAGTAATGTGTTCTGCTAAAACAAATAACCAAATATATAGCTTGGTACCCGGTCTGTCATCGCTCTCTGGACGCAACAGCACCGCGGACAACGTGCTGAATCGCACCTATGAATTGCGACTCCCCATTCCACAATAGGAATGTGACGTACTTGCTGTGACCATGTCCAGTGGCGCCGTCTTCGCCACCTTCACGCAACAAATCTCAGGCCAAGCCTAGGCGGCCGACCGACCACCCGACCTCGATAGACTCACGGACCATTCCACCGCCTACTTCATACATGAAGCAACTTTTTACGCGTACTTATGACACAGGGTAGTTATATGCTCAAGCGAAGGCTTCCGATAAAAAAAAGAAACTTTAATGACGTTTTCCCCCGTATTCTAGAACGTCCCTTCACTCAACACTTCACCTTCACTTGAGGCACGGCAAGTCAATGCATATCAGCGATAATCAGGTGCGATTCTCGAGCAGCGCAGCGTCAATTTCAGCCGAGTAGCGGTGCAGTACTCAACTCTGTCAAGTGAAGGGTGAAAGTCGAGTCGAGGATTGTTTATGAATACGGGGGTTAGTTTCGTTTCCAAGAGTACGACGTGATCACGTACGCATTGCTTTCTCTATTGCTCGCCTAACTTCGGCTGTCGTTTCACGTCTCAACCGTGCCGCAAGGAAACGATCGTCTACATGTGCCTAGCATTGGTCGGGTCAAACTATTCTGTAGAACGTCTACCGCAAGTATGGTTGCGCAATGGCCACTATGCCGTAATTAGGGAGCTTTAGAATAACGTTTGCAGATGTTGCAGGCGGTGCTTTAGTTGCGGGTGCCATGTGAGTTTTGAAATAGTGTTTGCTCACCCCAGGAAAAAGTCTAGGGACTTTCGCCCCTACCGCAAACCCAAATGCACGGAAGCTACACACAGCACTTCGCGGGCCGCGATCGCCGCACGCTATTTCGAATTTTCTGCGGGCGGGCCGCAAACGCGAACGGTGGTTCGCGTTACGGACGCATGCGCAGTGGCAGCGACCGCGCCGCAGGGGCTCGCGGTGCACTATTCTAAAGCTCCGAATTCTTCTTTTTGCGAATAGGAAGGACACACTGCGCGTCTGTAAGGCAACGCGTGAACCTACGCAGCTGCTGTATTTGTTGATGCTTTTGCTGATGATAATGACAAGATGTGCGTGAGTGCTCTGTAATAAGTGGGCCTTTAATGACAAGATGCGCGTCAGCGCTTTGTAATGAGTGGGCCTTTAATGACAAAATGTGCGTAAACGCTCTGTAACGAGTGGGTCTTTAATGACAAGATGTGCGTGAGCGCTCTGTAATGAGTGGGCCTTTCAAACACCTACTCGTTGCGCGGTGCACATGTTTTGACGCCTGACGCGATCTTACGTTGGTTGTGCGCGAAAAATCAACGTGAACCGTGAGCGAAAAATCGACAAATGTGGAAAAAAAAGTACATAACAACGAGCTCCGTCGCATGTCAAGACATCACGCAGTATTGTAAGCGTTATATTTACCATGGCATTTTTTTTGGAGCACTTTCAAGTGATGGCATGGCTCTGTGATAGAGCACCTGCTTGTAATGTTATCAGCCTGTGTTCGATTCTCGTTGGAACCGAGTATTTTTTTATTATTTATCTCATTTGCGCATTTGTCGAGTTTTCGCTCACGGATAACGCTAATTTTTTGCTTGCAACCAACGACACGAGATCGATTTCAACGGTAACATAGGATTTTAAGTAAAACGAGTTTTTTAAAATGCGTCAGTGGGGATATAGAAGCTAGCTTCTTATAGAAGCAAGGACGCAGGGAGTACGTGACACACTCATAAATTGTGTGGTTTTTTACGCGCTGAAGATTAACAGGCATGCTTTAGGGGAAGCTTCGGATTAATTCGTACCTTCAGGAGTTCCCTAAAGCGAAGCTAAAATGAAGTAAAAAAAAAACGGGTTCTCTTGCACTTCGTGCCAATCGATGTGTGGCCACCGTGAAAGGGTAGCAAATCTGTGTCCTAGAGCTTAATTGAATCTAACCTTAGCTACTTCCCTGTTAAGATGTAGCAGTAAGGGTGACCTATTTTTGAGGAGGACAGCTATATAAAATATCTCTAGGAGAATATATTGGGCCTATACAGTTAGAATAGTGACGGTGGTTGCGCGAAATGCATGAGATGACGACAGTGATAGCTAAGCACACGTACTCATTACAAGTAGAAGGGCAAGAGAGCTCCCGACAAAAATAAGATAAAAACAATAAACAATGAGAATCCCTTTTTTTTGCTACTTTCGATTATTTTTGTCGGTCGAAGTAACAAGCTCAGTTGAATTCGAAGACGCGACGCATGTTTAAAAGCTACCATTTTACATGTGAACGATCGCTGAAAAGTGTGACGACAATGCTGCAGAGAAGGAGGAGGCGTTACAACCTGACATCATGACTATTTATGAGTAAATGTATCAATGAATGGATGGGTGAATGAACGAATGAATGAATGAAGGAATGAATGAATGAACGAACGAACGAATGAATGAATGAATGAATGAATGAATGAATCAATGAATGAATGTCGCATTCGATAGCAGTTCATTGCTCAGTCCATTTCATCTCGTTATACAGATAGGTCGACGCCGCGTTTGTTGAAAGCACTAAACATTCTATTCGTGGAATGCGCCTTTTAAGGCTATGCAAAACCAGTGAATTTCGGAGCGCCTCTTTGATATTTCGCCAAATCTCGGTGCGAATTCACTATCTCAATCCGCACTGATTCAATAAAACCTTCGTTGCACAGAAAAAAAAAACACTTGAATGGGGCAATAAAAAAAAACGATCAAGTACACAGCCGAGAGAGGGTGCGAAACAGAGTTCGTAGCAAAAACCACTTAAGCAGAGAGCCTTTTCCTTTTTTGAGCAACAAAACAGAACATCTTGTTGGTCCAGGATAGAAACTTGCCATCTTCACTCTGCAGGCGGCTTCGCACGGCTCTAGAACGCTTGCCCAAGCCTGCAGGGGCCTCACTGCGAGATTATGACCGCGAATTGGTTTGAATGCGGCCGTTGCTGGTCGCGATTCACGAGATAAACGGGCCGGGGTTTTAGCGAATCAAGGCGCGTCCGGACCCCGGGCGCCGGAACACAATAGCGACGCTCCGGAGCGGCTGAGCCACGCGGTGGCGAAGAAAGAAGCGCCACGAACGAGGACGAGGGGAACGAAGTTGGGAGGGGGGGCTATTCCTGTTGGAAGAGGCCACCTCGGTGAGCCCGCAGCTCCCAAGTAGGTTTTCGTCTTGCGAGGATTTGTAGGCTTGCGCTGTCCCAAACCCGGGCCGCGCGTAGTGATCAGTATTCCGGAGACACGAGGCCCGCTTTGCCCTCTGCCGCCCTTTTCCCCGTCGTTCAGCTCTTCCCCTTGCTCTACTTCCTCGTCCGCAGCTTCTGTCTTTGTTCTTAGTCCTCTATGCCTGAGGGTTCTGCCGGCACCTCTCTCAATTTCTCCCGTATCCCCGCCACTATACTGCTGCTGCCCTCTGGAGAAGGCGATTGGCCTCCCTTTTCGGGGGGCCGAATTCTCTTCGGCCTTTCGGTTTTCTCGTTTTCAAGCAAAACCAATGAATCCGGAGACCCTGGCAAGTGCCAAGGGAAGTACAGAAAAACGAAAAGGGGAGGAGGGGGGGCGCACAGAAAGGGACGCTATCCACAAGCGGTGGCAGAAGGGAAGCGGAGAGTGGAGGGGCTGAACGATGGAGACCCCGCAAAGACTTCGAGATCCGTCAAGACAGGCCAAACTGCCATTGTGCTCTTCCGTATTGCCTTATATTCGTCGATAGCTTTGTTTCGCGACTGAGGATTTTTTTTTCTCCTTTCTACCGGCCATTCGGTTTGCCGCGCAAACGTGTCGGAGGTAGGCGAAAAAAAAAAAGTTTCGCGAGCTGACAACGACAAAGCGGATGCGGAGGGAAGTGGAGAAATCAGCTGAACCAAGGTATAGGAGGATGGAGAGAGGGTTCCCTATACAAACACGCTCTAGCATGTAAAAGTAAAGGAGATCCGGGCTACTTTTTGATGCTTGTCCGTCCCTCAAACCGAAATCGATGGCAGCCCGTTAGGAGATGGCAGGGCGTTTGTTCTCGTTTCGAGTAAGGGCAGAAGACGGGCGTTGGTCTTAAGGGGATTCGCGCTATTTCCCAATGCGAGTGCTTTCCTTCCATGTTTGCACCCGGCACGCTGGAAGGATTCGCACGCTTGTCGAATTCGCGTACTTTTCAGCCGTGACCATGTTTGGACGCTGTCGGTCGGCCGGCACAGCTTGAGAGCGGCGCAGATCTGGGCTATCCAGTCAATGTTCTCGCGTGGCATTTGTATAGAGCTGAATTCTGTTTCCAGTGGGGTTCATGGTACGAGGATGAGGCATAAGAGCAATGGGGCTTTCAGGCAAAGATGAAACACGCCTAATATGAAAAGAAGTAGCTTAAAAGGGCTATGATTAGCCTTGGAACGAAGACTTGGGAGTATGCTGATGCTATAGTCAGCTAAAAAGGTCACTGTACTCGTACCGTATAACGATCTGTAAATAAACGTGGTGCTACTATACATGCTAAAGAAGCGTGCCGGTTTGTTACTCTAGCTTCTATACGTCAAACGTGGATGCCTCGTCTGGCGGACAACCCTTTCATGGCTATTCGATGAAAACACGCGTGTTTTCATTCAGTAGCCCTGAGCACGAAAAATGAACACTTCATCAATGACGAGTTTGCAACGTGGCGTGATTTGTTCTTGTTCGTGTCAAACTTTTTTTTTACTGCCTGGAGCTGTGCACATATTGGTGGTGACAAACTGCGATTGATGGTTTCTGCTCTAATTTATTTACGTCGAGGCCGTAGATGTTAAAGGCAGCTGGTTTACTTTTGCGCACCGCCTAGCAATCAGTATATTTTTCTGCTACCTTCGCGGACCCGTGTAAAACAACGCAGGCTATGCTCGTTCGAATGAACCATCATCAACTGTCTGTTATCTTCGCCGTATACGAATCATTGGGTAGTAACGCAGCGGCAACGCTAATGCCCACAATTGACAATAGCGTCACGAAAATACGTTCCGTCGTGTCAATATGTGGCTTATCGTCTTTTCTAAGAGTTCCTCGGTGTAACAGAGTAAATGCGTACTCAGGTATACATTTTGCGACCTGAAATAAATTACCGTTCATTTGACGAGCATATATATAGAGTGAGGGGAGTAATAAACAAAGCCGGAGATCAACAACGATACGACATCTACACAGCCGAGAGATGTTGAATGATTTATTACATTGCGCTTACTCTTATAGCTGTAGCAGTCACGGAGAAAGCATAATCGAAATTCAAGCCAGGCAATCTTGAAGGGAAAGAAAGACTCTGCCTATATGAATTTGCCCTCATCACCCCCCCTCCCCCCCACACTTTTTTCTTTGAAGGCATCGTTCACTCATGTGTTTACCCTTGCAACACGCCACATTGTGATTTAAACTTGTTCTATCGAATGATTCTAAACAAAAGGACTCCTAATATACGCGCTTTGGACCTCCCTTTTTTGTTTTTTTTTGTTTTTGATGAAACTGTCCTAAATATTGCGAACCATATGAATATACGGGGACATGTTTGCAAAATGATTGCTATAAACATATAAAGCCAACAGATGAAGAAAAAGGAAGCCATGAGAAGCATAGGAAAAAGTTCGAAGCGATGGATATATTCAAATTTATATACCTGCTTAATCCAAGAGTTTCGTGTACATATTGAATATGTTAACGAGAAAACGTGAAGTCTTTCTCTTTTAATAACGGGAGATGGAAGTGCATGCGGAAGTAACGAGAAATTTCCGTCGGTACAGAAAGCTGATCAATGAGCTCGAGTGGAGATCTGGGCTTTCTTTATTCATAGAGCGATGACTAATTTTCTATAGCATCGTTCTCGGTTACGAGATCAATTATTTCATTCCTTGCCTTTGTTTTACTCATAAATGCAGCTTAAGTTTTTTTTTTTCAATTTATTCATAAACTGCATACACATTATTAAGGTAAGTGGAGCTAGTTAGTTTGCGTTCATGATTAAATTTAGTGCTGAACTCACGAATGTAACAAAGAACGCTATTTCTTCCATGCTCGGTGTTTCTTTCGTTCTTTGTGCCATTCATGAGCGTTGTGGGAAATTTCATAATAAACCGCACAGTGCAATAAAATAGAAAAGTGAAATTTTCGACCATGCCTCACTCACTTGCATCATCGGCTTGTTTAATTAGCCCTCTCTGCCGTCTTTTGCTCCTCATAAAAAACAGCCTGTATAGCTTGTCTTGTGTTGTCTATCTATTAACGCCCTTGTGACTGCATGTGCAATTCAGGTGTTTCTGCGGGCTATATTCTATCCAACACCACATGAGGCAAGCCAGGCTAGCACCTCCTTCATATCACTTAAGGATGGCCCGCTCTTATCTATTTTATTGCACGCGAACACAATTGCCCAACTTAAAGCGCCTTGTGTCATATCGCAATCACGTAATCGAACAACCTAGTGATCATCGCACTCCATCAAATAACAATTGCCTAGATTAAGCCAGCTGGAAAATCTGAAATTTTTTTTCGTGGAAATGACTGCTAGGGTTCGACTTTCCAAAGCCGCGATATGGTCATGAAACACCGTAGTAGAAGGTTCCGCAAACTGCGACACCTGTGACTCTTAGACTCGCGCTGAAGCCTCAGCACACCAGCCTCTGGACATTTTAGCTTCATTGAAATGCGGCCGCCGCATTCGGAATTTGATCCCACGACCTCGGGGTCAGTGCTTTACTACCGTAACCACTCGTGAGGATTCTCTTGAAGTATATGCATAGCAAGTGTATAGTGCGCTGAGGATCGCGCTGCTGTCAGAGAGCTCGGCTCGGAGCGAAACCATCGAATGCAGTATACAGCTAGCAAAGCCACAACACTCGAACCATCTTGAGAAGCTCTCGCTCAAGAGCGGTTTACTCGTCTAGGGCGAGCCTCGCGCGTCAGTGAGCCTCACAGCTTTGGCGTACGACTGTGTGGTCCGGCTCACAATGGGCCCGAAGGATTTCCGCCGTGTCTTAGTGAATGGACGACCGCCCACGGCCAAGTCTCGTAATTACCGGGTTAACAATGCGTCCCCAAGATTCGGATCGCCGTGGGAAGAGCGGTGCACTCCATTCCCGGTACCGCTTCCGAGAGAAAGGTCTTTCCCTGGCATATACCATCGCATATGTCTGTATACGATGATATATGTTAAACGCGCGGGCGCACATTATTCGCGCTGATAAGTGAGTCGTTTGTCCGTGGTTTATAATGTGCAGAGTTCGCAAGTCTTAGACGCTCTGTGCTTAGAAACTTTACATTCGGAAGTTTGAACTATGGTCTAAAGAAGGATGACGCATTAAGCACTGGAAGTGCCTCGAACAACAGCTTAGTTTTGTGAATTCAGATTACACAATCTAATTTGTCAAAGTACTAGGCAGGAGACCAGTAAGAGGGCTGTGCAAGCACTACTTCGATTTGACCGTTTCACCGACCCAAGTGAAGGACCGTGCAGGGTAGCAAACCGGTTCCTAATATTAGGTTGACATCCTTGCTTTTTCTTTTCATCGCTCTCTCCGTATTTATTCATACCAGACCAATAAGATCTGTTTAGCACTTCTTTGAAGACACTGATATTTGCGTTGAGTATTATAACTGGGCTGCACAGTGTGTGTGTGCGTGCCGCGCATCTGTGTCCCCCAGGCATCGCGGCTTTGATAGAACTCACTGCATTCAAATATTTAGCTTTTACAGCGAAAGTTGTTACGAGATCATATCAACAGCGGGGATTAGCATTCAATACATCTAGCTTGTTATTGTTGGAAGCCAGTCAGTTGGGTATACAGGCAGCAGTGGTGTTCTGTTTGCGTTACATAAACTCATTCAGGCAACCGGAAGGATACGTTGGTATAGTTGTTCCGCCTGATTGACGCAATTCATTGCTTCCCCCTTTTTAAATCTTTTATTCCTGGCTTCTTAAGTTCTTTTGCTTTTTTATGTACGTTACGTATCGTACTTCTCTGATTTCTCTCTCTCTCTCACACACACACACACACACACTTTTTAAGTGACATTGTATTTAAACTTTCTTTATAAGGTACAGTGTGACCAATCTTCCTTGCGGGTATGAGCCAATAGGTGACAAACCAAACAGAACAAATGAATTGGAGCACGCTTGAGCCTCGCCTTCAAAAGCTGATTGCGATAGCGCAACCGAGACTCGCGCGCATCTACTTCTAAGCTGCTGTCCTGCTTCGGTCCTCGGTGCATGTTTCAACCGTGCCGTAATGAAATAAACGACTGTGCGCGTAATATAGGTCGTTTCCAGGCATCACCGAATGCCTACTGCAAGCGCAGTTGTTAAGTGCCCACTACGCCATAATTATTCCTTCTGCGAATCAGCGCAGGATCCGCTAAATGTCTGTATAGGGCAACACTGAAACCTACGCAGCTGTTCAAGTCGCCGATGTTTCTGCTCCTGATGAATAAATATGTTCGAGCACTATGTAATGCGTGGGCCTTCAAAACACCCACTCGTTGTTCAATTCAAAAATTTTTTTAGCGATTGGCGTGATTCTACTCTTCTGGCACGGAATAAATGATGGGTTAACGATACTTCTTCCACTACATAACATTCACGTAGTGTTTTTTTGTTTTTTAAAGGAGCTTAAAGAAATCTCGTGGCTCTGTGGTCGAACACGTGCTTCCCACGCAGACTACCTGAGTTCAATTCCCACTCAGACCAGGAGAGCTTTATTATTTGTTTCATATGCACGTTTCTCGATTTTTTTGGTCACGGACAAAATGATCTTTCGCTCACAACCAACGATGCCGACACTGGAATTTTCGCGAAACGAGATCTTTAGCCCTGTCGCGTAACTCGGTCGAAAGTGGCTGCTACTCGAACATTCTCTGCGACTGTTCCGCGCGTTCCGCGCAGGCCTGAATTTTTTCTGTGGACTGACGCAAGTGGCCGCAACGAATACGTCTGTGTAACATACCTCAGGCGAATTTGTGTCCTCTAATTAAAGGGCATCGTTGGGTACTTACAAGTTGTCCCATTGCCGGCGTCCTGTCTCTCTCGAACAGGGTCGCCGACGCCCCACTAACGAAAGAGACGTGATAACAAGAGGAAGCGTGGTCTTGGCTGCCTCGAAAAGCTTCCTTTTGTTACGCCAGTTTCCGCTGGTCCATCCAAATGGCGGCTGCCGGAGCACTGAAAATGACATCCCGTGCAAAGCGATCGATCCAAGAAAGGAGCCCCTCCAGGGCACAACCTTCGGCTGCCATTGAAAATTTCTTCGTCACTGGCAGACGACAAACCATAGCCCAAGTATCGCTACGGGCATCGTAAACAGCGTTCCACTCGTGGAACATACGCTAAGAAGTAAAAAAAAAAGTTGAGTTAGAAGCATAACGCAAATATAAGAAAAGTATACACTATCTGTAAAGGACAGTCTCATCTGAAATTCTCTGTAGTGGTTTGTAATGGTTTCTAACAGCAGTGGTACATTAGACATCATATCAAGCTGATTAGGCTGGCTGTTTTGTCGCTTGTTCAAGTTTCATCTGGTGGTTTTCTGCTTTTGTCATAATTACCCTCCAACGGCATTTGCTTTTGTGTTGGAGCGTACCCTCACCTAATTAGAGCTTTCAACTTGATGGTTCTTCTAATGAGTTAAGAAAAATGGACATTTTTTACATGCAATACTTGTCGCGGAAACGACACATTCAAAATAATATTTCAAAGATTCCTTGTCAAGTTAGATATGTTCAGAAAGAAGGCGATAAAAAAAATCGGACAAGGAAGTCCGCTTTTAAAAGTGGGGTATAAATTGAGGGACTTCCAATGCGCGAAAAATTATAACCGACACGATGGTGCTTGGTAAGTACACGTTAAACTGGAAACAAATGTGTGAACACACCGGGGTAAAGAAGGTGAGAAAAAATGTAGTGCTTTCTTTGGCTACATGATGTGGATGGAAAATTAGCAATGTCGCTGATCGTTGCGATAAATAACAAAAAAGAAAAGCCGACCGTAACTTGCACTATTTGGCGCAAGGCTGAAAGCACAGCAGAACCCACTGCGGTTTAAGTGGTTATGGTGACCAACCGCCGGTCGTGAGATCGAATCCCGGAACTGAAAATGATTGAGACCCGCATATTTTACTAAATACCTCAGGTATTTAGGTGCACGCTAAATACCTCAGTTGTTGAAAATTTCTGGACTCCCCCTCCCCTTCCCCTCTGTGGCGTCTGTCTTAACCATATCTTCATTTTGGAACATTAAACACCGAACTATTATTATTAAAGGAACAACAGAGCTGATCAGTTCTCAGCTGGTCCTGCCCATACAAAGTGATGCCCAGTGTTGCTAAGCGATGCGAACTAATACAAAGGGATACCAAGAAGCGCGCGCACAGTTGTGCAACCGGTTGCTAGGCAATGCGCCGTGACGCCACTGTGGCACCGATATAGTTTCGTTTAGTCTACGCAGATTACGGCTGGAATAAACAGCTCCGGTGGCAAAAAAAAAACAAGGAACATAATAGGATATTAGACTTTCTTGTGGTCTAAACTCGCAGTGTTCCATCTCGCTTTTAAAAACCACACTGTCCAGTGGCTTTTTTCTTATTTATCTGCTGAGAACGACGCTACAGGCATGAGTTCCTGTCACGGTGGCCGCATTTAAATGGAGCAAATTGCTATAATATCACGTGATCTAGTCTCAGCAGTAATAGGCTTTGCAGCATCATATGGACTAATAAAGCTTGTTTTTTTTTCCTTCACCAATCCTCCAGTCACTTTAATTAAACCGAAAGTTCGACAGTAGTCGCAGCGCATCGTAAACGCTCTGCGTACTTGATTCGGTAGCCCCGCCGCGGTGGTCTAGTGGCTAAGGTACTCGGCTGCTGACCCGAAGGTCGCGGGATCGAATCCCGGCACGGCGGCTCTGTTTCCGATGGAGGCGGAAACGTTGTAGGCCCGTGTGCTCAGATTTGGGCGCACGTTAAAGAACCCCAGGTGGTCAAAATTTCCGGAGCCCTCCACTACGGCGTCTCTCATAATCATATGGTGGTTTTGGGACGTTAAACCTCACATATCAATCAATCAATCATTACTTGATTCGGTAAGCTTGAGCTCTACTAGCGAGGCATCCCTGTTGTTAATGGTAGGCCTGCGTAGGGCTTCGGAGCCCTCGCTTCTTTGCGGTGTCGTTCATGGCCGTCGTGTTGCCTTGCGACGCCATATCTTGTAACAGATTAGTGGATAGGTTTGGTGTTGCAGCTGCTTTCGGCTGGCTAGTGTCGCCTTGTATAACAAATACGGTGACAATGTCTCCTCCACGACGTTATCATTCACATATAGCACCCTGCCCTTTTTGTTTTCAAATAGGACACTTCTTCTTTATTAAATGTTAAATATCGAAAGCGTTGGTCGCGCAAAAGGGAACCCGGCATGCCCAGAAGTCCTGCTAAGAAAGTCGTAGACGCCCTTCTTTGACCACAGTTTCAAGAGCGCCAGATCAGACGTGGAAAATCCCCCCGTCCCTTTGTCAAAAAGGCGAGCATCGGCGTTCACTCGCGAGCATCGAGGAAGAATGAGATAAACGTCCTCCCAGCGCCGTCGTCCACTCGTCCTTCCCGAGGAGACAGTGGTGGTGCTGGAGAAGGGCCAGGCATCACCAATATATCTCCTCTTCACGGTCACGACCCGCGCTTCAGTGGTTCTCAGCGATAAAGAATAGAAACGACGCTGACGCATCAAGAGCTATGAGGGGAAGAAACAAAAATGAAAAGCCTCCAGGAATGAAAACAAAGCAAAGCGAGTTATCTTTCAAAGTCTTACTACTACCGGCGAACACAGTCGAGGCATGAGGACCGAATCAGGGAGGCAGTGGACAGAGAAGGGAGGCGGTATAAGGCCGCACTCTCCTGCTTTTGCCATTTCGGTCAGCTTTCGCTGAGCCCGAGTCAGAACGCTGTGGGTGTATACATACTCAGCAAGCAGCGATGGGGGCAGGATTTCCGGACTTCGCGCCACCCCGACCGCGAACAGGAGAAGTTTAGTCTAGGCCGTGCGGTGGTTCTCTCTTTTTTATCTACGTCGGGCGTGAATAGGGCGACAAAGTGGGAAACGGAAGATGGTGAGGAGGGAAAGTAAAGCAGAAGAAATGAGAAAAGGGAAGTAGCGGGGTGTAAACTTCCTCTTTTCCTTATTGTCGAAGGGTCGTTGTTTTTCGGTTCAGTTTATTACGTTTTCCTGTCGCGACGGACGGACTTCCCTGTTCTTCGGCCACGCGCTGCAAAAGGGAGAGCACGAAAAAGATGGGGTCGAATGTGATGAAAAAGAACCTCTTTCTACGGCCATTGCAGCTAAGCCTTTAAAACTAAAGAGTGGAGGGGGAATACTATCTCCCTCTACTGTTGGGTGAGAGGTGAGCGTTTTGCCATTGTCGTGCTCTGGTCTTTTTTCGGGAAACAAGCGAGCAACTAAGTTTGTGATGAAAGTAGGAGCCATAGGGAGTGGTATCTGGGATAGTGTGCAGAGGGGAGGCAAGAAGTCAATTGTTGGCTCCCTGTCGGAGAACACGCAATGTCGAAGGAGAGAATGAATGAGCGGCAATGTACGGTAACGACGACGAGCTTGAACAGCGGTAGCGACAGAAAGACGCTGCGGGCGCGGTGAAAGAACCGGAAGCGAGCGGGGTGCTTGACTCCTGGTGGCGGCGCCGCTACGGGATGGGATGGTAGGACTTCCGGCTTTGCAGGGAGAGAAGGAGCAGGACGTGTTGTCAGCGGAATGGTGAGACGCACGACTGGATCGGCTTCGAAGAAGAGGCCCGTTGGTGTTCGGCCGCGACGTCTCTTCAGCGGATGACAATGTGTCTCGATTATGTGAGTCGTGGACAACCGGAGACATTACAGCTAGTGCGGAGGAGATGCGGATGTTTGGGTGTGTAATCAGAACATTCTGACGCCATTCGCTGAAGAGGCGCGTTATCTGGAACGATCTATCAGTGCCCATCGGTGCACCATGCAATAGACAGGACCAATGGAGCTATTTCTATGGCGATACAAAATTTGATGAGTCCTTTGGTTATTACGGAGTTTCGATATTCCGGTCGCAACAGTGTCCTTTCTTTTTTCTTTCCTCTTGCTCAGTGTAGGATAGTCTGCCGGGCACAGCTCTGGTTAACCTCACTGCCTTGTTTATATCCTCAACACGCGATTCTGGTAAAAAGCTAGACATATATTCACTTAAGTATGAGTGAGTAGATTGGGAAGACTACAGGCAATGGTAGGCACCGAAGACACGAAAAGCAAAGGGAAACGTAATTGCTGTGCTTCATTGAACCACAGGTATGATCATTTACCCGAAAGTTAAAAGCGGGCAAAAAGCAAACCTGCTATTAGCAAGGACCTGGCCCACATCTCTTTCAATGCAGGACTTTACTACAAAATATAGGATGCCGTAACACCGTTCTTCCGGTAAGTATGTTGGATATATTCTTATAGATCAACCTTAGAAGGTCATCATCCGCCGTGGTGGTCTAGCGGTTACAGCGCTCAAATTTTGATCCGAAGGTCACGTGAATAAATCCCGGTCGCGGCAGTGGCTTTTAAATGGTGACGTAATGGGAAATGGGTCTGTGTAGTTAGATTTAGGCGCACTTCAAAGAACAACAGGATGTAGAACTTTGCCGAGTCATCCATTGTGGCGTCCCTCATAATCATATCGTGGGTTTAGGACGTAAAATCCTAACAATTTCTGACCGTGGGAGCGGGTGTTAGCAAGCGCCTCCCGGGGCCAAGTCGCTAGAGACGTGGAACGCAGTGGCGTGACATAGCGTGCGTGCGAATCTGAAAGCCATTTCCTCCAGAGGATACGTTGTTTGATGCAGTGCTGATCTTGACACAGCAAATTTTCGGCGTGTTGTCCGTATATAGAGACCGGAACAATTTCGAGAAATAAACGAGCCTCGATGAAATAAATGAGTAAATAGTGTAAGAGTGCTCGGCGTATAGGGCGGGCCGTCCGTGATATACGGCAACTTTTGCCCCGAATGTTTGCGCGCCCGTTAAAAGGATGTCAAGTGAAACTTTCGAAGCGGCACCGGCGGGCAAAGTCAATATTGACTGCGATTTCAGGAAATGGAGGGATGCGGTGAGGAAGAAAACAAGCGGTGTGCCATAGGGCTTGAGGCACTCGTTTTTAACGGCGTGCGTGTTTCCGGAACCGTTTCGCCGAAACTCAGGCGGGGTACAAAGTAGGCTCATCCTGCTTATGATGCCGAACGCTTCGTCAAAGGACACTGAGGTCGAAAACGAGCCGCATCGCTTTAGCTTTCACAGAGAAATGGGATGGTGCTAACTCGTGCGTCTGATGGAGGAGTGTGCGTTCGTCGAATGAAATCGTGCAGCTTTGGAAACTCTGCATACCACATGCACCAGGCATTCCGCACATGCGGAGCACTCGGCGTCCGCTTTGAAGTTTCGACGCAAGAAAACTTCAAATAATTTAGGCAACTGCGTCATTCGTATAACAAAAACAGGAACAGTGTGGAACGGAAAGGCAGGGATGTTAACCAGTCTAGAGAGACTGGTATGCCACCCTACACTGGGGATAGAAAGGAGGAAGTTTGAAAGGCGGAGTGAGAGGAGAGCGCCCTTCACAAGAGTTATGTCCTGAAGCCAAGTGGTTTATAGTGAACAAAACCAACAAACTGGATGAGTTACCATGCCTCTTTGTCAACGTTTAGTTGAGCTCTAGCTTTTTTGAAGAGACATCGGGACAGGCTAATTGATATATCATGAATATGTAAATTCTACATTGAAGAGAATAACAATCTGTTATCAATGCAGGGCTTCGCGATTAACGTTGCTGTGGTTAGGGACACACGCGTGTTTTGAGAGTTCAACGTCGCCCATCTAATTTAGTAAGGTTTCTAGTGGGAAAAGTTTTGCTTTGCTCGGTGAAAGTGTCGCCCACTATTTGAGGGTGAACGTTTTTTTCTCTTGTTTTTCTTTCTCTCTACGTGCGTTTCACACGTGCGTGCATACACATTAATGACTGCGCATCGTCTGCACATTTGCATTATATGTTCGCCTCACAGTGGTGAATGTTGCGCAATTACTGGTGGTCACTATGGGGGCGTCTTTGTTTGTTTGTTTTCCCAGCGCGAACGAATCACACCCATTGTGATATGGATTGGCTAAGAATCGCATAGATAGTGCCTGTTGAATATTCATCGCGTTCCTCGTTCACCGCCTCTCTGGAACTCATTTCAGAACGCCAGACACGAACCCGACGCCAGTTTTTCGTCGACGATTGCTTTCTATTTAGATATGGAAGCAATGAATGCTTCACGAATGCTGCCTACAGGCAAACAGCGTGGGGCAGTGCTGAGTGCATTGCTGGTAATTGGGCTCGAACTGATTCTTCTCGGATGTTCTTGAAAGTATGACGACCTGTGCTCCAGACTTGGTGTCACGAAAGCAATATAATGCCAAAACTGTTTAGTTGCTCGCTGTATTCGACTCCAGGTTTCACTACTAATGCGAAGTAAAAGAGGAATCATTCCGACAGTCACTCTGGTTTAGTCTCCGCTTCAAGTACAATCTCCGCTCTACAGCACTCACGGACTGAAACGCGAAAATGCTGGGATAAGTAATGCGCGTATAGTTTTGTTTCGCGCGTCTTCAGTTTGTGCCATATTGACGTAGTTTTGACTCAAACATTCGCACAGCCTGTACTACCGTTGGTGGTCAGACTTGCTACGAAATTACGCCATTATCACGAAAAATTGTTTACAGCGGTTGTTATATACCAAACAATTTGTGTGGATGTGTGGGTGTTTCAATCCGTGAGAACCGCACTTTTTCAAGCTCGCTCTACGTTTTCTTTTTTTTTCAGGCTGCGTCATTATTCTTACACAATGTATCAATAGCCGGAGTATACCGGGAGAACGACAATGCGCGAGCCGATCGAAACAGTCAAAACCGAACAAGATTATCTCGTCAAAGCTGACTAGGAAGAACTAGTGCGGAAGGGCCATACGGGCACGCACATATCTGAGTGGTCCCCATTTTTTTTCGTTCTTTATTACGTACTAAGAGATCGAAGGAGAAGCCAAGACTGCGTGAGTCTAGGAGCACAACAATCTGATTGTGCCTGGGCACCGTGCCCGAGGCTCACGTCTGGCGGCGTTTGCCTCTTCTGGTTTCAGATTTCCTGGACGCCGCCGGCCTCCCACACTTTCCTGCTCGCGCACGAGCCTCTAATTAATGCTCGCGCCGTTGTGTCAGGAGTGTCTCTCCCCCGCTGTTCTTCCTTCTCCCGGAACAGCCAGTTACCTAGTTCAGCAACGCGCTCAGCTCAAGTCGCGTCTCCTCTCAGTCTCTGCCGGTGGCAATCACGTCGCCTAATGGCAAGCTAATGAGTCTGATCTCATTAGCCTGTGCCCCGCGCTGTTCCTTACACAGAGACGCGCGCTCGTACGAGCACGCGCATGCCTTGGCATCCTGTTCGATTCAGTCCTCGCGCAAGGAATCCTCCCCTCGATTCCTTGTGCAGGCACCTCTCAGTGCTCTCGAGCCTGCGGCAGACGTCGTTACGAACGGCCCGACGATAATGCTTTCAATGACTCTCAAAGCCGCCGGTGCGCCCAAAAACGAAGTCATTTTCAACTAAAACGATAGCTTCGAGCTATGGCCTGCCTCTCGTTTCCGCCGCGGGACGTCGCTGTGTCCTTTTCTCGTTTTTGTTTTGTTTTGGATCACGCTGTCTTTTCGTGCAGATTCTCTGGTCCTTGAGGTTCGTGCCTTTGCTATCACCCTCTTTCAACACTCTATCGAACCCTTTTCTTTATGAAAAAAAAAGAAAGAAAAGACACCGTCTGTTCTTTCGAACGGAGGGCGCCCCCACTTCAATATGTTTTTCGGGCCTTCGGGGCCCAAGATCCATGCCGTCGACAGCTGACTGTGACCCATTGTGTCGCTAAGACAAAAGGCTTCGACGTGTCGAGGGGTTTTCCGGGAGGGGGGAGGGGGGGCGCAATGCATGCGCGCCAGCGTCTCCAATGTCTGAGGCCGGAACTAACGGGAAAGGGTTCGCTTCTTCCTGTGGAGCTAGAGAGATAAGAGAGAGAGAGAAAGAAAGAAAGAAACCGAAAAAAAAACAGTGCCGCCTCGCGGCGGAAAATAAAGTGCTCGTGGCGTTCGGTGCTCTTGGCGCTCGTGTTTTCGTGCTGCGCACGCGACGATAATGAATGCTTCGCGCCCATTTCTCACACTCCTGTATAGGCAACGTTTTCTCCTGCATTCTTTCCGGTCAGCGTCACCGTGTTGGCCCATATATTCTCGCTTTTCTCTTCATCGTCTCCTCTACGCGCCTTCCATCCTTTTTTTTTTTTGACATATCGAAAGCAGCAAGGCCGTGCAGATACACACACAGAAACTTCTTTTTTTTTTAATTCGCTGTTGACAAATGCTTCACGAAAAGGTGATGATCAACCGGGCCAATTGGTTGAACGTATTGTAAATATATGAGCGGAAAAACGGCGATGACGAAGATGAATCCACATGACAGAGCTCACGATTAAAACATCTGACCTGTCAATTTCCTTCGTCTGCTCTTGTGGTTTTTCTACTCATAACTTTCCGGTAGTTTGAAGAATTTTTTTGCTTTTTTTGTCTTCTTTACGATTCCTTTACTCTCCTGTTCTTTTTGGACCACGTTAGTGGCGCTGATTTTAAACGGGCTGTACTGAAAGCAAAAAGACTTATGTTGTTTGATGTTTTGGCAGCCATTGGTGTTTGCTGTGCACAAACTCGCCATATTTCATGAGGAAAGTTGTAGTTTTACAGCGAAAAGCACGGGGGACCAGCCTTCGAAAACGCGGGAAAGGGGCTACTTTCGTGATTTAAGTAACACGTGGCAAGAAACTTGCATATTCACTCCAGCTGCAAATGGATCATTTGTCGTCACTTCGGATCACAGTGAGTTGTGTGAAAGAGGCTAATCTAGCAGTTCCCGCAGTGAAGTGAATATTAGCCCAACCGCTGTGACAGCACTTACGCAATCGCGGATTCTGCGCGCTCCTGTCATCTTGGAGGTTCACATTTTGAGTACGCAATCATACCAGGGCGTTTGCAAGATGTCATTAAAAGCCAATAGATTGCTCCCCTTAAGAAACATCGTGAAAGAAGTTTATGGGGAAATGGACGCTAAGAAAGGAATCGAAGAAGGTCATGGAGAGTTGAAACAAGGCGAGAAAGGAGTCGGGAGGAATAATAACCCGTACGGGACAACACAAATAGCTTTACTACTGGAGGCTCGAGACGGTTGCTTGAGGGAGAAAGAAAATACTCCATAATTATTTCACATCTATGTGAAAATCATGTCTGGCGCAGCGTAACTTCGCAAAACGACTCAGCCAGAATATTAATCCGCCATTCAGCGATACCCGTAGGAAATGCCCGCCTTGCTGAAGCGGTGAGGTTAAAGCGTCTGGTAACTATAACTGGAGAGTGGTCGAGACGAAGATTGGAGTTTAAATTATTGGTGTCGAAACAGCAGGGAAGCGTTAAATGGCACCGAATCAGTGACATGCGTAATTTCAGTGCTATGATAAAGCGCTACAGTTATGCTCCTCGCTCTGCAAAAAGGGAAAAAAGAGGGGTGTGGGGTGGGCTCGGCTCTGCAGGGTGAACTTTTCCTCCATTACAGAGTACGCTTCAAATTTGCCAGAAAAGATGGAAAAATATACACATAATGTCAGACTGCGATAGCGTAGCGAAGATTGTATTAAAGAAAGCGGGATAAAAGCGACCATTTGTGCCACTTCATTTAAAAAGAAAGTGCTCATAAATTGAATCATCGTCGTGCACCTGAGCTGGCAGGAGGAAGGTGCGCTCAAGCTGCTGCTCGTTGTCGATGCAAATTTTTTAGTGAAGGCCGGAAGCAGTTTTCAGGAACGTTCTGAAAAAGAAGGTGTAGAGAAGGGAGGTTAACTAGGCGCAAGTATCGTTTCCGGACCTTTTAGAGCGGGCGCAAGATTAACGAACAAACGAAGGAAAGGAGGAACCGAAAATGACTCTGGTTTAGCTTGCACAGGACAATGCGCAGCAAATAAACTATATATGAACGCAGTGACCTCTCTGTTTGATGTGCAGCAGCCATTTTCGTGGTGCTTCTTGCATTAGCGGTATGCATGACCGTGCTATAAATATATTCGTTTGCAAAGAGCCGCCAGGCGTACTGAAGACGTGCGAGAACTCAGTGCAGACCGTTTGGTATTTACAAAGAACGTCAACCTATAAGGCGTTTGCAGCCTATTTGAAAGCATACAACGAACGCTAACAATAACAATTGTCAACGTGGTGTGACGAAAACCTGTCGGTTTTGCAATCTCGAGAGGTGACTGGGGTTCCAAAATGTCTTTTAGCTTTGAAAGTAACCGCGATTTTATCCTGCCGAGGTCAATGTGTACAGAGCAGAGAATCCTGATAGAACTCAGAAATCTATGTTCGAGATGCATTGAAGATGGCGTGAACCACAGCCAGAATGATCTCGAAGGGAGTCTTACGTATTGACGGTTTGATACACCATGGTACAAAGGGGGAATCGGAGATATTGGGACGCTGATTGTATAGTGTGAAGAGTTCACGAACAAAGAAGCTATATCTCATATCACTCATGTCTTATCTCATATCACTGTACCATAGCTTACACAGATACGTACGATTGGAATTGAAATAACCAAGAAGGGAATCTAGCATCCGGCGTAGGCCAAAGTTCATTGAAGACGAAGAAGTGTGATAATGCCATCAAATGAAGCGATGTCCTTTCTTTACCTTCGTGAGAGCTGTTTGCATAGTGTATCCTTTACTACGCTGTTTTCAATTAGCTTTGCTTTATTTCTTTGCCAACGTACAAACATAAAAGCGAACAGTGACCTCTCAAATTACCGATATCTCCACTACGAATTGGGCTCCCATAGTTTGTCTTTTGTCCCTTTCTTCTACGTGTGTTCATCTCGTCGCATATCGATTGCGAAATTAAGTGACGGACAGCTATACAGCTCCACGGAATTGTTGGGGTCTCGGCTCGTCTCTACTCTTGCTCAACGATCATAGCGCACTCTTGCAGCGCCCGTGGCGGCGGTAGAAAGAGGCTCGCATCAGTAGCAGCAGCCTGTTGGAAAGGCCGGCTGCGTTTGGCCCAACTGCCTCAACACGGTGAGTGAAGCTGGATCGCCGAGGCAGCCCGACGTTTTCCCCAGAGGGGTAGTTCTCCCCATTTTCTCGAAGAAAAACTGCCTGCAGCGCGGGCCAGCAGCCAAGGGAGCTTCTTCTCCTTGCCAATCCGATAAATATGGAAATGAAGAAGAGCGTACGGGGGGAAACACGCACATTGCCCGGCGCGCAGACCCGTCATACGCCGGCCTGACTTTGCATGCCGCCGCCGAAACCCCGGGCGCAGCTGCTGCCTTGACGGCTGCGCGGGAAGACTTCTCCTTCAAAGACAAAAAAAGGAAAGAAAAAGTAAGGGAAATGGAGAAACACCACTAAAACATTGCTGGGGAGACAAAGGAAATGTTTCTCTAGCTACGGCGTGAAAAAATGAAGGTACAGAAATAAGAGAGATGAGAGAAGGAGAAGGGAACTCGTTGCGGCATAACTGACGCATAAAGGGGAGAAGAAGGAATGGCCAAATCAGGTTTTGGCTCCCCCCGGTGTCCTGCTGTCGGGACTGGGAAAGAATAGTGCTGAAGAAGACGACGACCCTGTGTAGGAAAAAAAGGAGGATAAAGAAAGAAGGAAAAGGGGGTCTCTAGGATCCAGTAAAAGGAAGAAGCTCCACGAGAGGCGTGTTCTCCCGGCCGCTAAGACAAACAGAGGTCCTTGCACCGCAGTCTGCGTGCCTCTGCACATTCGGTGGGTCCTTTTGTTTTGCTGGCTTATCGTACGCCCCCCCCCCCCCCTTCCGCACTCCCATGCTATCTTCAATGAAGTGAGGAGGAGTCGCAGGAGCAGCGTTCCTTCCCACCCCTGATTTGGTCCTCGTATTGCCATCTACTGTCATCTAGTTTTTTTGCTTTTTTTGTTCCTTTCTCGTTTTCCCAAGAATTTTTCCCCTCTTCTTTGTATATCTTGTGAATCCCTCCAGTGCGCCCTCTTGGATCTGGCCTGTTAGACCGTGAAACAAGGACCGGCTGCCTCCAAGACCACTGGCCTGGCAGCGAGGCCTGACAAGGGAGCGCTTCGGAAGCGCGTAGGGGGTTCCCGTTAACTCCGCCGTGCCCGACTTCTGGAGAGCACTTTTTTACATTGCCCTTTCCACCCTTGTTGCCCACGTCCGCCTCGCTTTCTCTCTTGACCCACAATTGTGCGCTGGTCGGTGAGGCTATATACCCACCGAACTTACATCATTTGGAGGGTCTGTCGCGGCCGTGTCTGTTTGATGAAAATTTCGCCCCCTTTCACTCATTTTTCCCCTTCCGTTCATTCATTCCCGAGGGCACAAAGAAAAATGAAAGTGCCTCGTCGTGTTGAGTCCTATGAGAGGTGGTGGGTCGAGCGGGCTAGGACGAGGAAATAAAGTCACCCCTCTGTTTGTTTTGCGGGAAGAAAAATGGGCTTTGTTTGCTGGTTTGCTTGGCTGACGTGATTTCAAAATCCGTGCTTCGTTTTCCGTGTGTGTGCGGAAAAGGTGGGTGAAAAAAAATTTGACGTACACGCGGTGGGCTTAAAACGACAAGGACTCCCGGAAGAGCTCCAACTCGGTGAACGAGGAGGCGCTGTGCGGCAGTCTTTGAATGCCGCTTTTCATATTATGTTCCAGAGATTGTGGTGGGGAAACGTTTTGAACGACAAACGTGTGTAGAAAGATTCCACTGGCGTTTTCTGTGAAGTTTAGTATTGCGTCAATGTTTAGTCTTCGTTCTATAATTCACAGTTTTTTTTCATTAAAGGGCCACTGCAAGTGAATTTATTACATGGGCAAATTATCCCTCATGTTTCCTTCTGTCACGCTTCTACATTTTGTGACGTCAAGTGACGTTATTGTGCGAAATGAGACTGCATTTCCGAACAGGGATACTGTTTAAGGAAGCCGTAATTCATGCGGCCTTTTCTGTGTGACCTGCCCTGTGCGGCTTATCAGGTATGGGACACGAGAATCAGTTGAACCCCATTTTTCACCACCGGTCAACTAATAAAAGTTATTATTATTATTTGGTTTGTATACACAGAAAACAGGCATACACAGAGGAAATAGGTATAGGGAAGAGGCTGACAGCTGCCACCTGTAGGAGCGCGATGCCTGCCTGCTCCTTCGGAAAGGACACAACTGTTGCAACAACCCGAGAGAACAGGAAATGCAAGAATGGCTGCAAGGAGATTTCCACGCGATAGGACTATACGCTAATGACGACATACCGATAGATTATACAAGAGCGGCGAAAGTTTGGCTTCGGCGCCAGCTTCTGTCAATGGAGTTTGCACAGAAGCCTCGTCTCTGTGACTGTCTGTATTTGAACCCAAACATGCCTGCGCTAAGAATCAACGTGGAAACAACCCAGCATCGCCTAGCTAAAGCCTAGAAATGAACGAGCAGCGGAACCTTGAAACAAGCCTTATCACCTAACTAAAGCCCAGAAACAATGTAGGAGCAACCAGATTAGTCTTTATAATTGTCCAACTTCACGCTGTCAAGCCTTACGAGGCTCATTGTAAGCTTCGCCAACTTTTATGCATATATTTTGTCTCAGAAAAAGCAGGACATTGACCCCAGCAACATTCAACAATAGGAGATAGTTCAGTTAGTTTTCCTATACGTCTTCGTATACTTCGTTCTCGTTACTCAGAGCAGTTGAAGACGGAAACGTTGAACGGTGCGACTATGTTTTCACTGTAGCTAGTGGATAATGCAGGGAGAGGTTAACCAACACCAATAAGGCATCGACTGCTAATCAAGGGCCAGAAAAAGTACTTTGCGAGTGGAGCCGAGAAATTCTAATTGCATTAAAACGGCTGTTACACTGTTGTCATGCGGTGCACTGCTAACTGTGATTCACTCCCACCTTGAACAAACGTTCTGACTGGTATTGACTACCTGCTGAAGCTTGGCTCGAATCACCCAATCGTAACCAATTAACTTGGTCAAAATCACACGCGATTGTCATCAAAAGTGTCGTCTTGGTATTCTTTACCCAAGAATGGAACATTTTATTACTAAACCTTCACTGGTCCCTTTCTCGCACAAACAAATAAAATGCACTAAAATATCACTATGTTTGTGATATTACTGTAAGGGTGTTAGAGCTCGTTGCTAAATTAGATACTAAAGCTAAATCTTCGTTTCCTCTCGCAAATGCGCTCTGTTTTGACTTTTGTTTTTGAGGAATGCAGGTAATGTTTTCAAAACACCATTCACACCGGTTTAACCGTCTTCCCTAGTTTCGCTCTCGGGAATGTAATTTTACACCTGTATAGTTGAAAAGTAGGAGAAACAAAATTGCGCCTACTATCCCGCTGCGAAAGCGCTGCACCCGAGTCGAACAGGGCATTTGCAATTAGATGGGAATCACGCCTTAATTTAAAGCGCCCACTTTCGTGCATGTTTCCATCTTCCTAATGGGATGAACCGGGAAACTGCCTGCGCATGGTCATAGATTTTCGTAGCCAGCCATAGTACTTTGTTTCGCTTGCTGCTGTAAGCACGCCAAGTGGTCATTAACGTTAACGAATGAAGAAACAATTTTATCTTTTTTATTTTCTCGAAAGTGAAGCGATACGAAAAATGGTGAAGTGAGAAGTCTTTACGTTTCTATGTGGTTCAGAATTGTTCCATGGCCGAGGCGGAATCTAAATAGGCCGACCAAAAAAGACGTACACCGAAACACTTACACAACTCAGAAAATTCACATGTCTATATTCGTGACCTCCGAACGAAACGTTTTGATACAACCTCTTTCATTGAATGCGTGTACTTAATTATGTCGTCCTGCTTTTATGAACAATATAAATAACTACACAATGGGTAATACATAACACTCAGCAAATTATTTTGCTGATGGTGTCTTGGTTGTTATTGTTAGGCGTTGTAACACAGATATTCTTTCACTGTGACGTCACAGCTACCTCATGGAACGACCGAGTGGCAATGCATCATTGAGAATCTTAGCTCGTAGCAATGGAGTGATTTCAGAAAAGAGTGAACCAAGGTAACTGAAAATCCTTGAAAGTAACCCTGTAGCGAGCCTATGTTGACTGGCTATAGCAGTGGTTTCGATGCTGACGGCGACGACGACGACGACGACGACGACGACGACGATGATGATGATGATGATGATGATGATGATGATGATGATGATTGTGGCTAATGTTGTGATTAAAACGATACACAGATGTTATCATAATAATATCGTGTTTATACGTGATTTCCTGATTTCAGTACAAACCGCAACATACAAATTTTGTCGATTTATAAAGCGGGCTTTTCCTCATAAAGAGTGTGCCTACAGAGAAACAAGCTCTGCAGGTGGCAGCTTTCAACGTTGTGCGCGTGTATGTGCAGCCTTTTGACGCCGCACGGCAAGTGCGCATACCGTCTCGGTACGCACCTTCCGTATGTGTAAACAATAAAGCATAAACTGAAAGGTGCTTCTTGCATCACGTGCAAGACCTAAATTGTGGCTTTTACTTACAGCTCAAAGTGCTACCTACCCTTTAACGTTTCTCGTACTTCGAGGCAGGAGACAGCAAATTTTATCGATAGGGACGTTGCACACAGTTTTGGTGTTTTTCTGTTGTGTGATTCAATTGACTAGAAGCAACAAACTATGGCCCTAATACTTTCCCCGTCTTGTTCACCATTGTTTATTTGTTCCATTTCACATCAGCCCCCTTTATAGCGAAGATAGTGACCACTGCCACACAACATCTACAGGGTGCTTCGCAGCTGATGTAACCAAGATCCAGCTTCTTCCAGCCTTCGGCAACGATCGCAACCCTCCATCTTGCAAGCGCACTGGATTCTCGGGAAATAATACCGGAACCTCGTTCGGGGCGGGTTCGCATTCTCTGTATGTATAGTTCCTTCAGACGTTTCGCTCGCTTGTTCCACAACAATGGCCCTCTCGCGGAGCTTTCGATACTGGTGGATCGCTCGCAGACTGCCGCAGCTCGACGTCTGCATGCGTCATCGTCCTCATAGCGAGCTCTCCTTCTGGCCTTTCCTCGCGCATCCGTGCGTTCTAAGAATCGCTTGCATTGAGAACTAGCCGGCGGACTCGGTGAGTCTTCCTTCTTCCCTTTCATCAGAACTAAGGACTCTCCGAACGATCGGCTCCCTTTCTTTCTTTCTTTCTTTCTTTCTTTCTTTCTTTCTTTCTTTCTTTCTTTCTCTTTCAACGTTGCATTTGTTTCTTTTGCTGTATATTTCTTCTACTACATTAAATTTCTTTCGTTCGCTCTTTTTTTTTCTTCCCAAACCATCGTACGATGCCGAGCTTTGCCCCACTGCTGCAAACGGCGCACAGTTCAAATGAGCTTCCCCCTAGTTACATTGATTCGGTTCCCATTTCGCGTTCGTCCCAAACTCCAGTGTCTCTCGCCACGCACTCTCCGTGGCTGCGCTGCTTTTTAACTTAGCTTGTATTCCGGTGCCAGCCAAGCAAGCGATACCTTTTAGTGCTCCCTTCCCCCCGTTCTCCGCTTGCTCGGCTCTCTTCTCCTCTCTCACACTTTTTCCGAGATCATTTTCTCCGAGCTATCCTCCGGGGGTTAAGACACCGGCAAGTGTGTCTTGTTCACTCTTCCGTCCGTCCGTCTGTCCACGTTTATATACGCACACGAACAGAAAAGCCAGTGCACTTCCACCTTCCTTACTTCGCATACATTTCCGCTTTTTTTCTTCTTTTGTTTTCGTTTTGTCGCGTCTTGTTTTCTCCTCCTCTGTATCCACACTCGCTGTACAGCAATGCTTTCACCGACATTGCTCGCTCTGCTCTATACACCACCCTCACGCCTCCTCTGTCAGCCTTGTCGATGCAGCACTTTCGCGTATCCTTCTCCCATGGCACAGTTTCCGTTCTTTAATTAGCTCGTCTCGGCGGGAATATTCTTCTTCGCAGCGGAGCCGTTTTCTTTGTCCAGTGTTTTACGTGTTTCCTGTATCTTTTACTTTTCCTTTTTTAACACCTTTTTTCTATCGTTTGCCGCGTGTATTCCTAATTCGTTCTTCGAGTCTCCCGCTGCTCGCCATTGCAATACTTTTTTGTCTTCCTTTAGCTAATTCCGTTTCTGCGTTGCGCGCTTCCTCTTAATCAGAGCCTCCTCCGTCGACCCCTTCTTTGCTCTCTGCTTGTCTTATCTGTTTACTTTTGGGGCCAGAGGAATACCCAACGGTACTTTAGTCGTCAGTTTATATACTATGGCGTTTATTTCATACGTTCTTTTGCGTGTATCGTAGAACTAACCGTTATGTGTAGTGGTGTCTCCTTGCGTTTACGTACTCTATTCTGGTACGGCAGTGTTAATTTCTAGTTTTGCACAGACGATCTTTTATTTTCTATTTTCTTCCAATGATTACAGATGCGCACTGTAAAAAAGCGGGCCACGTTAACTTCGCATCTCCCGCGAGAACGTCTCGGTGAATACCAAAGTTTGCGGCCTTCCGAGTTGCAAGCTAGAGACGGTAGCGCCACCCGAGAATATGAGGAAATATCTTACAGCGAGGAATGTGGAGCGTACAAAGAGTACGAATGACGTCGAATTCTATCTAGCGTGCAGGGCAACCCATGTATGCACGTATTTCACTTCTAGCAAACATGAAGACAAAAAAAGCACAAAGAAGGAAGGCATTTTCGTAGTGCTGTCAACATGTATGAATGATGACTTGACCGTCTTCTCTGGGAGCACGAGAGGCGCCGCTAGTAGTATACGGCAGCAGATTTTTAGGTGTCGAACTTTAGTAGTTTGGTGTTAAAGGTTGGTCTTTTTGTGTGTGCTTGTGTATGTGTGTCCTAAGAAGTCACTGAGATGTGCCACTTTTATACGTACGTATGTTCGTGTTTCCAAAGTTGCATGGAAGCATGATAATGTGGTACTCTCTTTTGATTTCTTGTGAAAACGGGGCTGTTACTGTAAAGTGCAAGTTACGCCGTAACGTTTTTTGATTGCTCACGTACCACATCGCACATGTCGAACATAAATATACGCATGGGTTCTTAAATATAGAGTGAACTGTGGTTTTACGAGTGAAAATCATGGCGATATCACACTCATATAGTGTCGAAATTGTAGTTCATGCAGAGGTGTTACGTCACCAAAGAGATGTTACGTTTCTGGTCTAATCAAAAGCACCCACGAACTCATGCCCATACTCACACAAGCAAGCAAACTTATAGTACGCACACGCACGCACGAACAAACTCGCAACTTGGCTCGGAAATTTAAATTGCCTCTCCTGTCACTGATTTCCGCCGCTCTCGAAGCTTCTCCTTTAGTGGTATGAGACAACAATACGCCCCTTTCTTCATCGACTTTGATTAAAGTGCGCGCCCGCGAAACAAAAAAAAATTGCATTCGCCTGGATGCGTGCCTGCCAACTTTCGCTATACGATGATCTCGTTCTCCATCTTCGCGGCACTCAGTGTTTTTTTTTTTCCTTTCGCGTCACGGCAGCTTCCGTATTGTCTCATTTTTTCCGGGGACTCCTTGCATCTCCGGAGAGACGCGCTGCCTTCACCAGCTGCTGCTGATGAAGGTGGCGCTGTGAACGCTATACGCTCACACGCCACCTGCTGGTGAAGGTGGTGTGTGAGCGTATAGCGTTCACAGCGCCACAGTTTTGTTCGAACCACTGTTCTTCGACACGTCTTTGCGTATACCTACCGCATTGGTTGGCGCACGCATATAAAGACCGCCGCTACTGTTCATTGTACTTTTTATTTTATTCCATTTTCTCGCGAGGCTCCCATCTGTAATTCATTTCCTTCCCCGCAGTACTGTCACTTTTTTCACACAATCTGACATCTCGACAAGCCGTCCTTCTTCGAGCATGTTTTTGATTCTCTCGTTTCATTAGATTTCGCCACGCTATTTACTTTCTTTCATCTCTACCTCTCTCTAAACTTCGCCCACCTAAAATCGCACGTACAGTACACGCCTTTGCGGTGCGCTCACAGCGAACGTGTGCGCATGCGTGTTTGCCCACTTACTCCTCGTCTTTAGCGCGTCCGAAGCGTTATTCGCGTAAACGACGCTTACTGCTACGCAAGCGAGTGGCACCTGCGAGGTATTTGCCTATCAATTAGCAGTGTTTTCAACGCCTCAGCCGCACGGGGCGTTGCTTCAGCACCCTTCTATGCTAGGAAACCATTGTAGACAGTCGATAGAGGCCAAACACTAGAAGGCACTTAGGTTTATGTGCACTTTATCATAATATCTGCGGTTTGACACCCCAAAACCCAAAACCACAATACGATTATGACTGAGAGACGCCGTAGTGAAGGGCTCCGGAAGTTTCGACCATGTGGTGTTTTTTAACCTGCACTAACATTGCACTGTGCGCAGGATTCTATTATTTCGTCTCCGTTGAAATTTGACCACCATTGCCAGGATCGAACTCGTGACCTTCAGGTGAACAGCCGAGAACCGTAATCACTGTTCAACTAAGGCGGATGGTTAAAGCACAATTAAAGAACCCCAGGTGGGTGAAATTCCTGGAGCCCTCTAAAGCGCGCCTCATGATCATACCGCAATTTCGGGACGCGACACCACTATATATATATATATATATATATATATATATATATATATATATATATATATATATATATATATATATATATATATATATATATATATATATATATATATATATATATAGTGGTATCCCGAAGCACCTTCGGTATATATGGTTTGTGGTATTGTCGTAGAAGTGTATACTCAAGAGCTCATTTTTCAGTGTTTTTTCACACAATAATAATGACATCTAACAGACTATAATACCAAAGAATCTATAGGAAAAGTTATTAGATCCAATCGTAATGTAAATGTGAAGAAAGAAAAGTGGGTGAAAAGATAACTTGCCGTGAGCAGGAACCGAACCTGCGACCTTCGAATAACGCGTTCGATGCTCTACCACTGAGCTACCAAGGCGGCTATCCCCCCAGTAATTTTATTGGGTTTATATGTTAATTTAAACGTTAAACGTGGGAATGTCGGTGTATATATATATATATATATATATATATATATATATATATATATATATCAAAGATACAGTACATAGGTAATGGTACAGAGCGGCAAACAGAGGAGCCTCCTAGAGTCCCGTCCTTGTCTCCCTTGCTTTTCTACGTTGCGCCCCTACGCCAGCGATCAATGCGCCCAGTGCGACAGGGCCAATAGTTGAACGAGCCTGCCGAAGACCACTTCTCTCTCTCTCTCGCGGCTGCTTACTGCATTAGCGACACGCAGTCCTGTGCGTTTCCTTCGAGCAGCCTCGGGTGGGCTGCGCGAGCCTTGATTGCTTTGATAACCGAACGGGAAGATCAATGATTTTCTCGATGTTTTTTGTTTGGTTTTATTCTTCTTACGACACTCCTCGCTTCGTCGCCAAGCTTTCTTTCTCCGCTTTGTGCGCTCGCTCACCTCTCTGCACTTCCTTTTGCTCCACACCTTAATTTTCCCTTTTTTTTGTTCGGCAATCTCTTTCTCCCCTTTTATTATTATTTCTTTTTTTAAATTTTATAACGTAACAGTTTTTGACCCATGCCTGTATGCGTGAAAGACACGAGATGCTCAGTTTTAAGCTTCCCCTAAACGGCCTCAAAAAAAAAAAAGAGAGGGGGGGGGGGGAATTGGCGTGCTATTGATCCTCTCCCGGTGTTTTCCCGTCTTTTCGGTAGAATTCGAGACGCCTGCTGAACAGAACAGAACAGAACAGAAGGTTTTATTGTGCTAAATGAAGAAGGATACATCTGCATGATATACAGAAAGAGGTCCCATAGTCAGAGACTGCAAGGGGACCTCTTGTACAATGTAGAATTGAGAATGATTGTTATGTACATAGCAGGGAGACAGAGCTACAGTAAAATGCAATTGAAACAAATAAAGTAAGAATATACCCTTGTAATCTCACAGAAACAATTTAAAAGCAAGAATGACACGCTAACTTCAATGACAAGTGATTACAGAACGCAACTCACAATTAACAGGAATCAATTAAGAAACAGCAAAACGGGCTAGTTAGTTGACATGATGTGATTTTTTAACTTCGATTTAATTACCTTCAGGGAACGGCATACTTTAATGTCGGAAGGTAAACTATTCCAAAAAGAATGTCCAAAAAGCTGGCTGGACGTTACGAGGAAATGAACTCTGTCTTTGTGCATATACGAGAAACTGTTTCCTATAATGTTTTGCCATACAGTTGCACACAACCTTTTTTCGCATGACTATCGAGTGCAATAGTCAAGCGCGAGCGTATCGCTTCGCTTTGTGCGTTTTCGACTGCGCAAGCGGAGTCAACAGCCTGTCCCCCAAAAGCGCTGGAATCGATGCTCAGTGTCGATGCTTAGCAAAGGACAGGAAGAACCCACTTCGTTGTCTTTTGGTGACCCTGACAGCGACATTTTCGTTAGTGACCTCCTTACAGTACAACTTGTAGCTTTGCGGCTGTTAATTCTGATATTGAATCGTAAGGACTCCTATGCATCGTCCAGTTACGTTCCGTTTGGTTCTTTCCACTCGCTTCTCGCTTGTTGCGCGACATTTGCTGCTGCCGCCAAGGAAGCCGAAGACGAGAACTTTTCATCTGCTGGCACCTTGAGGAAACGACCGCTCCGACATCATCTGGATATGATTTATAGCTAGCTTCGTTAATTCAGAACCATTTTGCGTCAGTTCAAAACGCCCGTTCAAAACGCTCGGCTACTTGGAGGGTGTCTTCTTCAGAAAAAAAGAAAAGAATTTCGGGCGTAAGCAGCCAAAACCGTCTTGAGAGCGGGAGGCGTGACAAACAATACTCCTTGCTGCAGTTGCTTCAGTCGGGGTATTGTGCGCTACCCGCAAATGCTCTGTATACGTCAAACCAGAGGAGATGTCGACTTGTGCTGATAACTCAGATGAGCACACATCCTTGTTTCAATACTACATTAATCTATCCTGTCGAGAACTTTCGTCACTGCATGCGAAGGTCAGAAGTGCCTTCGCATGCAGGACTGTCAAACAACACAAGCATCTCGAGTTCCCATATTTGGTTTCCCTTTAAACGTGGGTGAGGGGCCCTTTAAGGCACAATCACACCAACAGACTAGCTTCGATCATGCGACCAAATGATTGTGAAGACTGGTCGCGAATGGTCTCTCTCTATAGTCGCAAAACAACTGCTTTGACTCAGTCTCGCTGCGAGATTTCTTGGTCGCTCCACTACAGCTGCAAACGCCAGAACCAATAAGATGCCCAGGAACAGGATTTCAGCTTACTTTTCCGAGCCATGTCACCGCAAGCAGTGACGAATTCGGTGTGGCGACGGGTATATATTTAACGAGCACTTAGAAGCTAGTGTGATCTCACTAGCTAGTATGATCGTACAAGCAGCTCTTAGCACCATTCGCCTTGAGTCGCTCGTTGGTCGTCTCTCTGAAGTAGTCGTGCAACCGGGAGGGTACTCGTATGTATGATTGAAATTTTATCTTGTTGTTGTGGATAGGCGCCTTCGAGTGTATAGCTTGCGCCTCCTGGGCATCTCATCAACATATGAATACTGCAAAAAAAGTTGTAAAAAGGTGTGCTGGCTGCTTTAGGTGCAGTATGTCAAGAAAATGGTGATTTAAGACGCCTAGACTTACTAGGAGGCCTTTAATCCCTCTGGAGTAATATTGGTTAGTTATCCATCTTGCTCCAGAAAAAGCTGTGTAATTCAAGTGGTTTAATCTTTTCATGTTGCATTGAAAATACGGAAGAACTATCAACTGAATTAGTGGCATTGTCCAATTTTTACTTAGCACTGTGGCTGGCGTTTACTGCTGCTCCTTCTAACCGGCAGCTTGCACGACATTACCGAAGTAGAACAAAGCTAAACGTAATATAGCACGTGCAAACAAACGTTTTGACTCTTCGCTACGATTACACATACTCACGCAAAGTAAACAGGCAGTTCAAGAGTGTACAAGCAAAACAAATAAAACGCGAAAGCTAACAATGCACGCAGGAACCGTTTAATACACTTTATCGAAGACTCCGCCAAGAGTGTAGCGAGCCTGCACTGGGCGGGCTCGAAGTTCTTGCGAGCCCGCGCGAGCGTGGATGTGGAGATGAATAACAATGAGCCTACGCTCCATAGATCAAAAGAGGGTAGAAAATAGAGTAAAATAAAGTGAGGAAAGCAGCGCAAAAAAGACAAAAAAGACGAAGCGCTTGCGCGGTGTTTCCCCAAACTTCTTTTTTTGCGAACGACACTAGCAGCAGCAGCGGCGGCGGTGCCGAGTTCGGTGAATTGGCCCGTTTGCTTTTCTAGATGCTTCGAAAAAGCAGCGCGCCATTTTGCTCGCCCATCGGCCGAATGCCACACCGCCTGTTCTGCGAAAGCAATTGTTGGACCAACGTTGCAGCCAGCGCCGCCTTTTTCCTTTCGCGACAGGAGAATCTCGGCTTGATTCAGCGGAATAAGGCAAGGCGCCTGAAAGAAGGACGTATACAAGGGTTTAGGCGCGTGTGCGTTCTCTGTGTGCCTCTCGCATCGTGATCGATGAATGATTCTTCTCGCCGAGCCAGAGGCACCCAGCGTGGGAAGCCTGCATGAGTCGTGGCAGTCGGCGACGTTAACGTTCCCAGCAGTGGCCAGGTTTTCATATCCGCTGCGGCGCGGGGCTTCTTTCATTTCCTGGCGCCGCCAAGCCCCGGGGAAACGCTGTACTGTGCCTCCCCCCGCCTGTGTATACAACTTGTACACCTGTGTCTTCGCCGCAGGATATATAGGTGCTCCTTGCGCGCCAACGTATCCGCCAGCTATCCTGTACTGCGTTCCTCTGAACACTCAATAGACGCCTAGTTCTTATTGGCTGTCTGTTTTCTCGACGCGACAGGTCTGTGTTCCCTATCGCTTTACGTGTTGCTTTCGTTGCCCAGCGTGCGTTATACAGAGGCCGTTTCATGTATGGCGAACCAATCTGGATGTGGCAAGAGCTAGCAGTTCGCTATATCCGAAGCTTTACTACAAGTTTTATAGTCACCAAGGAGTTTCTTCAGCCGAAATAATAAGTGTTTTCCGAACCCGATAGGAAATAGTGCTGAACGTAGACGCAGTGTTGAATATTTTGATTTACTCCGCATTAACGAAGATACCATGCACAATTTTCGTGCTTTGACGAAGAATATTGAGCATACATATTGCGATAGTGTTTTGTACTAACATTTTATCGTTTCATGGAGGTTCACTCTTTTATATAACAAGCGCGTGGTATAAACTAAAAAATGATTGGTTGATAGCGGTTGTGTCGTGTGCTCAGTAGCCCATACCGGACATCCTGTCTCATCAGGTTAACTACTTTCTTGTTTTCAGTCTTCCGCGGGGGTCTAATGCTTGCGGTGCTCCTCTGATTGATTGATTGATAGATTGATTTGCGGGGTTTAACGTCCTAAAACCACCATATGAATATCAAAGACGCCGTAGTGGAGCGTTCCGGAAATTTCGACCACCTGGGGTTCTTTAACGTGCACCCAAATCTGAGCACACGGGCCTACAACATTTCCGCTTCTATCGGAAATGCAGTCGCCGCAGCCGGGATTCGAAACCGCGACCAGCGGGTCAGCAGCCGAGTATACTTAGCCACTATAGACCACCGCAGCGGGGCTGCGGTTCTCGGCTAATGACAAGAAAGACGCGGGTTTGATTTCGGCTGTGGTGGTCACTTATTGATGACGGCGTAGTGCTACAGGCCCGTCTACTGCGCAGTGCACGTTAAAGAACTTCATGCGCCCGGAATTACTCGGAGTCCTCCACTACACCGCGTCTCTTGTAGCCCGAATTTCTTTGGAGCATCAAGCTCCAACAACCAAGCGGCACGTTCCTCCTTTTCTGCCCAATCCGAAACTATGAACTTTTTTTTTTTTGGTGAAGCAAAAGGTGAAACTGTGTTCAAATGACGTCTTTTGTTTCTTTTTCTGACTGGACGTGCACTCACTCCGGTTACACAGGTTAGATCTTGTAGCTATATCTTATTGTTGCGAAGGAAAATAAACGACATCAGGTACTCGGAAGTACTTACCTGTACGCACTTATATAACCGACATCAGAGCTTATGAAATACGTTGGTTTGGAACGGTTGGTAAAGCTTATTATGAACACTAGCGTCTAATTTTCATACTGAGATCGTTACCAAAAGAAGAAAAAAAATGAAAAAAAATTGAAACCTATTACCTTTTTTTTTTTTTGCGGAGGGCAGTAGTGGGTTTTGGGGTGCGTACTGGCTTTATTACCTGCAAGAATTTTTGAGGCGCAGAGTAAAAGTCGCGTTGACATCATTCGAAGGGTAATCGTTAGATGCTTAGACAATGGGTAATGGTGAACCGAAACCTCATTTCTTCTTGTTCTTCTTCTTCTTCTTCACCTCCTCTAGGTTGTCGTTAGCCTTCCATTCAAGCCGTTAACACGTTTTCAACGCAGGTGGTCGGTCTTTCAGCTCGCCCAAGCCACTAGTTGCGCCTCATGCGGACGCGGGAGAAGGGCTAACTCTTACAGATCGTGGCCTTTCAAGAAAACTTGTGCATACAAAAAAGAGAAAAAAAAAGAAACTCTGGCGGAAGTAGCTTGGTTTCCAGCGCTAACGCTCTCTTTTTCTTTATCTCTCTACGCCAGCTTTCCTTTTTAGTTTCTTTTTCTCTTCTTCTCTCTTTGCAGCATCGCAGGGACCGTGACAAATGATCTTATCGACGGCTGCATACGAGTAGCGCCATCTTTAAGCACCTCTAGGCACCGTGTCCGCCCGAGTTTCAAGCGTGTACAGCGTTGGGCAGGCTGGGGAGAAATCACTTCCGTGACTCGCGGCGAAGCGCGCCTGTCGGTAACGGTGGCCGCACGTGCTATACTCGCGCGCGCCCCGAGCACGTGCGACGACGCCTTCTCCTCGAGACGCGAGACGATCCGCTGCAGGCGTGCGCCGTTCGCAGAGAGGAGGGTGCGCTGAACCCCTTTTATGCAAGGCGCCGCAGCGCCGATTTCCACACACATGGTCGTCACGCTGCGCCCCCCATCGTGTGACGAGCCTCTGATGGTCGCTGCGCGGGCGATCACCGTTGTCGGTGTCGTTTGACGAAGCCGCACGCCGTTGCCGGGCTGCTTTTAATGACGTCCCACGGACCGCTCGCAGGAACGCTTTGCACGTCAGCCTCTGCGTGACGACCTGTCCCCGCGCGCTTCGCCTCTGCCCACTTCCTGTATCAAGAAGATAACTTCAAGAAAAGAGGCGAAAAGAGCAAACTAACGGGTTAACGCACCCCGTCCGACCCTTTAATTGCGGTGACGTACTGTGGACGCATGCGCCGGCTTTGCTACGTTTCGGTGCCCGCCATTCGGGCTTATTGCCCACTTCTCGTTCTTTTATGCGTATCGCCTTGGTTCTGACTGTCGGAGGATGTTGACGCCGTCTCGCTGCCTGCTCGGAGTTGTTGTTGCATTGCTTTCTTGGTATTGACTTCCTTGGTTTGTTTGTTTAGAAACGGTTAGCTGAAATAAGACGCGACTCGTTGCGCTTCCGGCCGGTCCTCTTCCTTTATTCTTTTCTCATTTCCAGTGGGTTTCTTCTCATTTGAATGTCGCTCCGAGCACACTGCTTAATCTGTCAGCGGCTTAAAATGAATGGGCGAATTCGGAAATCGAATTTCTGAGACGGCCGTGTATAATGGTCGCTGCCGCTTTTTTGTTCTTGTTCTTTTTCTTTTTATTTCTCACCCGTCCTCCCTTCGGCGACGGGCTACATAGAAAATAAGAAGAAAATGTGACCGTTTGATGTACGCTTACGAAACTGCGCGCACCGTTGCATCGACGTCACCATGTGCGAGGAACGGCATTGGATAAATTCAGCGCCACTGAAGGATCTAATAAAACTTTGCTGGATGTATGTCCTCTCTTGTTCGAAGCCTTCTCTTCCTTGTCCAAAGTGAAACTAGATGTCATTTTTTTATTTTTGTTCTGGCGCTTTCGTATCGAGGGTGTCTCCTGGTAATGAAAACAGGATCTTGGCGTGTGTAGTAATGGCGGGGTGCCTGCGGCGCGCCGCGGGAATTTGGAAAATTTGAATAGCGCGAGCTGTCTCACAGCGCGGGCAGATAGCGGATACAGTCATCGAATGAAACATATGACTCCCTCGAATAGGCTGCCTTTTGTGCTCTGTCTCACCAACTCAGTTCAGTGCAGTGAGGGCTATAGATAATGCGTCTTTCAATATGGCGACGAGAGACATGTTGAGTTTTTCAGAGATATGAGCTGATGCACTCGACCATTGCAAGGTATTTACTAATGATTCTCTGAAGTCTCCATTCAGTCGGCGCTGCTCGGAGAATGGTTTGGGGTGTACAACAGTAGAGCTTCTTCACGGAGTTTTTTGTTTGGTGTTTCGGTACGACGAATAGCTTTTGTTGTATTGCACGCAATCTTTTATAAGGTTCATAGTAAACAATACACAGGAAGAGCATGATTAAACGGTCGCAGTCGGCGGATGTTTCGATCGGCTTCGCGACATGTCATTGTCGATGCGCATTTCATTAGCGTGGCACTGTGGATCTTAGTCTGCGATGTTATGGCAAGCTTCTCCAGACTACGGATTGTTCGTAATTTCATGCCATCGTTCCTATATTTCATCTGTTTGTTCCTATATGTAGAAAGTCACTAACAGAGCACATCCTCAAGTGAACTTCTCGGTATTACGATTGCTTGTCTCGTTCTGGATCTTTTCGAAAGCATAGGACAGGCGCGTTATCTCTACAAGGTTTGAGCTATGTTGATACTTTATATTTTGTCTATATCACCTCGTAGGAGGACGAATCGTGCGAGTATCAATTGTGACGTGATAGGAACCATTGACTCAAAACGAAAGCTTGCTTGTAGCGCTATCTCACACCTCACACGACATTAGCAGACCAGGGGACGCGGTCAGCTAATACGCACTCCTCGATTCATTCACGTGCCGCCATTTACACGAAAGCATGGTTACAACTAACAGTACTTGTATGGCCAGGCTGCGAGACCAGCTGTAGCGATGGTCGATTAAAAATTTTAATAGATTAATTGATAATCAATAATTTACTCAGTCTATGATTGATGAATTGCTTTTTATATGGTGTTTTAGTCAGTTAGTTGATGAATTGACGTCTTTGATGAGTGCTTTAAAAAGGCTATCCCGTTGATTGAGAAGCATATAGTTTGTATAAGAGTGAAAGCTTGAACGAGTTGGTGCGTGCGTTCATCTTTGTTGACACAACGCAAACGAGAAAAGGATGAAGAATAAGGAACATACTGACCTCGTAACCTGTCTGCTCTAGTGCACACCTGTCAGCACCTGACCTGTGTTTCATATTCGTCGTCATCGTCTCATCTCCATTGTGTCAACTAAGATGAACACATAATTTGTTTGATCTAGACTGAAGTCTTTCTTTCAGAAACGCTTGAGTGCACACGTTCACATTTGCGCCTTCGCAAAATTTGCACTTTTTAATTGATAGAAAATGTTTTTCAAATAATTCAATTATTCTATTGTGGAAAATAATAACAAATAATAAATTAATCGTGATTTTTAATCCACTAATGGTTC
This sequence comes from Rhipicephalus annulatus, assembly GCA_013436015.1. Taxonomy (NCBI): domain Eukaryota; kingdom Metazoa; phylum Arthropoda; class Arachnida; order Ixodida; family Ixodidae; genus Rhipicephalus; species Rhipicephalus annulatus. The sequence continues at coordinate 35,995 of WOVY01003525.1, read as the reverse complement.
ACTGATTTTACCATCCCTAATGCAGTTGTGTGTGCTCCAAGTACGCCATGACTTCTGGAGGATTTTTGACGGAGTTTGTGCAGTGATTGATCACACCAAGCGCCCCTTCGTTGGCCACGTTCATTGCATATCCGAATTAACGATGCGTGTTAATCAGCAGCACAAATTGTCATCAAATGAGCAATATCACTGCCGCTCATGTTTCGAAAAGAACACTTGTTTTTGTTCACGAAGACACGACAACTTGTCTACTAAAAAGAGCGTATAGTTTTTGGAATTTTTAAACGCTTTAATAACCCATGATTACAGCGTCACAAAACCTTACGCAATATTTCAGTGAAGAATTAACAAATAACTGAGTGTACGTTTTCAGCTAACGTGACTTATCAGCACATTGTATGTTTTCGTGTGTGTTGAGTGTGCGTGCTTTTCGGAGTGTTACACCATATATCCGACCATACCCACTTTCTCGCAATACATTTATCTGCAGTCTCTGTGATGTATAGAAAAAACAACAGCAAGCTGGTGAGCCCCGTTGCGTAATCCCACAATCCGTATTGTATACAGTGATAGAAAGTTGTGCCTCCTCGGGGAATACAACAGGCAAACAGAGTGAATAGACGAGTGAAAGAAACGCGAAATCATAAAAACCACCTCCGAAGTGCCTGCGTTTCCCCTTTTTATATACCGTATCCGAGTGTTAGCGAAGCATAGAGCGAGGCGCTCATTAATGAGGGTTCTGTACTTCGACGGGCGTAGCTCTTGTAGGCTGATATCGGGCGCTGCGCTGCACTCGGCGGCTGATGCACGTCCATGCGGTCGAACTGCGCAACAAGGCGCTTTTGGCTTCTCGCAGTTTTTACAGCCCCGTAAAAACGATAGGACGACACGGCGGGAAGAGTAGCTTGTGGTTTGTGTGCCTCTATCTATCTATCTATCTATCTATCTATCTATCTATCTATCTATCTATCTATCTATCTATCTATCTATCTATCTATCTATCTATCTTATCTATCTATCTATCTATCTATCTATCTATCTATCTATCTATCTATCTATCTATCTTCCTCTCTCTCTCTATTTCTCAATGTGCGTGTGTGTGTTTCGTGTGTGTGGGTGTGTTCGTAAGAGGGAGAGAGAGACGAAAGCAGAGCTGTCAGGCGAGATTGTTGGCTGCAGTGCGAGAAGGTTCGGATTTTCGCGAGGCTTCTGCGTCCTGAAACTCGCCGAAGCCGCAGCGCCGCCTGCCGTGGCACCTCGGAGTCTGGCATGGGCGGGTCGCTGCTTCATACCGAAGTCCGAAAGCCGGGGAAGCGTGTTTCCTCGAGACCGGAAGGCGAGCTCCGGAGCCAGCCCGGAAATAGAATTGTTACCGAGCTTACCAGTCGGAGAGACCCACCTGCCCGGGATTGCATTTGTCGCCGAAACGGAAATGATGCGGGTTCTCTCGCCTCCACGCGGTGTGCCCCGTTCTATATAAACCCTGTCGGCTCGACCTTTTCTTTGGCGACTAATGCAGTGAATACGCAAGCCGCTTAAAGGGAAACTCTGTGCGCAATGTATTCCGACGTTACGATAAGAATATTGCCGTAGTCTTTTCAATATAGAAGCATCGTATAATACGTCCAACTTGAATGGAAAGAATCGTCACGCACACGTGAAAATAATCAACAAGGAGGAGCGCTACTATGGAACGCAGGACAGTTTCCCATCACTAGAAATTTCCTACTAATTAGACGCTTCCGCGAGGCTGATTCGCATTTTGCATATAGAAGTTCGCAACGATCCGTGAACCAAGAATTGATATCTCGCACTGCCAGTGTAAGATCTCAATCGTTTCAGAGCAGTTGTTCATCCACCCAAACTCAACATCATTTAATCGACGTATGCGATGTCTTCGCTATTCCCATCTATCTATCTATCTATCTATCTATCTATCTATCTATCTATCTATCTATCTATCTATCTATCTATCTATCTATCTATCTATCTATCTATCTATCTATCTATGTCTGTCTTCATCTATCTATCTATCATCTATCTATCTATCTATCTATCTATCTATCTATCTATCTATCTATCTATCTGTCTGTCTGTCTATCTGTCTGTCTGGCTGTCATCTATCTATCTATCTATCTATCTATCTATCTATCTATCTATCTATCTATTCTATCTATCTATCTATCTATCTATCTATCTATCTGTCTGTCTGTCATCTATCTATCTATCTATCTATCTATCTATCTATCTATATCTATCTATCTATCTATCTATCTATCTATCTATCTATCTATCTATCTATCTATTATCTGTCTGTCTGTCTGTCTGTCGGCTGTCTGTCTGTCTGTCTGTCTGTGTCTACGTGCATACATACACATACATACATACATACATACATACATACATACATACATACATACATACATACATACATACATACATACATACATACATACATACATACATACATACTACATACATACATACATACATACATACATACACAGGGCCCTATTTCTGGGTCTATTGCGCTACAGCTTGCCGGTACTGACTAACACTTGCAAATCGAATACTCATTCATTGTAGAGTTTGCAGGGTCAGGCACTGCGTATCTGCCTAGGACTGCCCCGATGCGCTTCTACATATGCCACAATCATGCTTGCCAAAGACCATCCGGTCAGGACATATATAGTTGTGGATTGCCTCAGAGCGCACATTCGAAATGCTAGCCGTGTCCCCGACCACCACTTGGCCCTTCTACCTTCTGGAAGACCACGTGCTACGTTTTCAGACGTCATAGCCAAGCACCTAAACAGCATTCCATCAGGATATACGCCAGCTGCGAGAACGGCTTGTCCTTTGTGGTGCCTCGACCAGCCGCAAGTACGTCTAGAAATTCCGGGAATCAAAAAGAAAAGCAGTCACTCCAGAGTAGCATTGAAGCAAGCAACACTGCTATTATTACATGAGTTGTACTTAGACCGAACGCAGATATACACTGATGGGTCCGTCTCATCCAGCAGCTCATCAGGTGCCGCTGTAATTCCGGCTTCAGAAATGACAATCAAGTTTAAGTTGTCGCATATGACTACATCTACGGCATCAGAGCTTGCTGCTATAAGGGCTGCTTTGCAATATCTCGTTCAAGAACGTCCAGGAAAATGGGTCATATTCTGTGATTCGAAGGCAGCGCTTCAGAGTCTGCAGTCTGCCATGCGTAGGTGGAGTCATGACCAACTGGTACAAGAAATAAGACATTGCCATCATGAAGCTCTTGCATGAGGGCATGATATTATATATCAATGGCTGCCTGGACATATCGGTATTACCGGAAATCAATTAGCCGATGATGCAGCCCGCTCAGCCCATGAAGAAACCCGTGTAGTCCTGATTCCTCTATCAAGGAATGATGCAGCAAGACAACTTTACCTGCTGGCTCGAGATCTCACACGCACGTTCTGGTCGTCTACCAGCTTCCAAAGGTGTCAATTTTATGAACTGGATCCTTCGCTCAAGCTAAAGCTACCATCACAACTTTCCCACTCCGATGCGACACTGTTATGCCGCCTTTGGTTGGGTGTTGCATTTACAAAGGTGTACTCCTTTCGCATTGGTATGGCAGACACTCCTACATGCGACTACTGCGGAGCTGAAGAGACCATCGAACACGTCCTGTGCAGCTGCGCTTGCTATGACACACAGCGATGCCAGCTCCGGATGGTTTTGAATCGACTTGACCCCGGACCATTTTGTGCGCAGAAGATACTAGGACCTTGGGCATCTGCCTCAGTTGCGCAGAAAGCAACTAAAGCACTGCTACTTTACCTCAAGTCAACAAACCTGAGCGACCGCCTGTAGACTGTGTGTGCTCCCCGAGTGTGCTCGTGATTGTGTGTACCTTCTCATCTTCCTGCAACCTCTTTTCTCCCCTTTATCCCTTCCCCAGTGCAGGGTAGCAAACCGGATGTGCGTCTGGTTAACCTCCCTGCCTTTCCTTGCATCTTTATCTCTCTCTCTCTCTACATACATACATACATACATACATACATACATACATACATACATACATACATACATACATACATACATACATACATACATACATACATACATACATACATACATACATACATACATACATACATACATACACAGATTTCAATTAAAAATGCCATTACAGGTGCCTTTTTTCAGCTTGCAGCTGTTTCGAGGGAGCGAGGTGGTGCAGCAAAAACCCGTGCTTAATGTACCATTTTCTCTCATTTGCCTCCCATAATATGCTATGCTTATGTGCACTGTCCGCTGAAGATAAAAACGCAGTCGAGAGTGGGTGTGGATATATTCCTATGTCACAGTGCAGACTCCGTCACGAAGAAAGGGTGTCGCTTCCAGGTCGGCGCAGCAGCTGTACACAGTGCCTAGCTGCCTCCTCACTGACCCGCGTAGGCTACAGGCATGATTAATCACTCCACGCGGTGCCCTTGAGGAAGGAACGGTGGCGGCTCATCGGTACTACAACTGCTTCGTGGCAAGGAACCTTAGATACCGCACTACCGCTGCCTTAATGCCCTCGAACCACGTCACTTATCCTGAGTCAAAATTATGCAAATTGTTCTCTGTTGAGGAGAGCGATTGAAATCAACAAAAGAAAAAAAATGCTACTCGGACGCATCTTATCCTGCGAAAGTGAATGCGGCAGCCCACAGTACGTTTTCCTAAATCCCACAGGGCTTCTCCTTCATTCTGCTTCGTCGCACTTTTCTCTGTTTTACTGAGGCAACCTTTCAAATTTCTGCACCAGTGGAACACACTGTGGGTCACAGCTGGGCCCGTCAACTAGGGTAAATGCAGAAGAAAAAAAAAATGACGCGCCTGAACAGATAAGATATAACAACGAAAAAGGAAAAAAAAATGTAATAAAGGCAGGGCTCTCAGTGTTTGCTCTGAGTGGTTGTCAAGAACCTACAGGAAACGCAAGCACCAGGTTGACGGGCTCTGGGCCTTAAGGGAAGGAAGGCAGAACGCCGTGGGGCTGGCAATAACGTGTATACTGAAGAGAGTGAAGAACGAAGCGAGCGAGGGTTCGGGGTGTGATGTTTGGAGCTGAAGCGATCGCCTCTTCAGGAGAAACGTGCAGCAGTTTTCACCGCGCCTCATCGAGTTCTGGATCCCGATCTGAACGTTTCAGCTTGGCACCTTGCACGTCGTCGTCTTTCTTCCCGTTTCTTCGGGTGCCACCTTTGCGGGAGGTGTACTGTCCGTTTTTTTTGCTTTTTTTCCCTCTCACAGCGTTCTCTACATCGCTGCTTTCACTACTACCATAACGCATGCAGGGGTTCTCCCCGACACTACGCCCTTGAGGGGGCGAAGCTTTTCGGCGTGTACCGGGGTCCCAGTAGACGTGCGCTGTCTTTTGGCGGGGGTTGCTTGCTCGCCGTACCCAGCTTGTGCTGCATGGTCTGTGCTCCGGCTCAAGTCCGGCAACCATCGATCCGTGTACATTTCTGGGCGCCAAGACCACCAACGAGGTCGACGTGAGGCTGCTGGTGTGGCGCTGCTAGCTATGGAGACGTGGCGTACTCTCCTCCCCGAGGGAATCGCCATCCATCAGGAAAGCTTGTCTTCGCGAACACGCGTCTGCTCCCTTCGGCTGATCCCCTTCCTCCCCATACTAGTAGCCTCTCCTTTTCTCCCTTACTGGCCACACCTCCCCGTTTTCGTGGAGGTAATGGACGAGCCGTGAGCCCGGTCTCGAAAACGTCCCCAGTTCTATGCAGTGACGTTGAACTGGCAATTCACGTCGTGTCCAGTCGGTAGGAAAGACGAAATTGGGACGGTTGTTTGTTGTGTCACCGTCGGGCGAACGGGCTTCGATTTTCGATGGCGCTTGTCGTGTGTGTGTTGTCGAACGGGGCTGTATGGTATATTCAACGCATTATATTTGTATGCCAAGTCGTGTACGTGCTCTGAAAGCTTTCTTAAGGCTGGTGACCAGAGAGTTATCGGTGACTTTTCAGAGCTGCAGGCGCAACAATTATTGTCGGATAGAAATGGGGTTGAAATGAGCCTAAACTTGTTTATATGCATCGTACAAATAAAAAATAATAAACTTTGCATGCAATTTTAGCACGTTGGAGTTTCCATTCACGAGCTTTGCGCTTTTGAAATATAAGCTAGAAGCCACATGTAAGAGGCCAAAACTTCCATCCTTTCAATTGTCTCAATTAGTTACAGCATGCTTAGTCTACTGCAATGAATAGTTAAAGATAACCAAGGACTAGTAGAAGTGGTGGCGATCATGTAGTGACATTTCGTGGCAAAACACTGAAGGTGGCGTGGCTCACGTGGCACTCGTTCATGAGTTCATGAGCACGCTGATGCTCTACTTGTCGGTTCAGCGGTACGTGCCTGTGACAAAGTATTATGTTTAATATTCTGCCAAATAGCCCAAGAAAGTTGATTGTAGATGAAGGTAGTGAAGATAGCGAAGTGAAAAACAAGAGGAGTAATAATAATTTGTTTAGTTTTATACAAAACACTTTAAGAGAATAAGGAGACAATAAAAGGCAGTATGCATGAGTCTAGCTCCTGCGTTGTGCATTTGGGCAAGCATTGTGACGCAGCTAAAGTCGCCTAAGTTTGCAGCAATATCACACAGCGCAGCTTCCGGACGGGCAAGTAGGACACTTCATGCGTCTTCGTACGAATGACAGAGGTATAGCCGACATGGTAAGTTGGCACATCGTTGGGGACAGAACAATGGAACTTATTAACGCGACATTGCGTGAGGTGTGTCAGGCAAAGAGAAAAGAAAGAAAGCTCGTCGTCATCGTTGTCGTGTTCCCACGGAGGTCTCGTCGATTCCTCCAGTGGTGGCCCCATTAGCTGGCAACCGAGTCTGCGAGTGTACTGAGGCGTTAGAGGAAGCAGCAGCTATGTGCATGCGCATAGTTTTGAAGGAGTACTTGAACTTAACTTACCATGTGCACACGGGCGCACACGAAAACTCAGGCTCCTGGTAGTCCGTTTTAAACGTTAGCGACGTAGTCTTTTCGTTAAGTCATGAAAAAAAGGGGTCACAGCGCCACTGCCTCAACCCTTGTGAATTGACAGGTACCATAACAGCTTAATGAATCAGACAATTAAGGTAGGGAGAGCGTAGAGGACGTTGATTGTTGTCTGTAACTGTACCGTACTAAGCGCAGTGTGCGGTAACAGCACTGTGCCAGAACTGCAACAGTATTGTAATGAATCACAGCGTACATTAAAACGTACGTCAGAAATGGTACACGAGAGATAAACACCACAATCAATGTCATTTGTGCATTGCCTGGCCTAATTGTATGTTCGGTTCATTTGATTGTGTCTAACATACAAACGGGCCTCTCGAATAACCAGTTCCTTCATGCGGACGCCATAACACCTATATAGAGGATAACAGCAGCTACATAAGCAGTAGCTTTTCAGGCAAGTCTGGTGGTACTACTACCTCGAAAAAGCCAAAAGCAGTTGCATCACTAGCGGAGTGGTATAACGTAACCCGAAAAAAAAAAGAGCGCAGTATACGAGTATATCTGGTTGTTCGAGAAGCAGGAGCAACACAAATCGGCAGCTGCGTGGGCATCTCTGAGGAAAGCTTTCTGTCCAATTTTGCTGTTTTTTTTTCGTTTCCAGTGCAGTCTCTTTTCCTGGTTTCCGGCATGCCTGTCACAACACAAGCACGCCGCTGACACGACAGACCATTCTGACGTTGCGCAATTGCACCGCAACTGAATGTATCACGCACACAACCTTGGCGACAAGCAGCTGGTCGAACAGTGCACATCTACACCCGTTGCGATGGTGTGAACAGGGTGCGAAAAGGGTGGGTGATGAATGCTTTATGGATGCGCAGAAAGAGGACCTCAGGCGTCTCCTTCCGTGGTTCTTGAGAAAAGCTTCTCATGTTCGCGCATTACGTACATACTGCAATGATATTACGTGTGTACTACACCAGGGAAAGTCAACTAAAGTGACGCAGTCGACCCACGCACGTGGTGTGCCAGGTATACAATGGCCTGAGAAACAACGTACGTGGGTGGCTTCAGTATGAGTAGTTGCGTGCAATGTGCCGGAAACCACAATGCACAGTGTGTTTGTCACACCTTTGAGCTACCACACAAAGGTAAAAGAAGGGCCAACTCATCCGGTCGATTGCATCTACTCCGTGTTATTCAGTTATGTTTGCAGTGCAGTTGAAAACGTGCCTTTGATCATCAATTGCAATATCAAAAAAAACCAACAACAAAAAAGTCACGAGGCCTCCTATGATATCGTCGTAGCCCCGCCGCGGTGGTATAGTGGCTAAGGTACTCGGCTGCTGACCCGCAGGGCGCGGGTTCAAATCCCGGCTGCGGCGGCTGCATTTCCGATGGAGGCGGAAATGTTGTAGGCCCGTGTGCTCAGATTTGGGTGCACGTTAAAGAACCCCAGGTGGTCTAAATTTTCGGAGCCCTCCACTACGGTGTCTCTCATAATCATATAGTGGTTTTGGGACGTTAAACCCCACATATCAATCAATCAATCCTATGATATCGTCTAAGATGAACCAAAGGCGAATGACGTCTTCGCCTCAGTCGATGTATCGATCCTCCTCCATGCACCTATAGCTCTCCCGAAACTCCCCTTTGAAACATTTATGCACTTGAAGTGTTCTTGCATGGTCATCAGAATCGGTGACATTACAAACTTTGTCCACTTCACCCACGACTGTCCCGCATTTGACCAAGCGTGGCGCTATTTAACGACGACATCAAGTGACATTGTGTGACGCCATGGCGAGTTCATGGTGACATCACAAGTTTTGGTGACCTCTGACGTCACGAGGACTTCATGACGTGACGACGATCTTTTTGCGTCACTCGTGTTGACTCGGACGCTATGGGATGATGGCCGAAGCCAATGGCCAATTTTCGCTTTGACGAAGGATTATTTGTAGCGCGTATGACGGGACATACGTAGGCGCACACGATTTTATTATAGGAACTTGTGGAGATTATGAAGGGGGAGGGTGAAAGGGAGAGAGGGAGACGACACTATATGTGGTATAACCTACAGATCACCAGCGCCTGCGTTGTTGCCTCTCGCAGTGCGTGCGGGGCCATTTCTTGCAAATTTTGCAATGCTAGATCCGCTGGCAAACTAGCACACTCTCAGGCTCTTCCTAAGGCTTTCGCCTTAACGGCTTTAAAGGTGCGCTCGCCTTTAAAGTGCTCGAATACCGTAGTTCTCGTTCTCGACGCGATTCGCAGCCTTCGCCGTACTGCACAGTTGTGTTGAGGCGAAGACGGCCGGCCAGACGGCCGTCTTCGCCGGCTGGCCGTTGGTGCCTGGCTGCGAAGGGAACTGGGCCGAGGACGTGGCCGACTTTCACGGCTCCCATTATTTTCCTTTATTGTTTTTTTTGTCGACTCGGCCGTAGTTTTCTCGTTTTCATGCAGCGTGGGACTCCTTCCTCGATAGAGCGGTGCTGGCAGTTTCTGGACGTAGTCGTGGTGACCTTCGCCTCGGCTGCTTCGCAGTTGCGCAATCGCGTGCCCCGCCAAGTTGACAACTGTACCGGTCTTTTGCTTTCACAGCGCACGCGGCGCTGCCTTGACCGTCGTGCTGTAGTTTCGCATCGCCGACGGCTCACCGCGATAAAACGTCGCGCCGGCATTTTCGCGAGTCGGGGATGATAGCGCGGTTGACTCATCGGAAGCCTACTTTGGACGCATTGGTGAGATTCGTGTATAAAGCCACGTTCAGGTGAGATATGATAAGAAAAAAAAAACGCGGCTTCAGCATAGCTTAAGTAGTAGGCTATATATATATCGAGATATAAACTTTACATGTTTTTTATATTTTACACATGTTTTTGATTAAATAACTACTCCAATGAGCCCACCTTACTCAATGCCCGATCGGGCCCGATCGGGCGAGTGGAAACGTTCAAATAAATAAATATATACATACAGGGAACACTCAATACATGGACAGTTTCATCTTTCCCTGCCCTGCGAAAGGCCCTGAGATGCAAATTTATTTCCAGTTGCTACTTAGGGCTCGCTTTTCTGTAGTGGCTCAATGAATAGATCATCGCGTACTTTCACTTGATACGAGGAGATGGTCTTCCTCTTTTGTTTTTTTGTTTTTATATCGCGTTCCCTCTCGGTCTTTTGCGTGCCACGCGGCGTAGTCATGCGAATTCATTATTCATTTATTCTTGGAAACGGTGCAAGAAGCACGCAGCTGCGCTGGATAAGGGGCTGAAAAACACTCGCCGAAATCCATATTTTCCAAGTAAGATCGGTAAATCGAGGAAATCCTAACACCGCATAAACGAAAGGCGACAGAACAGGGAGGAGCGAGCGTGCCCGTGTAAAATTGACTTGTTTCCGGTTGAATTGGAGAGTCGCCCATTATGCCTACATGCGCGACATGCTGCGTACTTCAATAGATGCACGTGTGTGGTGGTGTCATTAGCCTACTTACATAAAATCGTCCGTATCGATCACAGTGACGTGTAGTAATAAAACGCGTTGTTTTGTTTTATTTTTAATGTTTTCATGAAAACGATGCTCTCGATGGTCGGTCCAGTATACGCAGTATTCTGCCGTTTGTTCTTTTGATATTCAAGCAGTCTCAAACTTCGGCAGGTCATAAGAGCTTATGTTGCAATCACGAGATCGAGTGACGTGGCATCATGCCTGGGTCGTGCCTTTCTGAAAACTGTTTGTATAGCATAACAAGAAGTCTGTGGACATTTGTGTACAAGTAAATAATGTTACAGTGGTGTATCCTGATAATATGCACTTATATGAAGTATATCTGATATATTTATATGTGATATAGGTATATCTGATATACATCTTCGGATTGACAGGGCTTCCGGCCGAATAACCAGTGCTCTCAATGGGATATCACGTAGGTACTCTGGTGTCTTGCTTTCAAAAGAATCATAGTATAATCTGCTATAATCTCTGAAGAGATCAGTGCCATGAGTGAATGAATTAATTAGTTAATAAACGAATAAATAACCTTACATTTAATTTTAACATATAGTGTATTTACATACTTTGCTTTTGTTGATAAGTTAAAAGCCATTGAATGAGTGAACCGTGTCAAGACTGCGAGCATTCGTTCCTAAATACGCACAAAGAATAAAGTATGAAACGAAAACCAGGCACAGAGCATGTGGTTATTGTTGTTTTCAAACAAGTTTTCGAAACAGTCAGTCACTTTTCTGTTGACAGAAGGAATGGAATGCCATAAGAGCGTGCGGACTAAGGCACGAGAATTTTCAGGGCCGCACTCTTTGCCTCACTTCCTTTCTTGCACATGCCTGCAGGTAATGAAAAATGATGAATAAAGCTGTACAAACATATCTGGCATCGAAGAGGTTGCGCGGGTGGTACTTTTCATATTTCGAAGAGACGCGGTGTTTAGCTTTTTTCGACGTATTTTTACCCGTTTTTGAAAGATCGCCATCATGCAAGCGCGCGGCCTTTTCTTTTAACCTGGAAAACTGTGCAGCACTGTGGAGGCTATACTTGAATGACGTCATTTCACCAGCAAATAGGGTATTTATGAACTTCCTGAATAAATAATATACCTACCACTCGTAATGTCTGTAGCAACACCGTTACTCCAGAAATTTCATATATAGTTGTGTCAACGAGATTTGCGCCAAGTTGCCATTATTTCTGTCAGGTGACGTTTGCTGCATTGACAAAAAAGTTTTTTTTTGTTTTTTTTTAATTTCACGGCTGTTCATCAAACGCGAAAACTCACCGCCAGTGGCTTCTCAACACAAAATGCAGAAAAAAAAAGAAAAACAAACATAATCCCACAGTGATGGGGCCACACGACGTCGGAATGACGTCAAAGATCACCAAAAATTGGGACGTTATGATGACGTGACTATGATGTCACAATGACATTACATAACGACGTCATCACGGGACATCGTTGCTCGGTCAAATGTGGGCCGGTCACGGAGGCTAGATTGCTGCCGCGCAGAAAGCCTGGAATGCCTTCGATCCCGGAGGCCGTGCAAAACAACATTAGGTGCGGAAAGCTTTCGAAAGGGTGCGCTGGAGGATCAGTACATCGGCTGAGACGGAAACGAAGAAGGCTTTCACCTTTCAATAGTCTGAAGCAAAAATGCAAGGCACACCGAGTTTCTTAGCCGTTGATAATACTAATAATAATAATAATAATAATAATAATAATAATAATAATAATAATAATAATAATCAGCCTGATTACGCCCACTGCAGCACAAAGGCCTCTCTTGTGTTCCGCTAGTCAATTCAGTCTGTGCGTTCTGTGCTGGCTGCCGCCACTTTATACCCGCAAGTTTCCTAATCTAATCTGCCCACCCAACTTTCTGTCTCCCCTTCACCCGCTTCGAATCCAGTCTATAATCCTTCACGACCAGAAGTTATCTTGGCTTCGCGCTACGTGTGCTGCCCATGACCATTTTTTCTTCTTGATTTCGAATGTGATGTCCTGAACACCCGTTTGTTCCCTGATACACTCTGCTGTTTACTTGTCGTTCAGGGTTATACCTACCATTTTCCTGTCCATTGCTCACTGCGTCGTCCTCAGTTTCAGTCTAAACTTCTTTGTGATCCTCCAGGTTTCTGGTTATCAATTATATTCATAAGTAATATAAAATCTCAATTGACAGTTTTCTATTGCATAGTTCCACTGCTTGTCACATGGCTTGCGGCCGATACGTCCTACAGCAAATTGTGAATACTAAATACTTGTTACGGCTCAACCACGTCTGTAAGCAGGCCCCCTATTCAAGCGATGGTTGGTTGGTATGTGGGGTTTAATGTCCCAAAACCACTATATGATTATGAGAGACGCCGTAGTGGAGGGCTCCGGAAATTTAGACCACCTGGGGTTCTTTAACGTGCACCCAAATCTGAGCACACGGGCCTACAACATTTCCGCCTCCATCGGAAATGCAGCCGCCGCAGCCGGGATTCGAACCCGCGGCCTGCGGGTCAGCAGCCGAGTACCTTAGCCACTAGACCACCGCGGCGGGGCGCTATTCAAGCAATGGTGCACCGTTCTATGCAGGCATACAGTGGGCATCGCAGCTCACAGCTTGACAGTTGAAAAGAAATGATCGTAGGGTGCCAGAGCGCGCTCGATGTTTGCAAAGTAATGACGGATAGAGAATAGTTCGCGCGTCAGTATCGAATTCGCGCTGCCGGCCTCTCACCGATGTGAGCTCCAGGAATTTCATGCAGTGAAGTGAAAGCTTGGCCGTCTTCTGGACAGTGTCTGTATTTGAAGAGTTCGCTGATGTTTGTCGGGCCACTTCAAACCGAGGATTATTTAAGGCCCGCCTCCAAACTTGGGGAAAGTATTAAAAAGTATGAAATGTTCTGCCTAGAGGTTCAGTGCCTGAATAATTATATATTGACGCCGTACGACAATGTTATGTGATTATACATATTGTGTTTTTTTCATTTCAAAGTTTGTCTTAGCTGATTAGGGCCAAGGCTTTTAATTAAAGGGGCTGAGATGTACGAAGATTGGAGCAACGATGTTTGTTAGCAGTCGCCTCGTATAAACGGGCCCAACTTTTTGTGACGTTATTGATTAGCTTGTTTGTCGAAATAAATTACGTCAAGTATAAAGAATGTGTTGCTCCACAAACTAGAATGTGTCATCGCGAATCAGACACACAACTCGTCCACACACATGCGCGCACACGTAAGCACTCGTGATGTATTAACATATCATTACACCATCAAGTATTTTCAATACACAATGCCGTTTAGGAAAATCATTTGTTACATCCTAGCGTTGAGCTGAATAGCCCATAGTATAGCGCAAACACATACGGTATGCGGCGAAAATCAACAGATCACAACCAGTTGCGGCAGACTTGTTACTTGAATGATCCGTCACGGTGGTTATGCTGCTGGGACTCCCCAAGGTCGCAGGATTGAATACCGGCCGTGGCGGGTGCATTCACATGGAGGCAAAATATTTGATGCCCGTGTGTTTAGATGCGTGTTTAAGAATCCCCAGGTGGTAGAAATTTCCGCAGCCCTCTGCTACAACGCCTCCCAGTAGCCCAATGACTATGATTGCTATTGAAATGACTTGGTCCTTTCTTTTCTCATTTGCTGTTTTTTTGTCTTGCTATTCAATAATAAATCCGTTCTATAATTCGCGGGTTCAACTAGTCCGCACTGTACGATCACTTAAGAAAACATGCTTGAGAGTGTTACAATTCAGCTTAAGATAACGCAGGTTCCTTCATTGTAACTATCGCAACACTTTACGAAGGACGGAACGGAAAGGACAAACCACGAGCACTTTCTGTTCGGTCATTAGTCAAGTCATGCGCTCTCTAGAATGGTTTATCATTACTAACTAGCCCAATCAAACAATTTGTTAGCCTCTCCCCGTCGCGGGCTTCAGGTCGCGTGAGAAGGCTCAGCGGTTAACCCCACACAGCAACAAGAGGCCCCACACGCTGCACCAAACACACAACCACGAGTTGGTGCGTCCTCAGGAAGGAAGCCGGGAGAGGCGTCGGTGATCTGTCAGGCGGCGTTGCCGCGGTCATGGGCGGGAGTTTTTCACCGGCGCTGAGCTGGATGCATCCTCTGCAGATTTTGGCTCAGCTCCAGCCGTTCCGCTGTGCACCCCTTTAGCGGCAACTCCACGAGATTTCTTTAGCGGCTGCTTTGCTCTGCCTCCACTTCCTCCTCCGAATGGCGTCGTCTCGTCGCCGGCCTGACCTCAATTTGGGCGCCTCCCGCGCACACGCATGCCAGGAGCACAACGCGGTGCTTTCATTTAATTACGGACATCGTTGCCATATTTCACGCTGTGGGGCGACGCTTTCCGCGGCTGACTTCCTATCCCCCTCGTTTCGTTACGGAAATGTCGCGGTGCGTTGTTGCAACCACCTCCCATCCCTTGCTACTCTCCCAACTCTCTCCCACTCTCTACTCTTTATTCATTTCGATGGCGCGCTTCATGGACGCCTGTGGTGGACAGGAGAAGATACTCCGTCTTCCGTTGTTTCCCCGTTCTATCACTTGTTATTGTTGGTTTAATGCGAGCGATTCTTGCAGGGTCTGCGTACGTGACATTTGCTGCGTTGCTTCAGGGACGCTCCTGCGAACAGCCGGTGCCTGAGCAAACCTCGCACGCATCTTAAGGCGGAGTGATTGCACTTAACCTCCCCATGTTGCACACGGGACTGTGGCAGACACTTTAGTAGACGGCCGCTGATTAATCTTTAGATCACGCGGAGTTCGTTGCTGCGTTCGCGTGACCTTCTACGTGAGGTCTTATGGAGACGTTTTTGCCATGCGTTTCTTCAAATAAATGTTATCATAGAAAGCCGTTATCAGAAAGCGAGAGGTACTCCCGCTGTTCACAAAATATCGTCAGTATGATGGTCATTGTCTAAGAACACCAACTGTCATTCTTTTTTTTTTCACGTGACATGAACCTGCGGAGTCGTTGCACTCTAACGTTTTTATAGTTTAGTAACTTTCAGGTTGTACTCAAGAAAGAAAAGAAAAGGAGCTCTTATACTAGGATTGCCAGTAAGAGAACATTTCTAGTGATGCACACATCGTCAACGAGCTTTCTGTTTGTTTGCAAACAAGAAAAAAAAACGTTTACAAAAAGGAATTATAATTATGCGGGTATCGACCCACACAATGCCGTAAAGTAACCGTTCCACGTTGCATGGAAGCCCTAGCTGTGTATCTGACGGCGAAGAAGATTTTTTTTTTTTTCACGAGCCATGTTGTTCGTAGGGGTATCACGACTGGCAAGAATTTTTTCCCAAAGCACAGTTGAAGCATAGGGTCTTTTTGTAAATACAAACATATCTTTTGTGTGCAATTTGCCAACAATGTCAAGAAACGGGCAACATTTATGGCAGAAGCCCGGTGCCCTTCTTTTCCTTTACTTGTTTCGCTGTACTTGTTTTCACACCGTTTACCTAAGCATCAACAATATTTAGGGACCAATGGTAACACGTGCGACACGTTGTGTTTGACAGACACCAATCATTGATAGGTGATTGATTGATTGATATGTGGGGTTGAACGTCCCAAAACCACCTTATGATTATGAGAGACGCCGTAGTGGAGGGCTCCAGAAATTTCGACCACCTGGGGGTTCTTTAACGTGCACCTAAATCTGAGCAAACAATCATTGATAGGTGTAATTTGATGGTGTGGTTGCAAGATGGGATGAGTTTCCTTTCGTATGGCTGTTATGATTTTGGGCGAGGTACGTGGAAGGTACCCAGGGAGTAAGAAGCTCCTTACTCTACTGAATACGTAGCGGCGGTGGATCGTTTGCGTGGCAAGTGGTTGTTATACCACATGGCCACGCCTCTGCTTGTGAAAACAGTGAAAATAAAAACTTCCTCTGCTTGGAAAAACAGTGAAAGTAACTTTCATGCTTCACAAACACACGCGTCCTGTATACATGCTTCACAGTGCGACGTGAAATATTACAGTAATAATGCATGGTACAGGCGTACATTGCCAACGGGCGTCATAATATGTGATTATCATAATGACTCCGTGGTGGAAAGCCGGTACCCCACTAGAAAAGGCACACACGCTACTGCGCTTGTTTCCTTAAGGCGACGTAGTGGGTGCATAGCAAATTGGAAAAGGTTTCGTGCACTAAGTGTTTGAAGTACGCACTAGAAACAGGATGTCACTATTGCGTTCAACTTTTAAAGGTGAAGCTTTCGGGCCCCCTCATTTTCATACATATTCCTTTTAGTCATGGTGTGTACAAATGTTCACGCCAACTGCAATGGCACGTAACGCATCGCGTGTTTCATCAAATGGCTTGAAACTTAGTGGGAACATTTGTGCAAGCCTCCTGAGTGGGTAACTAGCAATAATTTAGCCTCATCAGGCTGTGTATTGCAGCTGAAGATCGGATACACTACCATGCTGAACTATTGTTCGCCCTGACGCGTTCTAGAACCAACGTGAAAATTTTCTTCTTCACTCGAAATAAATATAAGTTTAAAAAGTACAACAGCATATCCACGGAGTGAATGATGAATGGTGCGAAGCATTCATCTATGGACGGATGGACGCTTCGCCCCACTCATCATCGGATGGACGGATGCTTCGCCCCATTCATCATCATTCAGTCCGTGGATATGCTGTGAATATTTATACGAAAATCACTAACTCCGTCTAGTGATATTATTTCCAAGAACATATACACACAACGTCTTCTAGTGACTAATTCTTCAAACTAACTAGAAACGGTTACTACTACAAGATACTACTACTACCAGCACACTATAACTACGAGGTAATGACCCAAACCCTAAGAAGCTTCGCCCCTAAAAACTGTGCATGCATTTTGGGCCTAACAGTGGATAATTTATATGCGAGTACTGAAGCTGACTTCTGGCAGAGTAATTAGATAATTAGTTACATTATCATTACATAAATTACTAAAACTTACACAAGACGGCGCTGTCTTTTATTGGCTTACTTGGAATGTAATACTTAGAATTATGCCACGCGAATTTGACGCGTATTTGGCAGCGCATTAATAAAGAATCTTGAAAACTGACAAACTGGCTTCAGCTAATATTGTGTACGTCACCAGGATTAACTTTCTTTTACGAAGACTCATTTATGAACATTGGCCGTGTCTCGCGTACGTGCGTCATTTTTCACCATTTCCTCTTCTGTACTTTCACACTGGGAAACCAAGCACCGTTCTTGCCTGTCACAACCAGAATACAATTTCATCTGCGTCATTTAACCATACGCAAGCGACGTTTAACTATACCTGCCACAACAATCTGCTAAAGCCGACGCAAACAATCAACCTCCCATACTCGTACCGTGCTCCTATAGCTGTACATTATTTTCAGACGGCGAAGGCGTTTTGCGAAAGGTGGCATCGCGCAGCTTTTTGAAATAAATTGCAGAATTTTTTCTTTCTCATTTTCTTTTCGCGAAACAGCAAGAACGGTAAAGAAGGACCAATAAAGCACAAACCCGAGGCGTCGAGCTGGTTTGACTTCACACGAGTGCGTCACACGTCTTCGAGACACACACCGAACGAGACCGCATTGAGGAAGACAACGGGGTACCGTGTCTAGTGCTCGCTTGGTTCGACTCGCTCGACTGCCATACAAGATTCGCGAGATGATTTTTTTTTTCATTACGAGGAAACCGCGTGTGTGGGAGGCGCGGCTCGCAAGCGTGAGCTTTGAGTCCACGACAGCTCTTCACGGAGGCGGCAGCTGCGGTTGCTTCGGGCCGTGGTGGTGGATGCTCTTGACTCGGATTATTTGTGCTTCTCTTCTATTTTGTTTTGTACAGGGTTACCGTGAAGCTCGTAGGGGGACACTTCGTGGTCCCAACTGTATGTGACAGGTATACCTTCCCCCCTTTCCGGAAAGCGGAATTGCGATGCATCTGTTCCGCGTTCCTTGATGCCGGGGCGAGGGTTAATAAATCGGAGCTTGATACGAACCGGCGGCACCACGTCGCGTTGTCGTTCGGAAAAGGACGTAACCAAAACGAAAAAACAATCGCTTGGGAACAAACTGTTTCCAGATTCGTTTCGAGACGCGCCCGTCTCAAAACCGGGTGGCGTCAGGTGCGACTGAACGGGGAGACAGGCGTTGCGTCGCGGCACTTCCATAGGAAGCCACGGAAGTGAAAGTTGTACCCCTTCCTGCCACGAAAGTTGCGGATGAGGCGGTGAAGGTGAATCGGGAGAGCGAATTGCAAATGAAGAAAGTTGCAGCAACGTTCCTACGTCTGGGTGGATCCATATCGGTCGCGCGGGTGTGATTCCGTCTCTAAACGAGAATGGCTTTCCTTGCGAAACGCAGATGAAAAGCTTTGACTGATTTTCGCGGATCTTAGAGACAGAAGACGTTGTGAAATCTGCCTACGCGTCGTGGCTTTCTTCCTCTACAATCTTTTTGAAGTCATTTTGTCATTTTGTCGGCCATTGCCGCTCTTGTAGCGTAGCGCAGTGAACCGAATGTTTGCGTTCTATAGTTAAACTTTTCGGGTGTAATGTATCGTTTGTGAGTGGCAGCGTGAAACTCGAAAAAACACTCGAAGAGCCCAAGATGTGTGCTTTCACCAATTGAGTGTTTGCTCGTAGATAGAAAAAAAAACACAAAAATGCGAAGAAGCTTGCATTAATTCGCGCAACGCATGAAACAGCGAAGCTGTTTGAACTTTAATCTTGTTGCTTGTAGGCTGTTGCTGTGCCTTAGCTATGCCATGATAGGTTGTTTCTAGGTTATCTCTAGGTTGCTGCCAAGCGTTAAATAGGGGATACTAGGTTGTCTAGGAGGTTGCTGGGCCCTTAGGTAGGTGTTGCGAGGCTGTTTTTAGGTAGCTCCTATAGCTATGTTTCCGTTTCCCCCACTTTTCTGTCCCTATTCCGCCTTCCCTATAGTGCATCCACGTTATGCCGTTGAGTTACACATCCACGATATGCGGTTTAGTTAGTGTTTTGCGTGTTCTTCATGGATCACAGCCCTGTTTCATCTATCTGGTAGTGTGAGGCACGAGTCAACAATAATAAGTACGTTGCTCACAAGTGATAAAAACGTCTTATATACTGATTTGGGCCCACATTAAAAAAAACTTGTAATATTAGCTATATTACGCTGTAGTTATTCGTCATAGAGATTTTCGACCAGTCTTTATAATAAATAGGCTGAACATGTCATTCGCAAAGGGAATCGCCGATTCCAAACCACGTTTACTGAACAAGCACAGTGATTCGGGCCCCACTGTTTTGTGGGATGAAATACGTTACGGCTATATCCCGCGAATGTTGATTAGAATGAAAGTAGCGAAGCTTTCGTGCCTGTAAGTGTTGCGCTGCAGTCGCAACTCTCGGCAACGAGCGCGGAATAGCACAGTTGTGCTTTTCAATAAGTTCTCGTGATCCGTGATCGAACTCAGGAACCCGTTTCCCCGGTGTATTCGGTGCGTTTAAAATTGAAAAATAAAGGGAAAAACTCACAGCATACCCACGGAGTGAATGATGATTGGTGGGGCGAAGCGTTCGTCAGTCCGTCCGTGCTTTCGTCTGCCCATTTGTTCTTGCTTCCGTCCGTCCATGCGTTCGTCCGTGCGTCCGTCCATGTGTCCCTCCATCCGTGGGACCTTCGGTGCATCTGTCCCTCCATGCGTCCGTCCGTGCATCCACCCCCTGTCTGCCTGTGCGTCCATCAGTCCATCCGTTTATCTGTATGTTCATCCGTCCGTCCGTCTATCTAGTGAACACTCCAAGTACAGCCATCTCAGATCTTTTCATTATGTATTCATCATATACAAGTGCCGCCATCCAGTGGACATTCTAAGGACCGCTTTTTCGAGTATGTGCCACCGATGGCTACACACACCATCGGAGGATGAACAGACACACACACTAAGGAGCTTAGCCCCTAAAAAGCGAACATTGTCATTGAATAGACAGAGAAGAGAGAACGAAAAAAATTATCCGCTGTCGTGGAGTAAGGCTTAGAGTGCTCGGCTGCCGACCCGAAAGTCACTGATTCAATCCCGGCCGTGGTGACGGCATTTTGACGGAGTCGAAATATCTGAAGACCCGTGTGCTGCGCGACGTGAGAGCGCGTTGAAAACATCAGATAGTCGAAATTTCTTGCGTCCTCCACCATGGCGTCTCTAATAATCATATCTTGATTTCTGGATGTATAAAACACCCAAGAATGATCGTTAATGAGGAGAAAGCCTTAAATGACTCTTAAAGCGTGAAACTTGACCTCCGGCGTCGACGCCCCGCGGTGTCAGGGCCAACACGAGTGATAATCGCAAGTTATCACGTGATGGTGTGCCCATATGTCATCATCAAAAAGCCACACATGCCAAAATTTATTAGCCCCTATGGCGTAATTGAGACATCACATGATGACGTCACCATGAAAGTAAATGCACATAGAGGTGATACACAGGAAGTTTCCAGTGCCTCTTATCCTGACGCGAGAGCAAAACCGCGCAAAGTGCTGCTGGAAGCTTTCGTTTGGGGCCGGACGGGAATGGATGCATCAAACGAGAGGAAGACGACTTTTGTCTTCGAGTGGTCTCAGACGAATTCGTAAGGGACCCTGTCAGTTTTTTTGTTGTCGGACATGCCCGTTATTGAAAACAAAAGGAACTGCTTTGATATGCACGGATGACACGAGTCCGAAAAGCTGCGAATTGTCCGTAAATGACGACACCGATAGCACATAACCAAAAAAAAGAAAGCAAAAAGTAGAGCGCAACGTCCGTCTCGGCTAGTCGATCAAAATTTTCACGTTGACGAGGCGAAATTTCTCGCTTGGCGTGGCATAGAATTTCTCAGACGCCGTATATACGCGTATGCGCTCGTGGCGAAAAAAGAAAAAAGAAAAGAAGGCAAAAAAGGCAAAGGCAAAGAAAGGAGGCTGCGAAGACCGGGATCAACGTTTTCTTCTCGGAAATACCTTTTCGGGCGCCGGACCCTTCTCGTGACGGACGTTAGCCCTCGTTGCAGGATATTGGAAGGGCGTGACGGCTCAATATGTCTTAGTCTCGAAATCGAGAAAGAAGGGAAAGAACGGCCATCAGCTCGAAGGAAACGGTGGAGTCCTCCGAGCTGTCTCTAGTTCTTCACCGTTTTGTTTTCAAAGAGGCGGCAGATGTAGAGAGATAAGGTCCGCGCGTGGCAGGTCAGAAGAGGGAGAGAGAGAGAGAGAGAGAGAGGCGGAAGTGAGCTGGGTGAGAAAGAGACTTTCGAAATGGAGAGAGAGAAAAAAAGTGAGTTATGCCGGGACCTTTGTGTATCAAAGGCAGGCGGGGTGTTCCTCCCCCGTTATGGCACACACTCCGAGCTGCCTGGGCGTTTATAGTGTCTGTCCAATTCTTTATTCTTGCAATCATCATTATTTTTTGTTTGTTTTTACGGCCGTTCGCGGCTTCGATTTTCGATGCCCTCCCCATTCCTACTTTAAGCACCCTGAGGATGCTGAGAGCCCCCTCCGCCGACTGCTTGTCAGTTTTTTGTGTTTCTTTTTCGTCGTAGTGTTACTTTTATTTTGTTTCGATTTATGTTATAAAGTTTTTGCTAGAGTCGCTTTTATATCCGCTGCCATTTCCATTCACTTTTACTGCGCCGATTTCATATCATGTCTTTTTTTTTCTTGTCTATTCGAAAAAAAACCCTCGTTCAGAAGAACGATCGTTGGCCATGAAGCTGTGATTTTATTGTTACAATATTATTATTATTATTACTACTATTATTATTATGGCAGCTTAACAGCGTTCATATATATATATATATATATATATATATATATATATATATATATATATATATATATATATATATATATATATATATATATATATAAGGGAAAGAAGTGTATACCTAAGGGCTCGTTTTTCCGTGTTTTGCGCTCACGGCTGGTTATTTTTTTCACCCACTTTTCTTTCTTATTTGCATTCCATTGGTTCTAATAACTTCCCCTGTACATTTCTTGGCATTACTGTTTGTTAGATCTCATATATAATTTTTTCAGTAACGAAGAGTCAAATCTCCTCCAGCTCTACCTAGTGGGCCTCTTTTTCCCACGTGTTGCTCGTGGACGCCACTCGTGCTCAGCCTCCGTGAATTGAGTCGCTGCTTCAGTTACTTGTTGACCCCTACGCCGGCGTTCAGTAATCCCGTCTTACAAAGTTATGGAGCGAAAACAATAAACGCATGACCATGTGAGGAGAGTCAGGTCACAGGTCGAGCTGTCAGCTTCGGTGAAAGTGTCGAGGCGGGTTTATTGGTATGGCATAATTGATTAACAGTAATAGTGAACGGGATAAAAGATAGTAGTACAGAGAGAGTAACGTTGTATCCATGCCTCCGTGTTACTATATTGTGTCTCATTTCATAGCGCTACCTCTATTATTCAAGCTTTGGTTTGTTCTGTGTTTTGAACCGTAATTCTAATGCGTCTCAGTGCACGTCACTTGGGAGGCTGCTTATATATGTTTATGTTCACTGATACAAAATACTCGACTAACCGTGCAGCTTAACGTTTAACCTATTTAATTAATCATACCTAGCCCATTTCTCGTTGCACGTTTACTCGACTTGAGCCGTCATTTCAAATAAATCATTTTGTCTCCCTCATTTTAAACTACAATGCTTGCGTTTGCGTTTTATCGAATGTATATGGCATATCACCAGACCTTTCAAAACTGTGTTCGTGTCCTCGGGCTACCGAGTTCTACCACTGTGAACATGTTTCAGTATGATGAAACAGAGAAATAAGATAAAAATACAAAAACCTTAATCGTACACGGTGCAACTGCCAACTCTAGCCAAAAATTAAATTAAAGTATGCCAACGCAATTTATAACGATGCGACCAAATGCTCTTTGCTGACTATTGCGTGGAGTAAGTCACATTGCTTTCGTTTTATGCCTAACTGTATAATGAGACAATATTAATCGATTTATTGAGCAATGAAACTGTGCAAGTAATATCAATGAGGCGTATTTAATAACAGTGTTCTCACAGGACATGTTCTAAGATAGCATACCTACCACAAAACTAGTCCTAACACGCACTTTGCTAACAAAAAAACATGTCCCTGTATCTTTACTATCTTTATTTTTTTACTATTGTAAAGGCGCACAGCCACTACAACTCTTGTGGCAGGCGATGTCGTTACGTAGCAGGCTCAGGCGCGTCTGCGAAATGGTCTGCGTGCGAATGTCAGCCGCCAAAGCTAAAGAGCCTGCACTGGAGGCTTTCCCACACGACACAGACGTGGCCCAGCGACGCCCGGCCAGCGTTCGATAAAAGATCGCGCCGATAACGTGAGAAGAGAGAGGGGGAGGGGTAGAGAAGGTGGCATGCAGTAAAGGCTAGGCGGGAAGGGAATCGGAACATTACGGTGCAGCAGCCGCCCCCACGGGTCGATCTGCGCGGCGCTTATCCGATGCGTTTTACGGCGTGGCTTTTCTGCAGTGCAGCTAAGCCACCACAATGCAACTTTTTTTTTAGATTGGGGCACATCGGCACGCTGCTTGCACCTAATGCATCGTCCGCTACGTAATTACCTTCCTTTATCTTTTTAAAATCTACTTTGAGGATGGGTTAGGATATAGTAATCGTATCTATCAATACGATTGCGCAAGCCCACATAACTCGAAGGCCTGAAAAGAAAGGGCGAAGGCTTTCTTTTTATTCTCCACGCTGCTGTTACGCAGCCGAGTTATTCTTCTCCACACACAAAAAAAATATAGACAGTATTAGATCTTGCACGCGCTTTCCCCGAAGGGTGCGACAATATCCCCTGCCTAACGAAGCTGCAGAGCCAGGTTTGTCGTCAGCGCTTCATTCTTTGTTTAACTCTGGTATTGTGGGACCGCTGTGACCTTCCCCCCGTCGCGGTTACTAGCCTACCGATTATCACACCGTCAATGAAATTGCCATAGTGGAGCGTGTTCTATTGTTCACGCAGCGTGGGTCGTGTCGTTATCCATTTCGCCCCTGTTGTCTCTTTTTTCTTTTGCGCGGGGTCGGAAACTGTCGATAAATTAGAGCAGAGATACGACGACCCCGCTTCTTCTGTAGCGCCGGTCAGGGCAGCTAATTACTTGCTACCGATATATCACAACGTTCGCAGCTCTCGTGTTAGAAGAGGGCGCAGTCATCATTTTCAGTTTATCTGCCCGTTCCTTCTCTCCGCGCACTCTGCTCTTACGCGTGATGTGCGAGTAATCACAGAAAGCGGGGTCGTACGGTGGGGCTGGCGTGATTAGTGATCTATAGGAATCGAGATAGAACTCGCTGAAGGCTCGCGTTTTCCCCGGCGTAGCTTGGCTGTTCCTATCTTCACTTCGCGACGTCGTCCCGCTCGCTGTTTCATCAATAAACGTTTCTTCATCTCTGTCAGTGAAGCCAGAACGTGCTTTTTTGCTTTATAGCCATTTTTTGTTCTTGAGTGGTTCACAAATTTTCGAGCTGTTACATTGGATTCTGAACAAATATTCGGCAATATTTGCAGTGGAGTCAAAATGAAACTAAGGACTATAGGCACTCACGGTGGTATGTATATGTCAGTGAGCTGCTTAGTCAGTTACGGTAAAAAACCAACAATCACTGCGTGTCGGCCTTGATCAACGCTTTATCACTTTTAAACGAAATCCTAAATGAAGGTTGAAGGTCAAATTGTAGCGTTACTTAAAGTAACTAGAATTTTCGATGAAATAAACATTGTAGGAGATAGAACAGCAATTCTTCTACATTTCACACTGATGAGAGAAATTTTATTTTACGGTTATCAAGGAAGAGAAAATCATTAACCTTTTTGTCTTACTGCGTGAACAGTGCTTCAGAGCTCACAGAAAAGCTCTTACAGCGTAGCCGTTCATAACTATAATATGCGCGCCTTCCGCAGACAAAAGCGTATGTGCCCCCAAAATTGGGCAAACCTCATTACTCATCACTGTTCAGCTCAAAATAAAGAAGTCGGCGCCATTTGGAGCAACCGTACGAAACAAGTTCTTTTTTCTTCATCATGGGCGTTGCTACAGGTTATAAGCATGTCTGGTTAGGTTGCGAACGTGTACACAAATACTAACCGACCCGCATGGTAACATTTGTAAGCGCATTGTGATACCGTGTATGCCATGTATGCTACAACGAGTCCTGAGTTCACGAATGTCTTGCTGAGCTCATGTCTGCTCGTTTTGAGAGAGAGAATTATTTTAATGGGGAGAGGGTTGCTTGGTTTTTAACCTGACAGGCTTCTCCAGGTGCCGGGTGATGACCATGATTTTCACAGTGATAAACACGCAACACATAGAGTTACACGCATAACAGTCACATAACACATACAGTCACTCACACGCACTGCACTATTAACAACGTTTCGTCCAAGCCTGTGGCCCGTAAGATTGTCAGTAGCGCTTTCGTGGAGTCTAACGCACTGGAGCTGTTTTGCCATGGGCCTAGAATATTTTTAAACTCCAAGTTTGTGTCCTGTTGTATATTCAAAGCCATCTTCAGAGACTGTCTGATGCGTATATCGTGCACTCACAGAGGACGTGATTGATGTCTTCTACGAAGTTACATTGGACACACAATATTGAGACTGACCGTCCGAGTTTGTTCCTGGAGTAATTTGTATATGCGATGTTTGATTGGATGCGGTGTAAAGATGTTTCGTCTTGCCTGTTGAGGTCTCGCGGCTTCCTGAAGTGACACGATGGATCGATCTTGTACAGAGGGCCATACTGTAGGCTGCAGGGTTTCTCCAGAAGGATCGCTGGAGGCGCCAAGCGTGTGCCGACACTAGCGTTGCAGCGTCTTGGCTCGAGAAAGGTACCTCGACGATTTCAGCCAAAGTGTCATGTCCAGCTTTGGCAGCGTCAAGCTCGGACGTTGACTTGTATTCCGCAGTGGGCACGTATCCACTGCAGAACAATGCAGAGATAGAGGTCACAGGCTTTGCTGCGTAGACGTTTGAGGTCTGTAAAGAGTTGGTCCTGCGTGCATGGAGACTCCAGCGACTGCAGCGCTGCTCTATAGTCAGTGAAGATTACCCAGGACTCGGCTGTCTGGTCCACGATGTGCTATCAGTAAGATATACCACATTATATACGTGCAGTCAAATGACAGACACTCTCTGTTATCACGCAAACTGTTTGACTTAAACGTGTGAACGCTGTACTTCATTCGGCAGACTACTGAAAAGTGTATTGTATATCTGATTTAATTCCCGTCGGCCCGCATTTGACTTGTACTCAACCCAGTCTAAAAAAAATGTTCCTCTCACACACATCTACTCTGTAAACAATCGCACAAACTCGTCGCGACTGCACTGCGCATGAGAGGCTGCGTAATGAGGAAATAATGTGATTGGCGGCCAACTTCGTGAGCTCTGTTCCACGATAGTGTCGACTTAATGCACTTAGTTTGAAAGAAAGTAGGTTGAGAGAAAGATGGCATTTTAACGGGCTGGTGGCAGTCCGCAAGAGCTCCGAAGAAACAAGCACTCCACGAACAACAGTCGCACGAAGCACTCAACGCTGCGTACATGCTTTTCTTTTATTTTTCTATGGGCGAAGTTGGATGACGACAGCGCCAGCCGAAATCAGTCACGGCCGTGAGTTAAACAACTCCGCGTGTATAGTGACTGCTCGCCATCCCCATTAGCCTGCTTAGAGAGCGCGTGCTGGAGGCTGGGATTGCTTCGGCGGCTGGAATGGGGAGCGACAATCCTCGCCCGCTGACGACAGTGGCCGGGGCTGAAGCTCACCGAACCGAAACGGGTTCTGCCCGCTGAGCACGAGACAAGTCCGCGTTCCGACTATTGCTGGCCTCGTGTAAGAGAGACTCGATGCGCTACAAGGCAAAGTAACTTGGCTCTCTTTAAAAGAACCGGCAGCAGTATCAAGCAGGGCGAGGAGGGACAGAGCAGCGTATACGGGGACGACAACTACAGCAGTATAGTGACGCCGGTAGCGGTGAAAGCTTGAAGGAGGACCGCGCGGACTTGATATGAGAGCTCGTGGAGGATTTTTGGCGCCGACACAGAAGGAACAGTGCGGCAGCTCAACTGCTGTACGCCTCACTGGTCAGATCCCGCCGAGTTTAATGGACTTGCCTGGTTGGGGGACGCACGGCTTTCCTTTTTCCTTCGCGAGGGTGGTGGGGCCTTATTAGGCACTCGCACACCGGCGGCACTTCCAAGTGATTTTCCTTTGTTACGATCAAGAAAGAAAGGAACGGAGAAAGTTTTTCTTTCTCTCTGTCTCTCTCTCTCTCTCTGTCTCTGCAGAAACACCGTTCGTAGCTCGTGCGATTGCGTCTTTGTGTGTGCATACAAGGAGGCAAAAAAAAAGTAAATAAACGTCGCCTCAGGAAATGAGGGGAGAATACTTGAGCTATCTCGGGGAGGCTGCTGAGAATTAAAGCGATAAAAACAGAGAAAGAGAAAAAAAAGTAAAACCCGAAAGAACGGTTTTTAACTCGTATGCTTGTGTTGTCAGAAAGCATTAGCTCACGCATATCAGGTTTTTGGTTGTCCGCGTGAGAAGATATAGACGCGAAGAAAGAAAAAAACAAGAAAAAACAAACACACAAACGATCTTATGCCCGCTTCCTGCTGTAAAAAAAATCAAGAAACGTTTTATTGGAACTGAGGTGCCGCCCGTCGTCTCCCGTGAAGTGGCACGGAGGGTTTATACGAATGAGATAACTGAGTGGTGCTTTAACGTGCATTTGCGCCTAACCAGGTGTTAAATGTTTTCAGAAAGCCTAACCATAACTTGACTAGTGCAGTGAAATTTCACTTTTTCAAGCGACTAAGTTTTTTTTTCTATGTAGACGCCAGTGGTAGTAAAGCATTTCGCCTTTTTTTTCTTTTGCTGGCGAAGCATTGTGTTGTTTCTACCCGCGTTCAGCTCACGTCGCCGGCCGGAAATTTTCCGCGTGAAATTGAGTGCAGGGGACCATGATTAAACGAGATAAGCTGCTGCCTATACTGTAAGCTTGGGGAGGCCGTAAACGTAAAATTTAGCACGACGAGCTCCAATCCCCCCCCCCCCAAGCTCTTGTCTTTATAATTTTTTTCATTCCATACCAAGAACGGCTATAGTGAGAACTTCTTTCGATATTCAATATTTAAAAGTGAATAAGCAATTGCGTACTGGAGCAGGTAGCATAAAGAAGAGACGCAAGCGAGAAACAAAGACCTCAGATGAAGCATATACATGAGATGGCAGATGTCTCAGGTCTCCGTTTCTCGCGTCTGTCTCGCGTCTGTCTGTTCTCGCGTCTGTCTGTTCTTTTGCGCAACGTGCTACAACATGCAATCGTACAAACTCGCCCAAATTTCACTTTCAAATAAGCGCATACGAGCAGGCATTCCAAGTGACTGTAGTAGATTTCTGTACCCGATTGAAACTTACCTTGAATACGTAGCATCTACATGGAAAACGCTTGATTAGATTTGACTTGGTCTGATTCGAGTTATTTGTTTATCAATACGCGTAGAATGAGAGGTGAAGAGAAAAAGTCGTTCAAGGATAGCTTCAGCGAGGCCTTCGTCCCCGCGTCGATAAATACAGCAGCAACGTCACCGAGGTTTGCTTACTTAGTGGTACATCGTTATGAGTACTTCATTTTTGAGCACGTTGACGAAACCACCAACTTTACAAGACATATTGCTAGTTGTTTCCTTACACAGAACGTCATGAATTAGCGTACATCACATCTGCAGAATACATCAGCACAACACTCTATTTCAGCGTTCATATTGTAATAGAGCTTAGCATGCTTCTTCTATATTTGTGGCCGTGTGTCACCTCAGCGGACGTAGTTATGTAAGTTATGGCATAAAATAACCTTTCGATGACACTGTCATAGAGTTTATGGCATAACTCGCTGTTGCTTATTGATATTACGTGAGTGTTTATACCCTGGGAAAAATAAATTACCATTGCGATCATGTACACTGGCAGACAAGACGGCAGTCGTGGAGACTTTAAGCATATGAGTCACGCGACGTGAATCTTAAGGCCTCAGGGATTGGTATTCCTTGCTTTGACATAAGCTGAAAGCTCCGACTCTCTACAAACCTCAGCAGTCGATTCTGGAGATGGACACTCTATAATGGTGAGAGGCGGGCCAAGCCTGTGCAACAAAGTACAATTTTGGAAAAGGAGGTCTGCATTAGTCCACTTTATCAAAAGAAATCGTACTATTTGTTAAGCGGATTTGTTCAACACATTGATGTATATATTAGGGGCGAAGCTCCTTAGGGCGTGGGCTGTACGTCCCCTGTATGTAGCCACCTCTAGTTTAGTTCTTGCAGTGTTCACTAAATGGCGGTACCGTCCCCTGTATGTAGCCACCTCTAGTTTAGTTCTTGCAGTGTTCACTAGATGGCGGTACCGTCCCCTGTATGTAGCCACCTCTCGTTTAGTTCTTGTAGTGTTTACTAGATGGTGGTACTTGTAGCTGATGATGAAAAGATGCAAGATGTTATAAACTAGAAAGCGGTACTTGTAGTTGATGAAAGACGCGAGATCTTATAAAATAGGAATGATGTCACATATGGCGCGTGTCATTGGTTGAAGGCAATCGTTCGATTTAGTGCGGCGACGTACGCTAGGGGGAGCGATGTAATAAAATCGAGTGGGCAAAATGTACAGAGGATTCATGGTTTACCAGGTTTACCTCCGGAGCTTCGCCCACTCATCATCATTCACTTCGTGGATATGGCGGAATTTTTTTTCTTGTTTTGTTCAAAAATTGCGCTCATAAAAGCTTAGCGTCATCAACCAGAACACCAGTGGAGGCCGTTCAGATGAACGGCCTCCACTGTGTTCCACTCCACTGTACTTTTGCCAAGCAAGCGTCGTTGAAGCACACAGCGCTACGACTTTTAGGTTACGCAAAAGTTAAAAAGTTCCAGTCAAATTACATTTCAAACTCCTGGTATACTGTAGATGGTTTCATCTCGTGACGCTAAAACTACCACGTTGGAGTACCAACGTGGTGGAACGCGAGGTTTGTGATGCCACGTCAAGGTTGTTAGCAAATTACATAAATACTTATACAGCGAAAGATGTATATGGCTAGGAGAAACGAAAAAAAAATAACATCTTCCCATAGAGAACACTGATGGAATACGAAGCGGCAGCGTTACGAACGGGGATTCGGCGGGCGATTCGGCGGATGGCGCGCAGCGCTTTCGAGACGTTGGCGACGACGTTGCCGATGACGACGACGTCGAGGATTCGCCGGCGTTGGCCTTCCGATGTCAGCGCCTCTTCACAGCTTCCTCGGCGCTATTTATAGCGCGAGAACAGAACGACGACAAAGGGACAAGAAGGAGACGAGCGCTCGTCTCCTTTTTGTCCCTTTGTCGTCGTTCTGTTCTCTCGCTATAACTATCGTCATGTCATACCAGCTAGCCCAAACCACCACAGTTGTAAGGCTTCCTTGGCTCGCGTCTCGTCGGTGTTACCAGCGCGCCGTCTCCCTTCCCGAACGTGATCGGCGTGCTTGACTCTCACCTCGTCGGTATCGTTGGTCTCCCACTGCCGACGCTTGCGTTCGGCTTCCCTGGCTCACGCCTCGTTGGTGTTGCAGGCGCGACGTCACCTTTCGCGAACGTGATCGGTTCTGTTAGCCTTCGCAACGCCGGCGAAGGCCGGGTGCGTAGGTTCGAGGTTGATGAAGGCACGGCGGGCTTCATTATGGTAGCTGGCTCCCCGCCATCTTTCGCATATCCAATGCTCGCCAGTGAGGAGACGCCTTCTCAAAGGTAGAATGAAGGGTTTATTTACATGTTGGAAAGATGGAACTGCACAGAGATTCAACTCAGATTCAGCTGAGATTCAGCAGTTATTTACAAAAAGTCTTCGGCTGTTATAGCTCGTTGTTTACTTACGCGGAGGTCCGAAGCAGGTGGTGACCACTGTTGCCGCGAATTAGCTGACGTGAAGTCTCAGTGGTCCACCCACCAGAAAGGGTGCCGAAATCGGGCCACTCGTGAGAAGAACGTGGATGAAAATGTCCAATGGTTAGCACAAATGCACCACACAATGGCTCACCTGGCCCACGCCTTGAAGGCATCACAGGGCGAGGAGGTAGAGTCCAGTGGAGAACGGCCACTGCGACGTCTTCCCACGCTTTCGAACTGTTGGTTCTTTAACACGAGCTCGCGTAGGCGACAATGGCTGTCTGGAGAGGTTGACTTCATGAGAACTGCAATAGTGGCGCCGTCTCACGCTGTTCGTCTCCGTTCAACAAAGGAGTTGTTCGCGATGGTTCCGTCGAGTTCTTCGTAACCCGACCACAGCGAACTGCCTGGCCTACCTGCAGGACAGCTTTGTGCGTGGTGCTTCTGACCAGATGCCGATGGGGTTGAAGCATTCTAGCAGACCGGTACGCACAATGGAGTCTGCTGAGACGAGCTGCCGGGCCA
Source organism: Rhipicephalus annulatus (assembly GCA_013436015.1). NCBI lineage: Eukaryota > Metazoa > Arthropoda > Arachnida > Ixodida > Ixodidae > Rhipicephalus > Rhipicephalus annulatus. The sequence continues at coordinate 3,960 of WOVY01003525.1, read as the reverse complement.
AACGTAACACGGGTTAGGCTAATTCGCTTCGGCGCATGTTTCGGCGGGCGAAGGAACTTCGCTTTCCTGCGTCCTCTCCATCGCAGATAAACGACCCGGAATAGTGTCCACTCGATGTGCGCTCGAACGTTGCGAGCAGTGGAGAGGGCGAAGCGAGAGAGAGAGGTGACACGTTGGGAGCACCTATCTCACCGGTCGTTATTGGGCGAAGTTGTTCGGCTTCGTAAACGGCTCATTTAAACCTGATCAGTCTACTAGGCCTCAATTCTTGTTCTGTAATGGGAAACCGTTTATATTTACTCCGCCTTGTTTACATAATGCCTAAACAACGCGCCTTTTCCTTTCTTTCTCTCTCCTTCTTGTGTACCGAACGTGCCTTTATCAAACCATTGATGGTTACGCAAGTGCGCTGCGTGAGGCGATGTCCGTAAGTCGTTCGCATTGGAGGAAGCGTACGTGCCCGTTGCACCGCATCGTGCAGTAGCCACTACAGTTGTTGCATCTATAAGCTACTCGAGCACTCCTACGGCCGCAATAGTGCTTCGCATTTGTTAGTTTGTTTTTTCTTTCGAGCGAACGTACGCAATTCTAATTGGTAGCAAAAACCACCGAGAGCGCGGAAAGGCAATAAAACCTGATATCTGCTTAATAGATAGCATTAATAACCCAGTAGTGCCTTGCACAATCTTCAGCTTTTGTTCTCGCCAGTTATGGCCCCTTCCAGACACGGATTCGTCGCACCCAAAAGGTGATTTGCTCTTTCATGCCGTAGCAGCGTGCAGTAGCGGCGTTTCTGTATAGTAGACGAGAGTTGCGTAAACGACAAACTTGCCTTAGCGGTGATTTGAATGGGCGATTTGGACCCTCTTGTAATGACGCAACTGGAGGAAACCTGATTATGAGAACCTAATCACCCTGTCTGTTATTAGCACTGCATTCTCTACTGCCACACGATGCTGCTACTGGAAAAGAACGATGGGGCTATTCACCATTAAGTTTCTTCTATCAAACCCCCCCCCCCCCCTTCCCATGTAATCAACGCGCCCCTTCTTAGTTTTGTCCTCTTCGTTTCGTGCTGTCAGGCAATGTGAGCTGCGCTGTATGCGATTGCTATGCCGATCTTGCACAGTTGAGTGCCTTGAGAAAGGACGTGCTTTGGAGCTATTTGCCTAACAAAGTATCGGAATTTGCTTTTTCGCATATAAGAAGTTATTGCTCTTTTAGGTTTTAGGGGGAAGAGGGAGCGTATTCGAAAGCTTGAGTTAACAGACTTGCTTCTATCGATTTCTGGTATCAGTGAACGGAATTATGAAGTTATTCATTAGCAAGCGCATTTGTTAGTTAGCTGCATGTCTTAAACTCCAGAACAGTAACGAAATTACTCTTTAAAGTGGTCTGTTACGTGCCTAACGTCTGAACCGTTAACCAAAGATCGAGACGAATTTATTATGTGCACAATTTTTGGCAATAATTTGTGTACAGGAGGAGGTACACAACAGTGAAACTGCGCGAATTATACAATAACAGTGGTGACAAAAAACAAACAAACTCATAGCTTTCAACAAACTTTCAAACAAACTTTCATAGCTTGCGCTATTCCGCTAATGGTGAGGTGTTTCGGTGCATCTGTCTTCTGTGCGGTGCTACACAATGGTCGTTTGCAGATATAGGAATTCGCTTATGCTGGATAAGGCCCGATACTCCAGACATGCTTGTTTCTTGTGGCATCAGACTTGTAGGAAACGGATTAGTCAACACTATTGACCCACTTATCATAGTATCAGTATACTGCTTTGAAATCATCGCAATGCGGTTGCTACTCATATTGTTATCATTCAAGGAATTCTGATACCACTTTATTCAAATCTTGTCGTAACATCAATAAAAAATTGACCATGAAAGATTGTATAAAATTGACGTGTCTGCATACAAAAAAAACGGCTTTGATGATCCCGAGATGTAAAGAGTATAAGCAACCATTCTTCATTCTTGATGCATGGGCCATTCTTGTTGAGTCATTACAACGTAAGTTGATTTTTTTAAGTCAGGAAAGTGCGAAACCGGCGTGTTGTATACTAATGCAGACCACAAATCGACTGTAAATTTAAACGCCTCGCTCTCTCTCTTGTAATCGTGAACCAATGAAACGAAGCTCTCTCTCTCTCTCTCTGTGTGTGTGTGTGTGTGTGTGTGTGTGTGTGTGTGTGTGTGTGTGTGTGTGTGTGTGTGTGTGTGTGTGCGTGCGTGCGTGCGTGCCACTGGAATGTCCTACCTCGCAAATGATACTCTACTTAACGTTAACCGAAGTTTCATTTCGCTGATGGAGAATAAGAGATGCTTTTGAATTTCGCTGCTTCCGTTTTGAAATCGAACGCACGCATTCTACAAGGAATGGCATCGTAGTACCCACTTTCTTGCTTCGTGTGGACTGTTCGGCTTTCGTCCTCTGTAGTGTCATGTTACCTTGATGTAAGACACGCAGGACTAAACCAAATGGAGTGGTGACCCCATCCTCTTCTTGCATACATAGCAATAAAAATACGCAAGTAATACCTCAGCAAAAACTCAAAGGGTCCTTTTGGCAGTGCCTGAAGTGACTCGAAGACAAAAGCAATCTTGTTTCTTTTCTTTCCAGTCAATGTATTGTCGCGAAGGCAATGTCTCGCGGAAAGCTTTTTTTTTCTGTTTCAGCTACAGCTGGACTTCTTTTTTTGCCAGATGCTCTTGTTAGAGGTGCTATATAACGACTCTTTTTCGAGGAGGGAGCCTCGAAGAAGAATGAGTGTCTGAGGAGAAAAGGCTGCATCCGGTCGGTCACTGGGCGCCCCGCACGCCAAACCAGGCAATGCGCCGTGCTCCCGACCAGGCTCCAGAAATTAGGTGCCTTTCTCCTCTTCTAACCACTACCACCACCACCCCAAACGAGCGAGCGGCCGCTTGCATCCTCCGGGGCAATCGGGGAGTGACATTTGAGCACTTGTTTGCGCGTCGAGGCCGTTTTAGAGAATTTGTCTGTTTCAAAAAGCTGCTACAGTTTTGCTGCGAGGCAGGCTTCACGCGACTATGGAAACTCGTGTTGGGATTGGTTATCCTCGGCTTGCCTGATTAGTCCGCGCACCCGTGGATGCTGGAAAACCCTATTTAAGCAGTGACTCGGGCCCTTTTTGGGGTGAGCGGATTCGGGGTCAACAGCGCATCTCACCAACTGAGACCAGTCATGCAAGCCGAGGAATATGTCATCATTTTCCGTGTTTTGTATTTGAGACTTAGTGCGTTGCGTAAATTTAAGTTGTATTAGATAAATAAACTCCCAATGAGTGCTCCCCGAAATCATCGTGTCGACTTGTCATCGCTTGCCTGTGCGGAATTGCTCCCACACTTCTTCGTCTGGATGGTCATCAGATGTGTCTAGCTTAAAAAACCGCGAAGTTTCGCTACAGTATTGATTCTAAGGCGCCCTCCTCAGAAGGGATCCGGCACCTTACGTGGTTGTTCATCGCCTGCACGATTGGCGGCATTGCAAGCTCGTGTTTTCCACTGCCTCCGTGATCTGCCCACTTTTGACTAAGAGACGATCTCGTGCGATGACATCATCACGTGACGTCGTAGTGTCGTCAACATCCATGGACAATTTTTTGCGTTACTCGTGTGGACGCCGCCGAAGCCGACGGGGTATTTTTGCTTTCGCTGAGGCAGCTATACGGCGTTCGCCTTTCTAAGCATAATCCCCTTGCAAGTGTTGTCCCCTCGTCCTTGCCTAAGCTGTGTGTTTTTCCGCTCCATATAAGTGTAAGAAGCTCAGAGGGGTAGAAATATACATAATATATTGATTTTTAAGCAAGCAAGGAAGCAAGTGAACACATACGCACACACTCACACGCACGCTGCACGAACTGATACGAAGAGAGAGAGAGTAAGCTGCCGCACCTTGAAAGTAACACTCGTGGTCTTGAACATTTT